>RAPC01000037.1:0-378156 GCA_009806235.1 Neurospora sp. CHS-2018c
CGAATAAAATCAACCAAAAATATCTGGCTTATATATATGGTATATATTACCATATTATTAACCCTTATACTTTATCAAGTATAATATGGACCCGTAAATCCATTATAAGTCTATAATTTATTATATATATATATTTTCAGTCCAACAAGGATAATAATATTTAGCTCTTCTAGTAGAAGTAGTAGACGGTTGTAGACTAAGCTAATGTTTCGAAGAAAGTTAATAATATAGCCGCGGTACCGATATTGAACTCCTCTAATGAGATAAATATTAATATATATATAGACCCGGGTAATTAATTGCTCTTCAATAGGTATAAGTATTAGTAAACCCGGATTAACGTTACCGAAATCTATAAGGTTATCGGCGGAGAAGAATAATATATCCCCGGGCCTCTACTTCGTCCGCTTATAAATATAATACTTGTATATACTATACTTAATACGTAAATCGGGCCACCTCTTATAGTATAAGGTATACTCCTCGTATTCGATATTAAATATAACGTTGTTGAATATACTTATAAAACCCTTGTTACTATCCCTTATTACCTTATTTTAGAAGTAAAGGTTATAACTAATTATAAGGGGAGGGTGCTAAAGTTTAAAAGGGGGATTAGGAAGAAGTATATACTTTCGATTAGCGGGATTTTCTAATTAGGGTTAAAGGATAACGAAGTCCGGCTATATAATATTAGGATCGGGCTTCGTAGGCTTTGCAGGCCTAGTAGGCGTAGTAGACGTTCTAAATATTTTAAACGTCCTAGTAGACCTTATAATAGGACTACGAGGATGCAACGGTATTAATACTTAAAATAATAATAACGGGAATGACGATAAAATACTAGATTGGGAGAGATTGCTAGTAAAACTATTATTACTACTATAATAGTAATTATCCTCGTCTTTATTATTATATTGATTATCCCAGATATACTCCAAATACCGGGCTAGGTTATAACTATTAATATTTATAAAGTCGCTATAGCACCGCCTACTCTCGTATTACTAATAGAATACCTATTTTATAATCGTTATTAATAATTCTAATACCCGTTCGAAATAATAATATACAATATACCTAAAGTCTTATCTAGTTTAATAGTAGTATTTATATAATATATATAAAAGCCCGTAAAGTTTGGGCTTTAATAGCGGACGTCCGTTGGGCGTATAAGACTATAATTTTTATATTCGAATTAAATTGGACTATTATTATTAGTATTGGCGTTAGTATTAGTATTATAACCGTTATTAGCCTTTATACAATTACCTAATATCTTAGCGGGACTATTTATTATTAATATATTAGGGGATAACGGCTCTTAGTTACGTAATATTCGAAGAAATAGTATAAGTAAAACCTCTTTATAGTAATACCGGCGAACCCTATAATCCCTACAAATAATCTCACGGGCTTATCGGACTTCTACTATACGAAGTAAATCTTATAGGTTTATACTTCTTATAAGATACGAAGGCTTTAATATTCGTAGTATTAGTATTTGTAGTCCTAGTATTCGTATAGCCGGTATACGCTATATTACTATTACCGTACGTATATAGCTATTAATAGTAGTATTCTATATTAGTTGCCGAAGCGGAGCGGTAGGAGTAGGGGCTAAGGACTATACGGAAAGCGGAAGGGGGGGAGGAGCTATAGGAGCCGGAGTAATAGGTATATTAGGTATAGAAGTGGCCGGATTTACTATAGCCGTACGATTGCGAGTAAAGTTTATAGTTTAGGATAAACTCGCTTTACGTCTTCCTTAGACCTTATAATATTAAAAGTATTACTAAATTAGCCTATTTGAATTCTTCTTCTTACCTACAAATTTAGGTAAGGGGAAGTACCTTTTATAGGTTTTATATTACTGTAATTTAATATCTTCTTCTTCTTAAAGACCTTATTTAGAAGGAGGAGGGTATTTAGAACTATTATTTTAAAAACCCTATCTAAAAGGAGGAGGTTTAGAGCCAAATAGATTAATAATAGAAGCTATATCTTATAAAGATATATACTATATATAGAATCTACTTAGGGATTAATTAATTAATATAAGGGAATACTACGATATTAAGTATTGCGATACGGATAATAAAGTTAAGATTATTAAAAGTACTATACAAATAGAATTTAGTTACTTTAAAAATACGCTAATTATTAAAAGCCGTACGGTTTAGGGGTAGTCGTTTATATATAAAGGAAGTTTACTATATATAAAGGAAGTCGGTTATACGCTAATTATTAATTGTCGTTCAAGTAGTATTTGCTTTAAAAGTATTTTAGTTGTTAAAAGCCGTATAGTTTAGGGGTAGTCGCGTATATATAAAGGAAGTCGGCTATATATAAAGGAAGTCGGCTACGCGTAAATAGCTAGTAAGTATAAAAACTATTAAAATTCAATCTATAGGTAGTTAGTCAATTAGCCGGATCGGGAATATTACTACGATTGATTGCGATAATTACTTAGTTAATTACTTGGTTAGTAAATAGTATTAAAAAAAAGGATAGTCGATTAAATAGAGTCGAAATCGATTGTATAGAGGTGAAGGCGCGTATATATAATTTAGGAAAGGATTTATAGGTTTATTAGGGGGCTACGCCCCTTAGGACCCTCTACTAAGGGTTAAGGTAAAAAGACCCGGGGGATACCCCCGGGGACCCCTATAGGTATATAGGCCGGGTTGCAAAAGACCCGGACCCTCAATGCAAAAGACCCGGACCCGGGGGATACCTCCGGGGACCCCCGAAGACCCGGCCTAAAGACTTAGACCCGGGGAATACCCCTGGGGACCCCCGGAAGGCGTGTATAGGTTATAAAAGTTTTAACCAATCTAAGGGCGTATATAGCGTGTACGGGCTGCGAAAATTTTAACTAATCTAAGGAATGAATTTTTATTAAACGGACTAATTATAGGACGAAGAATTTATAGGGGGGGTAATAGGGGGGTCGACCCTATTAGAGAAAAGCTATGCTAATACGCTTTGCTCACTTCGTATTATTATACTTCTTTCCCTAGACTATATTGAAGACCCCCGGGGACCCCTGTAGGTGTACGGGCCGGGCTGCGAAAGACCCGGACTTTTAATGCGAAAGACCTAGACTTAGGGGATACCCCCGGGGACCTCCGAAGACCCGGCCCGAAGACCTAGACCCGAGGGACACCCCTAGGGACCCCCGGAGGGCGTGTACGGGCTACGAAAGTTCTGACCAATCCAAGGGCGTACATGGCGTGCACGGGCTGCGAAAATTCTAACCAATCCAAGGAATGAATTTCTATTGAACAGACCAATTATAAGACGAAGAATTTATAGGGGGGGTAATAGGGGGGTCGACCCCATTAGAGAAAAGCTACGCTAATACGCTCTGCTCACTTCGTGTTATCACACTTCTTTCCCTAGACCATATTGAAGCTGCGCTTCAATAATTCTAGTAGTTTATTATCTTCGTATTCTTCTTAATTTTTATTTAATTAATTTATTAGTTATTTAGGCGGGCTTAGGGCATCCGGGTTATTTTTATAGAACTCTTAAAAGACCTTCAAAGCGTATTTAAAATCCGAAGCCGGCTAATATTCTAAATCGGAGTCCTAGCCTCTCTAATCCGTATTGTAGAAAAGCTTACCGTTAATAACCTTAGAAGTATTAATTTTCTCGACTTCCTATTCGGGGTCCTTATCCGTCTCTATATTAACCGGTCCCGGATATTCGGCGGTTTAGCCGGGTAGAAGATTATTATCGTATTTATATAATTGGTTAGTATAGAAGAGGTCGGAGCCTTTCTAATTATTGGAGAGCTCTAGCCGGTAGGAATAATTTATTTTCTCGATAATCTTATAATAGTTACGGGTATTGGGGAAATCGAATTTATTATTAGGGCGAATTATTATAGACTATAGCCGTTTAATAATAATAATTTAATTACTAACATCGAAATTTAAATCCCTTTATTTCTTATTAATTTAGCGAACCTATTCCCCCTATACCTTTATAATTATCTCCTTAACGTATTCCGTATACCTATAAATATATTAAGCGTACTCTTAAGCTTACTCCTTAATTAATTACTCGGTCCGGGGGATAGAAGGGTTTTAAATCCGGGTTTTCTAATCGAATAGTATATATATCGGGTAGCCGAATATAATTTCGTAAGGGGAGAGGCCGGTACTATCTTAGAGAAGATTGTTCTATATAGCGTTTAGTATTGGGATCGCTTTTAATTAATCGTCTTAGTAGTAGTTAACGAAAGGGCGTAATCGTTAATCGAAGTAAATATTTATAACTTCCGTTTGCCCCGCCGTCTAATTATAACCCGTAATAATTAACTTCTACTTCGTACCGGTTAATTTAAATATTTCGTCGGTAAAAGCCGATATAAATTAGGGATTATAATTAAAAATAATTTCTTCTAATATATTATAAACTTTATAAGGTCCTTCGTAATATATCCGGGCGGCGTTTTAAATAGTTGCTCTTTTTGTATAAAGTATAACCTATAATGACTTTATTAGGCGGTTTACTATTATAAAAGTATTATTATAACCGTATTTATCCTTAAACATTTTCTTAAAATCAATTACAATCGAAGTCTATTTTCTATCGGGCGGGGGGATAAAGTACAATTTGCCCGGGGTTTTATCTCTAAGCACTTTACTTACCTTATAAATTATATAATTTTTAACGAACTAATCGATATTATCCGTTATATTTAACTACTAATACTGGGGAAGTAGGATTATTCGTATTTTATTACAATTAGAGTAAACGGTAACTAATATTAAATATACTTCGTCGATAATACGGGTCCGGAAGTTATCTTTATCGGATATAATCAAACGACTATTATAAATTAGGAGGCTATTAGCTATTATAATAAATTTAGGATCCGAATTATAAGCACGTACCCAGTATTCCTCTAAGGACTCCTCCTCGTAGTTAGCCTTTATAATTACGTCGATTAATTCGTACCCTTCTAACTCGACCAGATATAATTCTAAACCGTCGATATCTAATATAAGAATTAGTACCAACTCTTCTAAAAAGCCGTTCGATATAGCAATAGAAGTTAAAGCGATAATTTTAACTCCGTCATTTATTAGGGGTTTAAATATTTAGAAAGTACAATACGCCTTCTTCTTTTCCTTTTAAGTTTTGAAATCTTCCAATTTCCGTAATAGGGCATCGGCAGCCGTATTCTTAATACTAAGGCAATAAGTAATTTCGAAGTAGTATTAAAATAAGAACTCCGCCTATCTAATTTATTATAAATTAAGTAATCGCTTCGTACCGAAGTATTCTAGGGCTTAATAGTCTATAATAATTATTGTTAGTCTTAATATATATTTTATATAATATTATATATCTATAACGGATTTACGGGTCCAGATTATACCATACGAGTATAAGCAACGATATATGGGTAATATATAATATAAATATATGCCCTATATTTTTGGTTGATTTTTATCGATTTTATTCGATTAAATATTTCGTTGTTGAAATTCTTCCATATATAACCCTAACCCTCRTAGAGGGTGGTTGAGGCTCTGTTGAGGCTCTGCACTGACCAGGGTGCCTGCAAGGGTGGCCTGCAAGGGTNTTTTGGTTGATTTTTATCGATTTTATTCGATTAAATATTTCGTTGTTGAAATTCTTCCATATATAACCCTAACCCTCRTAGAGGGTGGTTGAGGCTCTGTTGAGGCTCTGCACTGACCAGGGTGCCTGCAAGGGTGGCCTGCAAGGGTCGCCAGGGCGGCCCAGGAATCCAGGGCGGCCCAGGAATGCCCGGCTGGATGCAAACAGCCAGGAATGCAAGGGATGGAATTCAAGGGATAGATTTTGGAATCCCCATTGCTCGGCCATTCCTTGACGGAAACAAACAAACAAAACGTTTCCGGAATCTCCGGAAGCCGAGNNNNAGGACAACCGGCTGGCCCAGAAAGTCTATAAGAAGGGAGGTCCCCTTCGAGGAAAGAAAAGGTTTTCTATAGCTCATCAGACACTTTGCAATATCTTTACCAATATAAGATCTACACACACAAACCATACACCATTCTGCTCGTCTTTGAACGCCCAACACACCCATGCCTGAAGAAATCTCGATTCACTACACTGCAACCGTTTTCCTCCACATTGAAAAGAAAGACCATTTCTACCTTTTCATCCACCCCGACGATTTCCTTATTTGGGATACGGTTACTTCGACTACCCTCCTCGAAGGCCAGCTCGAAGGCCGCTTTTCAATAATATTATTCTATTCGTACAGAACTAGGGAGGAAACGTTTAAATACCTTATTTTTAAATATTTATAAATAGAGGAATATTAAATAATAGTAACCGATTGGCCGTAAATACAGGAAGAACTCTAAATTTACTTAAATAATAGAATTAAAGTAGAGAAAATCCTTTCGTAAGTATTTAAATTAAGTAAATTAAATAAATACTACTTAATAGTCGAATTAGAAGGGGAATAGCGTAGGGAATTCGCGCGGTACGTATAAAATTATTTATTTATTTATAATATTAAAATATTAAAATATAGGGACGAAGGGAGTAGTAAGGAAGTCGGTTAAATTAGTTCCGGCTTATATTCGGCGAAGGGAGCAGAATAATAAAGGAATTATTTAATTAACGTTTAAATACGAGTAATAAGGGTATAGAGTATTTTTATTATTTATATTAAGTTATAAGTAATTTAACAATACTATTCGTTTTAACTAGGACTTATTTCGGTAATATAAGGGCTATTAATCGCTATAGGCGAATCCGGGGGGCTATTAATACTAAGGCCGGTACTACTATTATTAATCGAACCGGTAGAAATAATACGAAAAGGAGTAGTAGTAGGACGGTCGACTATAAACCTCTTATAGTAATCCTTTTCTTTATAGTCCGCGATTTTTAATTTACTAAAGTAATAGAGAGAAGAAAGGGTATCCAGCTAATCCGGAAGACTATTATTAATTAAACGAATACGTATAACGTTAAGGAAAGACGTATAAGCCTATTAGAAGTTCTTAATAGATTTATTAAAATCGGCTAGAGCGTTTATAATAATAACCGCCGCCGTTTAAACGAGGTTACGCCTATTATAATAGTCGAAGGGGACGTCGAATATATATTTTAAAGCGGCGAATAAATATAGAGTAGTCTAAAATATAGTACTTAAATAATATTAAAAAGAAGTAATACTACAATACTAGGAAGGATATTTACTTTACTTATTAATTATATAAATGTATTTTACGAATATTATTTAGAAGCCTTCTAGGCCTAAACTAGTAATATTCGGAATACTTATAATACAATCGGCGAAATTTAAAATATAGTCGAAGTAAGGAGGAATACGAATAACGTTAAATATTAGAATTAATTAAGGAAGACGTAAGAATATAAAAGCGGGAATTTTACTAATCGTTAAAAAACCGAAATATAGGATTACAGGATAGAAAGTCGGCAACAGTAACAAAATTTTAAGAAGGAGTTGTAAAAGCGCCGGGGGCCTAAGGAGTACGGAGAAGGGTAGAAGGTACTTTAAACGAAAATTCTACGAAATAAGAAAAATTAGGGCCTTAATCGGTCCAAACGCCGAAATTGCGAATATTACGAATAGGGGTACAGCTAGGCGTACTACTAAATAAGAAGGAGGTTATTTTAAAAATATAGTAATTTAAAGAAGAAGAAGAAAGTTTAGGGCTAACGCCCGAAGAGAATTTAAATAAATAGTAGAGGAGGCCTTTATATAAATATAAATTATAATAGGGATAGGAAAATAGAATAAAGGGGAAAAGAATAAAGGAGAAGGAGCGGGGCGGGAAAGTGAATATAAATAAATAAGGGTAAACGGAGACGGGACGGCAATTTAGGGACGGGAAGGAGGAATAGAAGAAAGGAGCGGTATTGCAATAGTTTTAGTATTAAGTAGAATAAAATAGAAGAAACGCATTTATTCGCTATAGCGGTAGGTAAGAATTATTATAGTTAGAAGTTAGGAAGGAGCGGCGCGGCTTACCTACAACCGGAACGGAATTAAGGGTTTTCATCCGGCAGCGCTTATCGCCGTACAGTTTTTCCTTTAGAGAACTAGGAGAAGTACCTTATGCTAATAATAGCGCTATAGATATATAGCTAAGGAATAAGATTATTATTATTTATTAATACTAATTTTATTTATTCTTCGTAAAATTTCACTATCTAAAAGTATTATATATTACTAAGCCTTATAAAATTCATTTACTACCTCGCCGAATACGAAAGAGTTAATCTTCCTATAATAAAATACGATTTCTATATTCAATTCCCTATATTCAAAATTATAGTTCAAACCGACCCTATTAGTAAAAACCAACTTATATACTTTACCAAAATTATCTTTCCTAAAAACTATATACTCTCTCTCTACGACATTATAGAAATTATACCGAAGAACCTCAATAAAATTACAATTCGAAATAACGTTAGTAAAATATATAGGATTAATTTCGTACGATAAAGGCGGATCGAAGAATTAGACGACGAAGAGGTAGTAGAAGCGCTTCCCCTAAAGTATAAGAAGCGGGTACGCTAAATTCTATTTACGATAATTCAAATTATAAAGCGTTTTATAACTATATTTTCTAATATAAGACCAATTCTAGAATATAGTTTATTTTTTAATATAAACGAAAACTTATTCCTATTTAATAACGATAATTATTCTATTCCTTTAACGTTTATAAGACGCTAAATAGGCGTTATTAAACCTAATCTTAATATACCCCCGACGTCTAATCCTCTAACCCGCTAAATAGGCATTATTAAACCTAATCCTAATATACCCCTGACGTCTAATCCCTTAGCCCGTAAAATAAATATTATTAAACCCGACCCTAATATACCCCCGACGTCGAATCCCCCGGCTTGTAAAATAAGTATTATTAAACCCGACCCTAATACGCTTCCGCCTTTATTTATTTAAATTTATTAAATAGGTATAATTAAATAAAAACCCGGGTTCGAAGAATAAGATCTATTTAGCGAGGAAGTTAACCCTTTCGGGGAAGAGGACGAAGAGCTATTTGAAGAATACGATTAGGGCGAAGGAGATTTTAATATAGAAGTAGAAAATTATAAATATATATAAGGAATAAAGTCTTTTATAGTAAATTAAGCTATTTTGTAATTAGAATAATATAATTTACTGTTGTATTAAGCTTTTGTATAATAAAATGTATTTAATTATAAGACTATTCGTATTCGGCCGAATAGAGCTATAAAGGGAAAAGGAAAGTAGGTAGTAACTAGTAGCGTTTCGACGCAGAGGATTAAGAGGTCTTAAAGAATATATATATATAAATAAATAAATAGAATTAATAATAAGGAATATTAATTAGCTTTGAATTATTTTTTCGAATTTTCCCTCTTAATATGTTTTTTTTTTCCTATACTTCTTACCTTTTTTATTGTTTTATTATAAATTAATTTTCTTTTTCTTCTCTTTTAATTTTCGGAGAATTTTTTTTTAAATTCTATTTTATTTAATTGGTCTACTTTTCTTACCTTTTATAATTCTTTTCTATAAAATCGTCTTCCCAAATTCCCGTAATTATAATAAAGATATTAAATATAAAACCAAACGATTTTTCAAGGTAAATAACGAGGAAAATAGAATTTAATTTTCTAACGTTAAAAAAGAGGGTTATTTAGTAGGCTAATAAATATATAGTAAGTATATATATATAAGGCGCTTAATAACGAGTAGAATAGTATATAATTTATATAGAAAAGTAGTAAATTAGTAGAAATATTAATAAGTAATATTTAATTATTTAAATCCTTCTTTAACGAAGAATCCTTCCCTTCTTATAGACTTTCTAAATCTTATAATTATATAATTAGAAAACCGATTTTACCGTTAAATTCCTTATCTTCCGTAGAATTTGAAAACGGTCTGTTTTCTTTAATACGGTTGAAAACTAATTAAAAAACCGGTTTTCAAAGTCGGAAGGTTTAAAAGGTTAAAGAACAAAGGATTTCCTTTATCTTCAATTTTCACTTCCGGGCACTACCCGCACTACAATCGAAATTCTTAACCTTTTAAACCGCTTAGTATAATTTAACTACTTAAAGAGGTAGTATTTTAACTACGAATATAAATTCGAATATAATCGAATAAATTTAACTATAAATATAGAGTATATATATATAATATATATTACTTATATAATAATTCTTATACTAATACAGTATAGTATAAACCTATAAATCCGTTATAAATATATAATTATTATATAATATATATTAAGACTAATATTTTCTTTAAAAGACGGCTATGTTAAAAGGTATTTAAAAAGGAATTTAAAATTTAGAATTATTAATTTCTATACGATTTTTACAATATAAAATATTTATATATATTATTCCTTACTTTTTATACCCTTTAAAGTAGAAGAGAAATCGAAAACGGCTTTTCTATTTTTTATTTTAAAAAGAAGATTGTTAATAAAGATCTTTAAAAGGGTAAGAATCGAGGGGGGTATATTAGTATATAGAAAAGAAAAAAGAATATAAAGTAGAATTAGAATTATAATTATTATTTTTATAAGAATAAACGGGAAGAATATTAATAATCGGGTATATAAATATATAAATAAAATAAGAAGGCGCTTAAATAAAAGGGAATTTAAAAACGGATTTTAAATTTAAAACTATTAATCTTTATCCGATTTTTTATACTATTATTAAATGTATACGGTTATTATATAAGGTTAACTTTATAATTAATATTCGTATATATATATATACGAAATAAAAAGGACGGTTAATTTAAAAGGTATTTAAAAACGGATCTTAAATTTAAACCCGTTGATTTTTACCCGATTTTATATAATTATATATATATATATACATCGGATTATTATATAGGGTTAGCGTTACAATCGGATTATTACCTTTTTTTAAAAGGAAAAATAAAAAGTAGTTAAATTTAAAGGTATTAGAAAACGGATTTTAAATTTAAAACCGATAATTTTTACTCGATTTTATACAATTATTTTATATATATATATATATATTCTATATATATAATAACTCTATATTATTATAAAAAGAATATAAAATTATTTTTTATTAATAATATAAACGTTATAATAAAATATAGAGGAATTATTATTATTTTAATTTATAAAAAGGCATTTATATTTATTTATTTTATTATAATTTATTCTTATTTTTTTCTACAATTAAAAACCGGGTTTTAAATAATAAATATAATTATTTTATTTATATTAATACAACGTTATACTTAAAAGTATAAAAAATATACGGTTCAATCGACGGTAGTAATAAAATAATATTAAAGAGAAAAGAAACTCAATACTATAATACCCGAAATAACTCAACGCTATAATACCCAAAATATAAATCTACAATTGTAATAGTTCTAAGCCCAATCTATATTACTACATCTACAGATTCTCAATTCATTAATATATCTTTATCTAATCTACTCCAAAATACGGGTAGAAATAACCCGAATTACCTCCAACGTAAACTTTACCTCTCCGTCCTTCGTCTTCGCAAACTATACATTCTCTATAAATTATTAATATAATATCTTAATATTATATTATAAATATTTACTTTTACGAATAGGGTATAAAATAATTTAGTAAATTATATAGTAATAGAAATAAATTCCGCTTAAAACGTTGGGACTATTTGTAATACAATATTCGAATAGACCGATATTATTAAACTATTTATACTTCGAATAGTCCTTAATAATATTAATAATAAATAAATAGTACGTAAAACTAATATAGTTCTCGCAGTAATTAAAAAGCGGCTCCTAAAAATTAATTTACTAATTCTATTAATAAAGTTTAAAAATAATTAAACGAATTAACTCTTAAATAAAAATATAATATAAGAAACGTCCTAATTAAATAAAATATAGACAAATTAAATATAAAATACCTTTTTTCCGTCTAAAATCTTCGTAATATCTATATATTTATAATTGCAAAATTCTTTTATAATATATTTAATACGTTTTAATTCGTTATTTATACATTCCTCCTATATCGCCTTCGTACTACTTAACGAAGTACTATTTAAAGTAAAATCCGTAAATCGGAAAGGTATAGTTAGTGTTTATAGGGAATAGTTAATAAACGCGACCGGAATAATTTAGGAATAAGTAATAATAAGGATTAACGGACGTATAATAGAATAAAAGTATTATAACGGCGATATAGAAATTACAACGGCGATAGAGAAGTAAGAGCGGAATAGTATTATAGAAAATAGGTTGCGGGGTATAAACAAAATTTGGGTATAATTGTATAAGTGATAGGTATCTGGCATTTGGCAAAGTGGGGAAATTTACAGTCGAATATACAAGCCTCCGTTCTATATGCGTATATTTCGAGCAAGGGCAGATCCTGGTAGTCTCATTCACTCAGAACCGCCGGGGCTAAATCCTAATGTCACACCATTTGGACCTACAGGGTACAAAACGACTGCGCCACATGTGGCGGGGAAGTGGATATGGGCTGACATCTAGGTTGAGCGTCTGTTATGAGAGATTAGATCCTGGAGTAAGTACCTATGTTGAGTGTTGGGATACCTCTACCTCATCCTTTTACGTTTCATGATGCTTGTAAAGACCGAGCGTCCCGCCGTTTAACTTGGCTTGAAATGACTGGATGATAAACACCGAGTTTCGGTTCTCAACAGCTTCTGTTGGTAGACAGCACAAATTACTCCACAAGTAGGGAGCATTAACAGTCCTTTCTCAAACCAGAGAGCGAAAAACACCATTAGGAACATAAGGAAGAAACCGCCTTACACTCCTGGGTTGATATCTTCATGTGATATCAGATAGGGTGTGTGACGTCCTCTCCAAGGGGTTACCTTGATAGCATCCACGTGGTGTGGACCAAGTCATTTCTCCTCCATGACTTCATCACCGGATTCCGTAGATATCCGTAGAGAGGCTGATGATAGATTAAAGGATATGGACAGAATGACAACGTTAGTTGCTCCGCTCGAGGAAAGGGGCGTAATCGAACTCCTGAGTTGAATCCACCACGGTAAGCGATCCTGTGGATTCCCAACCTTACCGTATGGAGTTGTGAATATCGGCTCAGCGGAGATGGATCACGAAATGGAGGCCTTCGTCATCGGAGCACTGATTTTATGAACGAAGAATTTGTATATGGTATGAATATTTTCGAATGTCTAGCACAACGATTGTATGATGCTATTGCCATAAGAATAGCCAGCCCACACAAAGTCGCAATCTAATCTGTTGGTATCTCCCGTCACCTGTAAACCCTGAAGTATCCGCCTTTTCAACCCATACCATGTTGTCATCATACGCGTCCGAAAAGCATGCTATTTTCCATGCAGACCAAAATCCCAAATCTCCCCAAAACGCCGTGAAGACCGAAGTCGGGAAGTGTATGTACAGCGAAAGAAACGGAGGTGCAGATGTTCATCACAATTCCGTCTTGCTTCTCTCTCACTGTACAAACCCGTGTTCATTGCGCGCTATCTACGGCTAGAACCACAGCTTCCCATGCAATTTCTCATCCTCTTGAAGCCTTCCATGAACAGAAGACTCCGTGAAACCTCATCATTCTTCTAACTCCACTCATGCCGCATCAGCCGTGGTAACGGGCGGGGTGACACGAGTAGGCTGAAGGCCAGCTCTAACGATCTTCTTGCCAGAAGAGTCAGTAACAGTGGCAAAGTCCTTGTTCTCGGCCTGAGCACGCTTCCAGATCTCAACCTCGCAGCCGCCGCGGATGACACCGACGCGCATGGTGGAGAGAAGGTTGTGGGCAGCGTTGGAGTGGTTGTAGACACCGCCGTTGAAGATGGCGGTAGCGTCCTTGCCAATAGCCGAGTTGATGAGAGCCTTGCCACCGGGGTGGTCCTGGATGAACTTGCCGACATCGTGAATGACACCAGCGACAGCGATCCAGGCCTTGCCGTTCTTGGACTCCTGGACGAAGTCGTCCCAGCTGACAACGGGGAGGTTCTCGAGAGGAATACCCCAGTCAAGGGTGGCACGCTTCTGGTCGAGCTTCTTCTGCTGCTGCTGGAGACGGCCCTTCTCAATCTCGTTGTGAGGGAACTTCTTGAGGTCATAGGCGAGACCGAGCTGCTTCCACGCCCAAATGCACCACTTGGTGGGGTCATACTGCCACCACTCAATAGCGTTACGGAAATCGCTGGGGAACTCGTGGTGGAAGTTGTGGTAACCCTCACCAAGGGTGACGAGGGCAGTGATGACGTGATCTCTCGGTGAGTTGCGGTCGTCGAAGGGCTGGTCGCCGAGCCAGTGGGCAAGAGAGTTGACGCAGAAGGTAGCCTGCTGGATGAAGAAGATACGGAGGATACCGCCGTAGATGAAGCCACCAGCATAGTCACCCCAGCCGAGACCGCAAACAAGGGTAGGGACGATGAGAGCCATGATGAGGACGCACTTGATGTAGTGCTTGTGCTGCCAAACGACGACGGGATCCTCGTTGAGATCGGTGATGTCGGTACGGCCGATTCTCTTGGGGTTCTGCTTCATGACCATCCAGCCGATGTGGGAGTAGAGGAGACCCTTGCGGACCGAGTAGGGGTCCTTGTCGGTATCGGTGTATCTGTGGTGAGCACGGTGATCCCTGGACCACCAGCGGGCGGAACCCTCAACGGCGGCAGCACCACCAGCGGCGAGCACGATCTTGAGGGGGAGGGTGGCCTTGTAAGAGGTGTGAGCCCAAAGTCTGTGGTAACCGGCAGCTGGAGAGAAGAGCGAGTTAGTCATTGACCCGTTTCTGATATCCTTGGACGCAGAGGATGCTTACTGATACCGAGACCGGCGAAGTAGTAGTAGACGATGGAGAAGATGATGGTCTTGGTCTGAGGGGGGACCCAGTAGGCGGAGATGAGACCGGCGAGGGGCACGAAGATGATGAAGGTGGTGTTCAGCCAGTTGACGTGCTTGTCTGTGAGGGAGATATTGTCAGCGTCTTGTTTGTTGTTTTCCCTCAAGAGAAGGACAGGTACTTACACCAGTTGCTCATGGTGATAGGCAACTCGGTAATGTGAGGCTTCTTGAGGTCGTACTTCTTGCCTCTGAGAGGGACGAAGTCGGTGGTGCCATCGGGGATGTTCACAGCCTGAACCTCAGCAGGGATATCCGTGGCCGAAGTCGACGCCATGGTGTCGATGTTGTTGTCGAGGGATGAAGTCGACGACAATCTGAATGGGTTGTGATGTTGAAAAGGTGTGGCCCGCTCTGTCGTTGCTGAAAACAACGAGTTTGGAAGAGTCGGGAGGGAGATGACCTAGGTCAAGTGGGCTGGAGGAAAGGGAAGGGAAAAGTGGGAGTTGGGGCAGAGGTTATAAAGTAGCAAAAGAAAGCAGGTGGGAAGCTTGGCCCAAGGGTTCTCAGATCAACAAAGCTTGCCCGTGAAGTGGGTTCCCGGTTCAGAGGAGAGAGACTTTGGTACTTGCAGATTGGAGTCCCCTCACTCACTCCTGCTTGCTTCAGTGCTGTACACGTACTTTGTAGTGCGTGAATGCCCGCTAACCTGATCTTTGCACCAACAAAGCGGATACAGCAGGGCAGTGTCTAGGCGGGCAGATATTTATTTAGGTTCTGGGTACCCCCAAAGGGAAGGCTCGGCGAACTGCTGTGACGAACCCTCCCGTCTGGGCCTTCAAACTTTTTCGCCTCCCGTTCGCCCTCCACAGTAGAGCAAATCACAAGCAAATATCGAGACACCAAACCTTAGATAGGCTAGACCCCGGCGAAGGCAGTGGAAACTGGTTGGGGTTTTCAGATGGGTGATGGGCCGACAAGTCGGTCCAAAACAGCAGAGGAGTGGATTTCATCAACGATTCGGTTATAAGACTTCCGCGCCTGGAATTGTACCACAGCGGATTGGCATCGGCTTTTTACAAGGCATGTGCTTCTCACCAAGTGCTCTTGGGGCTTTGTTTGGGCCTGTTTTGGCTCATATTGGCGCTCTCTGTTGGCACTCGGCCGGGCGAGCCATGCGTTGATCGCTCGTCTGGTTCGGCCATGTCGTCCTGAATTTGCCGTTGAAGTTTTGTTGAGCAGAATGTTGGGGACATGTTCCAGGGCAGGTGGGGGCCGTATAAGTCGGGAACAGATTGCGATTGGCCGGATATACTCGTTTGTCCATGTACCTTGTACATTGTGGCGGCATGCCGCTCTACCCTGCTCTCCGCCTGTTTGTCACCCTCTGTCCACGGCCCCACACTTGGTTGACTGGTACATGTGACATTGACAGCAATCAACCTGTGACTGCAAATTCAACTTCATTCACACAACCCTTTCCCTTTTTCGCGAAAAAGGTGTGGCAAGGTGAGGTCACCGAACGACCATAACCCTCCATCTTTCGACTAGCTTTCTCCAGATGCCTTGGATCATCGACTTCAACGAAGCTTCGTTGGAATCGAACGACGAACCCGGCCTGTTCCGACCGACTCAACTTTGAGAATCTCAAAACTTGACAATGGAACATGCGGACGGCTGACGTGCGCCTCGGCTGTCTCGGAGGTCCAACGCACTTCTCGCTTCAACAAGATGACAGCCTGCTGGCTGCTGCGACTCGATACGAAACCCCAAGGACAACAAGGAAGTCGGGCAAGAGCGCGGTATGATAACGCAAGATAACAACTGAACCAAGCAGGAGCTTCCAGGTTCCTTCCACCGACACTGGAGAACTTGATATCAAACGAACCACGACCTGATTCGAAACCGCGGGTTTGAACTGCGCCTTCCCCGGATTTGCAACTAATATTGCAGGTTATGGAGCCCGCAACGATCAGTTCGCGCCTTCATCTTTCCTTCGCTCATCATCCTGGTGAGCTGTCGACGCAGTGGACGCACACAGATTTTGGCCATCAATTTCGAGATGACGGTTCATCCCATCATGAATTCACGCTTTGACATTACCCCCAGAGCAACGGTCAGGTTCAGGATTGGCCGGTTGCGTAGCACCAACCAGGGGCAGCATCACAAAGCTTGCCCGATGCAACCATGCCCTTTCAAATGTAAAAGGCTCCGATTTCCCAACATTCCTTCCCGCCCAGCTACCTCCGCATCCCAGTAGCCAATCAAGTGGCGTGCTTATTCGCATTCTGGCCAGCGAAGATTTCAACGCCTGCCACCGCCTGCTTATGTAAGGTTTCAACGATAGCGATGGTCTCTGCGTAAGCCAAGAAGAGGAGGCTTCCAGAAAGATTGAGATGACAATCGTGCATGAACGACAGCGGCAATCCCATGACGCCACACCCGTTCTGCAATTTAGTATCTGATCAAACTCCATCGTGAAGGCCGTCCGCCTTCTTCTGCCTTCAGGCTACGGTCCCCGTGGGGGGGCGACACACACGTGGGGAGTTGCGTTCAAGATGGAGCCGTGACGGGGCCGGAGGCGGAGATAAGCATCGGGAGCATCATTCAAGTCTTGGTGGGGTTCGGGCGTCAACCCCAGACCCGATCCGGCTTGCGAGCATCTCGTCCCCCACGCTTCAGGTCCGTCTTCAACTCCGTCTTTCTCCGAGTCGAAATCGATATACGAAGCCTGAACTGCCCGAGCCGCGTTCAGATTCCTAAGCAGAGTCGAAGAGGGACAAAACCCACTTTGCTCGACCTCAAACTCTAACGAGTTGCACCGATACAAAGACACTGGCAGCAAAGCAAGAAACAATCGTACGAGGGGCCGGACTCGAAGGATTAGCTCCATGCAAGCGAGACCCTGCTCGGTACCTCCGCTGTGACAACGTCAAATGTCGTCGGCCCTACCCGCCATCAAGGGGCCATCGAAAGCGTGAAATGTCGTTTAGCTTCGCGGGAACGTGTGTGCCAAGAGAGTTAAAAGTGATCAGGCCATCCAGACCAAGCGGCTGAGAGCTCAGGTCATGTTTTCCGTTTCGTTGGGAATGCTCGCTTAATCGTACGTTGGCTTTTTCTCCTCCATCAGTCTTCTGTTTAGTATTCGGGCGAGGGGAGGAAAGGCTGAGGAATACGAGATGAAGACGACGCCAGTTACTCCATGCTCTCTTGCCCGTGATGCATACTCGTTAGGTCTACGAAATCGACCGCTTGACTAGTGGCGGGTCGATTTTGTGGACTTGACGAGTACTGCCAATACAATTATCTATGCCAGACACTCATGCCTCTACACCAGAACTCGAATTCACCAAACAAGCACAGCCAACCCCAGCGCAGATAGATGACATGCTAGAGAATCGTTATCGAGTACCATTCTTCTTCACGGATACCCACGAGTCTGGAAGTTCGATATCATCATCAATGCGCCCCTTTACACCCGATGGGTGTCAAAACATTGATAATACCAGACAGACCCGACACGCGAATCTTTCCATCCACCTAGTCCTCGTTCTCCAGGCACCCGACTAACACTCGGTTATATCGCCTCGAGACAATACGGAGTACGCCCGATGATGGGACCTCCGTATCATACCTCAAGTTACAGTTCTCCTGATGAGATCAGATCTGGAGAGCGGACGTCACACTCCAAACATTACGTGGATCTTCGAAGTTGGGAAACCTAACTGAAAAGATGAGAAACAATGACGATCCATACATCGAACAAGACGAGGAGTCGATGTCGACTCACCCGAACAAAGTCTTCAACTAGAGAATGCTGTGCGAAGAGACGAGGACCACCACTTTACTCTCAGATGCTACAGATAGTGTAGTCAGGTTGTTCTGAAGGTGCATACAGGCCAGTTTGAAGCTTTCGTCACATGCCAGGCTTCATCGGGATGGCAAGCAACGAAAAGTGATGACGTCGGCAGATGAAGGACACTGAACTGGATTATGGTTGGGCGGCTTCAACCAATACTCCTCAGTTCGTAATACTGCACTGATGATAGCAGAGGCTTGCACACCCATGACTCTCATTACGCAGACAGAGTAAGTATCCATCTCTCGTCGTATGAAGAGTCACTCACTGGCACTCTCGTCTTGAAGTCTCTTGATCGTCCGCAGAGCCAGCTGGAAGGTGTCATTGAGAGAGAACTAAAGGACCTCACATTCTCTCTGAGTAACCACAACTCCATGGTCTTTGACCAATCACTCAATATCAAAGTACGTGGGAACAAACGTCGAGACGCAAGTCTAGCTCGATACCACTCGTCAGCGGCCATCTAAACCAGTTCTACGACACACAGGGAAGTGATGCTAACTACCGCAACTAGTCAAACGGTCGATTTTGTAGACCTGACGAGTAGCTGTGAATGTGATCTTAAAGCAGCCAGCACGTGATATAACTTGAACTCCATCCCAGACTGTTGTTTCCGGATCTGGCAACATTTTCTTATAGTGTGCACGTCCGAGTTCAGTAGGCAAGCAGAGCATCGTCCTATCTTCTATAAGTTTGGCTGACCCGGTCACTACACACACCGGTCCTGTCGTAACTGTCCAGCCCAAAGCCCCTTCGTTCCTAATGCGTCTCTTATTGGCATCAGTTAACTAAGTACTTCGATGAGCATGTGGTATCGTAGGCCCCTAAACGAAAGCACGGCCAGAAGTGGGAATGGAAGAGACTGATAGGAACATGTAAAAAGAATTTTAAGATGGGTTAAATACGAAAGTGAAAAAACAAGAGGGACTTTAATACCCATCTTCTACGCTCGCACTTCCATACCGCCTGCCTGTCAAGTGCCATTGGATGTTTGCTTCACTAACTGCTTGCCTGCCAGGTTCCGTCAACTATAAAGATTAATAACTATTATTCTTCTTCAGTGCTCACCGCATGACAGATATCAACGATGCGAGATACTAACTTACAATTCTCCCGACGACGACTCTGGCTGCGTGTTTGATCTTGTTCACCCTTACCTCCACTCCAGAATCTCCTCACACCGATATCAAGCTTCAAAGATAGAGAGAAACGTGAACACGTCGTTGATTGCTGGAACAGTTAGGCCAAAGAGACTCTCGGGCAGTTGATTTCTCAGACGCTGGCTCAGACAGCCGCCCCAGCCCGACGTCAACATACATATCCCGCGGCACTGGATTCATTCATCCCATGTCTCCCGTCGTCCAGCCATGTTTTCTCGTGTTATCTGTTATCTAACCCACATGGTTATCAAGCCCAAGGTTCCAGCGTCACGGTACTGGGTCGTCTACTCTGATCATCTTATTTGCTCGGAGTTTGGACGGCCGAGCAAGGGGCCGACCGGCCAAGCAAGGGCTTATCTCAACGTCGCACGATCGAATAGCAATGTCTTGATATCTACAATGAAACCTTTACACCTTCCCCCGTTTCCCGTGATGATTTGCATGGTATGGGGTGCCGAGGGTGCTTTGTTGCAGATTCATGTATGTGTCTACATAGCGTAGGTATCGGATTTGGATACCTATTGGATTGATTGTTTTGGCTGGCTTGGGAGATACCGTGATGGCGATAACGGACTGTAGGTCCAGTCGAGATACATGTGGATGGATTTCCCTGGTGGGATAACCCGGTAGTGACTTTTGGTAGCACCGTAGCAAACAATGAGTGAATTTGTAAAAAGCCGGGGATACCTTGATATCTAGCAGCGATCAGCCGGCGGTACATGTCTACCTACCGTCTATCTTTCGAGTTGAACCTGGTGAAGGTTTGTGTGGATTGTGGGGTGACTTTAGGTGCTTGCTCGTATATGGTGGTAGTGAAGGTACCTTCGGTAGCATTATACAGGTATGTACCTCTCCGCATGTGTCTATTTGTGTTTCTATTTGCTGGAATCCGGGGGACGGCTGAGGACGGACAGACGAATACCGTGAAGACGGGATATAGCGTCATCGGGCATCGGGCATCTATCAAGCTGTTTCAAAGTTTGGGTCGGGCTATGGGGACGTATGTTGCCGAGATCGGGAGCTGGTTGGTGGTTTGAGTGAGGAAATATCTACCGACAGGAAAGCAAGACGGGTGCAAGAATCAGGTGGCTGGGTGGCTTGGTCCTCGGTCCTTGGTCCCTTCTCTTTGCTTTTCCGCTTCCGCTGTGGGTGTTTTATTTGGTTTCTGGTTTCTGGGTCGGATTACTCTCCTGTCAAAGTCCCACCACTGCCGATGTGTACATTGAAAGTGATGGTCATGATGTTCACTCCAATTCACAGTAAAAGCTTAGTTGAGGAGAGAGGTGACTTTGAGAATATTGTTGGATGAGGCTCATGAAAGAGAGACCTACAGTGACCTGTACTCGAAAGGATTTTGGGATATCGCACCGTCCATGCCGTATCAGTTTCTGAATGATGTAGACCCGGAATCTTGACGTTGAATGTCTCTGTCTTTGTGCTGGGTATGACGAACCATCCCCCATTTTCAGTCTAGCGGTATGCATCAACTACATACGGGAACTGTATCACGACTTCATCATGTGAGTGACCTTCACCAAGAAATCGTCATACCGCGGCTCCTGAGACAAGTTTGTGGCAGGAACACACCATAGGCAACGGCGCGATGTCCATCTAGATTTAGATCTTGGGGAACTGGGTTTTCTCTGGTACGTACATGATGCGTACTACAACATGAGAGGGATGGAAAGCAGACATGGTGAGAAGATCTGATCTGATTCATTGAATGAGGAGTGAGGAGTGAATTTACCTCTCCTCGCGTATCTGCTTGAGCGCTATACTTTTCAGCTTCCATCTTCAAAGGCATAGTCTTTCCTCCGCGACATATATCCCTTCGAGGTATACCAGTCTATGAGGTGAGATCGTCAAATTCCAATCCCATCATAACATTCCACCCATCCATTTTTAAATGTCGTTTTGATTGTCGTTTCTTTCGCGAGGTATCCATCCGGTCATCCCCATCATAAGCAAAAACCCAGGCCAACCCAGCCTTCCCATGAGAGTAAAAAAAAGAATTCAAGTAAAACACGATTACGATCCCTGAACACCGAGTCAACCGCCCATTGACCATCCGTAAACCCGTTCATTCATCCGTTCCATTCCGTTTCGTTTCCCTTCCGTCCCGAGTTCCAGAGAAGATGTTTGTAATCGTGTACTTGATTTTTGGAGAACAAATGCCGCCGCCGCTTTCCCAGAATGTGATATGCAACAATGCGGCCGTGATATGCAGGAATGGTATGTAAAAATCCTCATGCCGTAGAAGTGTGACCCCTTGTCGAGGCCATGAGTATGATTTTTTTCGCGCAGAGCATGAGGCGTGTGATGACAAAAGGAATCGTTTTTAAGCGAACGTAGTGTTGTTAAGTCGTCGAAGTTGCTGGCCCTTTAGTATGGTTGTTGGGGATAGTAAGTCGGGGGTCCAGGGTGTGGTGCCCGGTAAGAGTGTCTGCGCTCCCTTGGTCCTGGTGTCCGCCTGTCACTTCCACGGACGGGCTCGATCGGAGGCGGCGTTCGTCGCATGGCAGGCATGGGGGCAATCTCTCTGTCGTAGGTCATGCTGCGGCCGCTGGCCACAGTTGCTGGAGCACCGGGCGCCGTCCTTGTGCTGAGTCTCCTGGGTCCGCTAAGAGCATTGAGAGGAGGGTCCTTGACAGATGCGTCACCATCATCTGGAAGCGTCAACTCGACTAAGCTGTAGAAGTACTCGAGCACCTCGGGGTATCGTTGTACTGAAGCCTGCCAGTCTTCGTCGATGCCGCGCTTCAACTGGGCTTGGGCGTTGGCGAGTTCATTGGGGTGAGGCGGTGCCTGGTAGTATTGCCAGGCGTGAGCTGTGATGCGGTCCAGGTGTGTGGCATGTGCCGTCTTTCGTCGCTCAGTCAACTGGCGGAAGTGATCGAGGATGTAGTCTTGAGCGTGAGCTCGCACCCATGATCTAAAAGACTGTTAGCACGGTTCCTGGCGACCAGCAGATGAATGACGGGCCTACTCACCGGATGTCATTGTAGATAGACTGCATCATACGGGCCTCAGCCTGTTTGACGGCCATCTCGAGGCCCTTGGCCTCACAGTCACAGGCAACGGTTGCCGGAGCATGGCAAATAGCGCAATCGGGGTCCATCCTGACGATTGACTTTTGTGACTGTTGGAAGGTTTCTACCGAGTACATTGTTTAGTGTCGTGTTATATGAGGCGATGAGTGGTGTGATATTCCGAGTTTGGTATAGTAAGGAGTGAAGCAAGAGGCCTTGCTGCTTCTATCACAGAGTATGTGTTGCTATGTTGACAACGTTCACGCTCTTTCTCATGACCGACAAAGGGACCAGCCCAGCAGCGAGGTAGAGAAGCTTGATAATGAAGCAGCTAAGAGTAGATGGAGCAAGAGGCAGAGGGAGGAGGGGAAAGATGCGGATGTTATGAAGCTGGTGTGAGGGAGTACAAGACAAGACTCTCGGTCTTGGGATAAGGCAGCAGATTCACTGACCTGATGTATCAAAGTCGAGGAGGTGTCGATCGAGTGGAATCGACGAGAAGCAGGCAAGCAGCACAGGCGGGAAGAAGTGAGCAAGCAGCAGGTCCGCAGGTGGATGTATGTGGATGTAGGTATGTATGTAAGTCAACAAGGTACCGGAGGGGAAACACCACAGCAGCGCGACCACGCAGTGTGCAGGATGAGATGGCGAACGAGGATGAGGGAAAACACGACTGATGAATGGGAGAAGAAGGAGGAGGAGCAGGAGTTGCGAGGGGTCAGAGGTGAAAAGAGGAGCCAGGAGTGAGGAGCCAGGCTGGAAGTCAAGTGTGGAGTGAGTGAGTGTCAAGCAGCAAGCAGGTCGGGTTCAGGTAGCTTCCGTGCAGCAGCAGAACGGTCCGGCCGGATCAAGCAAGAGGAGAGGTGATGGGCAGGCAAAGAAGACCGAGACTCCTCTGTTTGGCTGTTGGGATAGAGAGGTTGCAGCAAGTCGATGGTTATCCATGCCACTCCCTGCACTCCCAATGCACTCCAGTCTCAGGTCTGTCAAAGGGGAAACCACGTTGGCCGGCTGGGATCTCTGTCGTGGCTCGAATGCGGGCCCGCTTGGCCCCTTTGGCAGCAGTGGTCTGCAGCCTGCAGCGGCCCAATGCCTCGTCGACCAGTCCGAGACGGCGTGGCCGTTCCGGGACCCAGTTTTCCCGACTGGAGGCGAGGTCGTTTGCACTCCGTTTAGGACCTTGTGAGGACCAAGACTGCGACCCTTTCTGTTTAGGTGGTGACTGGTGGCGGATGATTCGCTCTGCAGCAGCAAGACAGCGCACTCTTGCAGCAGAAGATCCCCCAGATTGGCGGCGATGTCAAAGGTTATCAGCGTCTTGAAACTTCTTGAGGGAGAAGTGGGGTGACGGGCAAGACGACCGGTTGGCTACCGGCTTATGGGCAACTGGCGATGAGCAGACGGGCAGCAACAGACCGAGACGCGGAGCAAAACAAAGCTGCCGACGGGAGACTGAAGGAGGCAAAAAGAAAAGAAGAGCCGCGCTGCCGAAGAGGATAGAGGCGTAGTATTCAGATATCTGACAAGAATATGATAGGCAGTGTTGATAGAGTCCTGAGACGATCTAGAAGAGCTCGAGAGGAGAATAGTTCCCGTTGCCCTGTCAAATAGAAACAAAATGTCAACATCAACAACAACAGAGGAGACGGGCAACGGAATAGAGGCCAAGACACAATGTCCTACCCGAGACTCGAAAGCCGTGAGAAAGCATGTAACAAGTGTCAGAGAAAATATGTGATTGGCGTTTTCTCTAACCCGAGTAGGCATGCAAAGTCCCTCATGATCCGGCCGACTGTGTGTGTTGACATTGCCCCCTTTCCAGTTTCCCCCCCCCCTTCTTCATGCGCAACCACATGAGATGAGGTTCGGTTCCCAGCCGGATTTTGGATACCTCGGATCCTGAGGTACCAATGTAGCTGAACAACATGGTCCAACGGGAATCGACTTGTCATTCATCCATCTTGCTGCCATTCTCCCTTCTCCGAAAGATGGGGAGGCTGGGGAATTGGGGTCAGGTCGGACGGGACTGTGGACATGACGGGAAGGAAACAGACAGAAGCAACATTGTACGTCTCACTTGTGCTGTGCTGCATTACTTGATGCTATGCCGTGAGTGTGAGTTGTCAGTGCCGCCGCCGCCGTCAGGTTATTACCGTTATTCGTATCAGACACAGTGAGCTGAGCAGCAGCTGCATGTCAGCCCGCCGGCATAGCCATAGCCCTTAAGACTTTGAGAAAGAGGTCGGAAAGAAACAATGGAATATCCGGTTTCCAATTGAAGACAGGGAGTGATGGTGCGGCGCACTTGCGACAGAGTCAGGGCCGTGAAGTGGCCGAGACGGAAGATGGCAACATGGCAAAGAGACAAATGTGAAGAGAATGATTGTGTTGTTGGGTGGGAGACGAGAAGTGCTTGTGAAATGGTGGGGAAACCTTCCATCATCCGGACTCAGCTTTCCCCGCCATTGGAATTGGTGCCCGTCCAGTTTCAAGGGAGCCGTCCGACCATAGAGGGAACCCCAGGTCTGAGTAATCTCTCATAACAGACGCTCAACCTAGATGTCAGCCCATATCCACTTCCCCGCCACATGTGGCGCAGTCGTTTTGTACCCTGTAGGTCCAAATGGTGTGACATTAGGATCACGTCTGTACATAACTTGAACGAAACCGGCCATTGTCCACAAAATTCCCAAGGAAAACCTGGGTTCACTCGCTTTTTTTGGGCCCAAAAATAAAGATATAGAAAAACTAAAACAACGATAAAGATGAGCTTAAAGAGACGATTCTAAAGGTACCTTTCTTTTTTTATTCCGATTATTCTTTTATAGAGAAATTACCCCTTGGGAGTGATTTCATTGTCCACATTAGCTTTTTTCCTTTCCTTTCCTTTAGAAACAACCCTTATACTATACGTTACCAACTTAAAAAACACATGACGAGGATGGTCTCGATTTCATTGTCCACATTAGCTTTTTTCCTTTCCTTTCCTTTAGAAACAACCCTTATACTATACGTTACCAACTTAAAAAACACATGACGAGGATGGTCTTAACGAGACGATCCTCGTGGTGCTCTTGGTTTTTCCATATCTTCAAAAATGACCGAGATGCAACCAAAAAGGTGATAATTCCTATAGTAAAAGGTAAAAAGGCAAGACCTTTTTAGTTGCATCTCAGTCAATTTTAAAGATATAGAAAAACCAAGAGTACCACGAGGATCGTCTCGTTAAGACCATCCTCGTCATGTGTTTTTTAAGTTGGTAATGTATAGTATAAGGGTTATTTCTAAAGGAAAGGAAAGAAAGGGAGGGAAGAAAGGGAGCCCGGGGTCAAACCCCACTTTTGTTCAATTTAGGCTCAGACCGCCTTCGGCGTTAGCCCCGGCGGTTCTGAGTGAATAAGACTAGGTCTGAGAACAGGGTCCGGCAAGGGTATTTCAAATATTTTTGGGCAAAAAATTCTAATCGATTTTAGAATAGTTGAGCAAGGGTTTGAATAGCCCACTAGAATGTTGGGGTCGAACAAACCTCTATAATAACAGTACGCGACACCCTCTTTTAATTGTCAATCTAATAGTCTAATTCCTATCAGCCAGACTTTTTCGAAGAAGAGAATGAATTTTGAAAAAAGGGTGTTCTTTCTAATATTATCTTTTCTTCTCTCTATTAGAGGGAAAACGGTAGCGATTAAGAGGAAGCGGCGACTACGGAAGACTACTAGGAGAAAAATAGTAACTATTACATCATTTATAATATAATAGTTTATCTTTTCCTTAAAGTTCATCTAGTAGTATATCTTCTTAATAATATTTTAGGCGATACATCTTCGATGTATTTTCTTAGCGATACATCTTTTACTTAGTAGTTTTTACAAATATTACAATAAAGAATCGAACGGGGAACCTCACGGAACCAAGTATTTATATTACTAATTACGCTATCTATCTATTTCGTATACGTAGGGGTATTAGAAATAAAGCTTAATATAGTTGTGTAAGGTTATCGTACAAGAGGGCCTGGGAACCAGGCCCGAGGAGCGGAGCGTTATAATAGACAGTCATAATAAACAATAAAGCGGACGATAATAATAGAGCATACAATCGGAAACCGGGCGCCGAATTCCGGGCCCACTAAGGCCCACCAGGGGCTCGCACAAAGGATAAAAACCTTTAAAGCCTAACCGGATATTTCTCTACCGGCTAAATTAAAATCTACTTTTTAAAATAGACCTAACATCGTATATTAAACGTATTCTTACCCTATTATACTATAACTTTATAATTCTTTAACTTCTAAAACCTCGTTTACAAAGGCCGGGAATATAATTAATACCCGAAAGGAAAATACCCGTACTAAAAGTACGGCTATACGCTACTAAAACCGCTCTCCGGAGCGTAAAGCAATACCGGAAGTACTTATATTAGAATAAAGTACTCTAGGACAATCGGGCGGAAATATTATTAATACCGAACCGGTTTAAAGTATTACTAAAGTCGACGAAATTCGAAATTGTAAAAATACTAATAAGTATCTAACTAATAAGGACATTCCTCCGACTATATAAGCCGAAGAATCCCTTACTAACGCTATTAGTATATTCGCCGATAACGATTATAATTAAGATTAATTTTCGTCCGAATTCGAAGGGGTCTCTTTACGTAAAATATCGCAAATCTAAAAGCCCGAACGCTACTTTACTAAAAATTCGCGTATATTTCGCACCTATCGCTCTCGTAGTCCGTACTAATATAAAAAATATTCTATAAAATACTAAAATAAACGTACCGCTTATTAATACTCAATTACCCCGGTATATCGTTAATATTCGATTACCCCAATACACCGCCGTAAAAATTCCCGATTACCTATAAAAAAGTCCGAGCCGACAGACCGCCGATCTAAATCGCAATCCAAGGATTCGCACGGATCCAATCCGTCTAACTCCTCCTCGAAAGACTCGTAACGCTCTTCCTCAAAAGATTCGCAACGCTCCGCCAACCCTTCACCTCGGCACTCGAAAAACAATCGAAATCGCTCGAAATATTTATATAGATATCGATCGCATACGAAGAAAATTAACCTATTAATTAAAGAAATAACCCCTTAATTCTTAAAAATAATTTTCAAATCGTATACCGTAATAATAAATATAATAAGACAAAAATAAAGTAAAGAGTTTATAACCTATACTTAAACCTTCCGGCCGCCTATTTACAACGTAAGTCTACTATAATTAAATAATATTAGTACCGAAATCGAAAATTAGATCGAAGGCTTAAAAATAAATAACCGAACCCGTAAAATCGCTATAAACCTCTAATTAATTCTCTAAACGCTTACTAAGGCTAATAATAAAATTATTATTTTATAGCGAGCGTTCGCCGGTAAATTTACTAATAAAGCCGGCCGAAAGCGAAATGGTAATTAAAACGAATTCTTATACTTTATCTATAAAGAATATATCGCACCTAAATTCTATAAATTAGAAATTAGGGAGAATATCTTCCAAATATATTAATAAAATAATAAAAATCTATAAACCTTATAAGAACGGTACTATATTAATTATTAATATTTAAGCCGAACGGTCGCCGGTAATATAAATTAGGCCTACAATTTTTTCTTCCGATTAAAGAAGGAGGTACGCTAATATTTCCGAAATATAAATATCCCTATCCAAAACGCTTAGAATATAACTTAAAAGGTATTAGATTAATAATTAGAGGACTATAAAAAAAATTCGCGTAGAGGAGATTCGCGAAGAGATTCGCCTAAGCGAAAGGAATCTTAATAATTTTAAAAACTACAAAATAGCTTTAATACCAAACGGTCGGAACATTTTAAAGACCGTTCGGGTAAACCCCATAATAATTTCTACAATAACTAAAAGCGCGACCGGTCCGCCAACCGGACGGAAGTAAACTCTAAAGGGGTAGGCCCGGAATACTATACCTATAAAAAAAAGGGATATATATCTAAAAATTACCCTAAGAAAACTAAAACAAAAGGATACTAAAAACTAAGTAATAAATCCCGTAATAGAGCCCGCGTTTAGAATATTATTAGCAACGCTAACGCCGAAAAGCTTAGGGATAATAACCGAATTTTAGAATACATTTCTAATTCCAAAGGTTTATTAAAAGATTAAACCTTATAAATAAACCGTCGTCTATAGTAATTAAAGGATTTAGGACGGCCGGAAAAGACAGCCCGGCTAGAATAATAATAATAATAACCTCGCCGAAGGGTCGCCGATTAAACGTCGAAATAGACTTAAATATAGGGGCCGAAATTAATACAATTTATAAAAACTTCATTAAAAAGTATAAATTAAAATAAATAATAATAATAATTATACTTATACTAATAAATACGAACAGCGTAGAAATGAAGTACTATAAAGCGTTCGAAATTATTTTCTAAATAAAGGACGGAAAAAGTTAAAAGCGAAAGACAACCTAATTCTTCTATATAATTCGTAGAAATATTAAAATACTACTACTATTATTATTAATACCGGGCATAGGCTCGGAAGGCATTATTATATATATATATACTAATAGATTTGAATTTAATAGACTTTATATTATAAACCTAAAGATTTTTATACGTAAATTAATATATAGCGATCGAACTTTTATTATAAATATTATATCCGTATATAACCCTATAAAGCCTACTATTAAAAATATAAATAATAAAAAAAATAACGCCAACAGGACGGCGACCATCCCACCCGCTTTGGAGGGGTTCGAGTCTTATTTCTCCGAAGAGAGCGCTAAATCGTTACTAATATTCCCCGATACTAAATATAAAATTAAAATTAAGGAAGGCGAAGAAATACCGTTAAAAGCGATATACCCGCTTTCTAAAGCGCAACTAAACACTTTATAAAATTACTTAGAGGAAAACTTATATATAAAAAGAATTAAATACTCCGAAAATTTAGTAAGGTCGCTAATCTTATTTATACTAAAGAAAAATAGTTCCCTATACTTATATATAAATTATTATAGCTTAAATAAAATAATAATTAAGAATTAATACCCCTTACCTTTAATCGGGGAATTAATAAATCGGTTATCGGGCGCTAAAATCTTCTCTAAGGTAAATTTCCAGAAAATATACTATTATATCCGAATTAAGGAGGGAAATTAATAAAAGATTACGTTCAGGACTAGATATAACTATTTCGAATATATAGTAATGCCGTTTAAACTAACCAATACTCCTACCACGTTTTAAGCGTATATATATAAGGCCTTAGCAAAATTAGTAAACTATATTTATATAATATATTTCAATAATATTTTAATTTATTCCCAAACTAGGGAAAAATATAATAAATACTTAAGGCTTATCTTTAAGTAGTTAAGGGACGCCGAACTATACACTAAACTTTCGAAATACGAATTCTATAAAGAATATATTAATTTCCTCAACTACCGGGTAATAACGGAAGGGATTATAATAGACCTAACCCGAATTACTACAATTAAAAAATAGCTAATACCAGAATTATACTATAATATTCAAATATTCTTTAAGTTTACTAATTTCTACCGACGTTTTATTTATAAATTTTTAAAATTAGTAGCCCCCCTTATAAACCTACTAAAAGAAAATAAAAACAAGAAGAAGATTAAATTATTCGAATAGTTAGAAAAAATTAATAAAATATTCTAAATATTAAAGGACGTATTCGTATCAATGCCTATTCTCCGCTATTAGGACTATTCCTAAGAGACGAAAGTAAAAATAAACGCCTCGGTTAAGGCTATTTCTAATATCCTATCCTAAAAGATCGGTAATTAATAATACCCAATAGTATTCTTCTTAAGGAAATTAACGGATACCGAACGGCGTTAATATATAGGATAATAAAAACTCTTTATTATTATAGCTAACCTAAAATATTAGAACTAATATCTAGAGGGCCTTCCTAAGAAATTCCTAATCCTTATAGATTACCAAACCTTAACGGGAATTGTAAAATCCCCGGCAAAAGATCTTTAAAAGAAATTAACGCAATAAATATATCGCTTATTACAATTTAATTTTAATATAAAATATCGGCCAAATACTACGAATCCTATAAATAGTCTATCTAAGAGGCTAAACTATATAAAAAGGGAAATAAAATATAACAATATTCTACCGACCCTCTAAAAGAAGCTCAATTTAATTTAATAATTATCGGTATCCTATAGAAATTAATTCAATTCTAAAATAAAGTACTAGTACAACGAAAAATCGGTAACGTATATATTTATTAAATAAATTAAGAGAATTATTAGATCGGCAACAAATCGGGGACTAAAAATACTTATATCCAACCCTAAAAATAATCTTTTTCCCTAAATTATCCTAAAAAAGATCGTTCGCAAACTAGTATATAGAGAACTACCCTTTATATTACAAGTAAATTAAGAACTTTATATAGTAGTAAAAGAACTCCAGCCTAGGGATCTTAATATTGCCAATTTAACGGCGACTATACAAACCAAAGGCTCTATAATTAAAGGATACGAATTAAATAATTAAAGGGTTCTTTACTTTAAAGAATAATTAGTAATCCCTAATAAAGGATCACTATATAAAGAAATTCTATATATCTATTACAATAACTTAAAAGCCGGTTATATAAATATTTTTAAAACCCTAGAACTAATTAAAAGAAAATTTTATTAGGAGAATCTCGTAATAAATATAAAGGAATATATTATTCGATACAAATTATACCAAGGTATCCAACGCCCTAAATATAGGCCCTACGGAGACCTCTAGTCTTTACTTCTATTAGAACAACCCTTCTAGGAAATTAACATCGATTTTATTACTAACCTACCGCCGAACTAGGGATTTAATAATAAAATATACAACGCTATCCTTATTATTATCAATTAATTTACGAAAATAAAACTCTTTATTCTAATAATTAAAACCCTAAACGTAATAATAATAACTAACCTCCTTTACAAATATATTAAATACTATTTCAATTCCCCCTTAAAGATTATTAATAATCGAAATAAATTATTTACGAGCGAATTCTAAAAAAAATTTACTAAAACCCGAAATATCCTACATCGGCTATCTACCGCCTTCTATTTATAAACAAATAGCTAGACCGAACATCTCTATTAAATTCTAAAAAAAATCCTTTATATTAACGCCCTAGAAAGAGACCCACTATTATAGTACCGTAAATTATAAGAAGTAAAATTCACTTATAATAATTTAGTATATTCTATTACCGGAGTTTTGCCGTTCGAAGCCTTATTCAAATATTACCTTCGTATAATTGAGTACGTAGAAAACTATAACGAATTATAAATCTAAGGAGTAAAAAATAAACTTTAAAAAATAAAATTAATATATAAGTCTATAAAGCGCTACTAGGAATAGGCCGTCTAAATTCAATAAAAGGGATATAATAAACGGTATACGCTAATAAAATTCCGACCGGGAAACTTAATAAAATTGTTTACAAAAAACTTCCGTTTTAAAAACTATAAATTAACCCCTATATTTATTAAAGTGAAAGTTATTAAAAAAATCAGTTCTTAAATATATTAAATCATTTTACCTATATAATATAGCCGGATATATAATATCTTCCCTATAAACCTATTCGAACCCTGGAAAATAAGGAATAAAGTCGCCGAAGATATACCGTTATTAGAACTAGCGGATAAATAAGAAGAATAGGAAATAGAAGAAGTAGTAGAATATAAAGGAGAAGGGATAGAATAAAAATTCTTAATTAAATAGGCGGGTTAGCCCGTCGAATACAATATTTAGGAATTAAAAGAATATTTTTATAGCGCGTAAAAAGCGTTCTTTAAATATTAGAAGACTAAATAGAAATATTATAAGAAATAGGACGATTAAATTAATAGTATAAATAAATTAACTATTTACAACGAAGACTACCTCCTAATAATACCGAATTCCATAATTATTAGGAATTATATATTAATTAATAAATACAGCCGAAAGAATACCGAACCGGCAATTAAAAGTTTAAAACCTAATATTAATAAAGATACGCTAAAGTATAAATACTTAATTTACTTACGCCGCTTAATCGGGCTAAGGGAAGCTATAATAGAACTAGAAATATTATACTTACGCGGCGAACGACGAATAGCCGAAAGAATAGTAGGCGAACGCCCGCTAATAATCGTACCCGAAAAGGGCTTAAAACGTACGTCTATATAGGGAATAAATTTAATAACCTTACCCTTACCCTTCTTAATAGCTATAAAACGACAACTAATCCTAGAAGGTTCGGCTATTAAAATTAAAGGCCCCGATATTTACCTATAAACCGACGAAGAACCAACCTAAAGGCTCTTTAAAATATCGAAAATTAATATAAGAATATTACCCTTCTTAAAAGGAAGGAGGCGAAAAGGCTTACTAATACCCGCTTTAACCACTAAACTACCCTTCTTCGAAAGAAGGGAAAAAATATTAATAAAAATATTATAAGCGAGGGTAATTAAATTCGCAGCGTACCGACTAAGAGTAAAAGTAGACTTACTAATACCCGTTTTAGCCATTAAAACGCCGACTATAAGTTTAAGACCTATAAGAGGACGCCGAAGGGTTAAACCGGGTAAATCAATTATAAAGTTACGAACTATCTTATTTATAAACTATTTCGGTATAAAGGGAACTTTAAAAAATACTGGAGCCTTAAGAACTTTAATAGGACAAAAAATAGCCGCTTAAAGGGGAATAATAAAAGGCAACCGAATACCAATAAAAATACCCGTAATAAAATTAATAGAAAGCGACCGAACGCCAACAGAACTACCTATAATAAATATTAAACCTAAACTATATTTATCCGCAATTACTAAAGTATTAAAATCTCCATCCTTTATAAAATTATATATTAGGCCTAATAAATTAAATACTTTAAAAGGAATTTTTAACGAAGGATATAAGGCCGGTAAAAAGGCTTTAGAAAAACGACGTTATACCAAAAGAAAAATAACTAAAGGAAAACCGACCTCCGAACAACCTCTCTATTTAAAAAGAGGGATTAAAGGGTCCGCTTCGGGGAATAAGCGGCGAATAATCGGTTTTTCGGTTAAAATCGAAGAAAAGGGCAACGGGAACTATTCGAAAGCCGAACGCGCCCTAAAAGGGTTACGCCAAACTACCTTACTATTATTATAGCTATTAATATAGGGAATTACGCCCGGATTCGTAGGAATATATTTAGAGGGTAGAAGCAAATTCGGAATATCCGGGGGGAAGAGACTATAGTAATCAAAAGGCGACTCCGAATTATAAAACTCCTAGCGAAGAAGAATTAAGACGTAAGGACGTTCAATTAAATATTAATAATAGTAGAAACACTATTTAAATATAATAAACGTTCCGAATTAAGGCCGAAAATTACTACTTAAAGAATTATTTATAAAAAGACAAGGGATACTACTTCTACTACCGATCGTTAATTTACTACTAACTACGAAAATCTCTCTACCCTACTACGTAAAGGGCTAGTTATAGCTAAGAGTAGGGGTCTTAAAACAAAGATCTAGGGACGCTTTATAGGCTAAAGGACTACTAATAATCGGTTCGTCCAATTCTATAGAATCGAAAATATCCTCTATATTTATAAAATTTTTAAAAATATATTTAGAATAATCCGAAGAACTCTATAAATTAAAAGAATTAAAATATTTAAAAGAATAACTAAATTCCAATTCGTTACCGCCCTAAGAATTATCGGTAAGAGGGACTTTATTACTATCCTTATTATTAATAATATTAATATTTTCTATATTAAAATACCCGGCTTTATATTTATAATTAGGGAAACCGCCCTCGACGTTATTAAACTCTTTATCTTTATTCCCGTCGTTAAAAGCGCCGCCTTTATTATTAATTGCAAGAACCGTAAAGGCGGCGGCGGGAGAATTATTATTAGAAGGGTCCTTAGGAATAGGAAGGGCCTTAGGAAGTTCGGGAGTAAGAAATTCCAATACTTTAAATAATTATTTAATATTAAATTTAAAAATAGTTCTAATTCCGTAAATTTCAAAAATTCGGCGACGGGCTTCCATATTACCGATAGCGGTAGGGATAGGTAAGATAAATTAAAAATAAACGTTAAAAAGAAATTCGGGAAAGAGTATAGGATTATCGGGATAAATAATCGGCAATTAATAACCATTATTACTACTATCGTTATTAAAAACGTAAAAGAAATCCCCTACATTATTTACACAATTCTACTAAATAAGGGTCGTAAAACGAATAATACAAAAGCCCAAACTAAAGTAAATACTAGGTTAAGGGCACTAGAACTCAATCCCTAACTCTAGGCCAATAGCGACAATATCGCGAATTTTAATATATATAGGGAAGGGCGGGCCCTTCTTCCAATTTTATTTCTACTTAGTAAGTTAATAAATTGAAAATTCGTATATACGCTACGTAATAAATTAATCTAACGCAATACCAGCCGCTAATAAGGCGCTAAACGCCTACTCAGCATTCGGAAGGCAATTAATAAAGGTATTTATAATTTCAGTATACTAATCCATATTAAAGATAATATCGGGGCGCGAACTACAATAGAAAAAGGCTACTATAATAGTAAAAATTTAATATATAGAGCGTATCTCTTCTAAAAGCTCACTAATAGTAGCTTTCTTCTTACTCGAAGCCAATTCTTCGCTAATAAACTTATTAAGGCGGCTATAAGACATTTTAATAAGGGATATAGCTTTCGAAATATTAATTTATATATACAATTTAAAATTCTTAAATTATTCGCGGGTAAGAAATTTACCGTAATATAATTAAATATAGCGGAGGATATCTAATATATAGTATTAATACAATTAAAATAACCTAAAATATTTTATAAGGATCTAAAGCGCCGAACGTTAACCGAAGAAAAGAATAAAAGGTAGAGAGAAAATATATAAAGTAATAGGCCTTACTCTAAACTTCGCAACGAATATAAGTATTCCCCAAATCATCGGTTTAAATACAATAGGGAAAGAGGGGATCGAAATGTACTATAACAGAATACTATACATAAGGAGCGCCTTCCCCGTCCTAAAGGAAATAAATAAATTAATACCGATTCGCCGCTAATAAAATATAATTACTAAGCAAAAACGCTTACTAAGGCCTAAATAAAGGGAAAGCCTTTCTTAAAATTAAAGGGATACCGGCGAAAGACCCTTTCCGTTACCGTATAAAGGAAGCTAGCGATAGTACGAAGGAACCTACTCCTATCCGTAGGGCCTTCGTAAATAAGTATATAATAAAGAAAGTTAACTATAATAGCGATATAATAGCGCAACGAATAAAAAAAGCGCAATAAAGTAATCCCTAGGGAAATAAGAACTAGGGAAAAAAGAAGTAACGGGTATATAGGTCGGCGAATAATCGCAACGGATAAAGGAAATATACGTCAAACAAAGCCAAAGGCAAATAAATCAGCGAAGAATAGCTACCTATACTAATATAACAATAAACTCCCCAATATAAGCAATTACAATAAGCGGACGCTTAAAGGGCTAGGCATCACTAAGGGGAGGAATAACGTAACGTAATAAATACATTTACAAAATTATAATAAATAAGGGCGAACGGTCGCTAATAAAGGACCTACCCATACCAAGTAATAAAAAAAACAAATACCCTAAATTATACTTTAAAAGCCAGGAAACACGACTAAACTACAAAGGACTATAGCTACTAGGAGGGGGGATAATTATAAGGTTATCGTACAAGAGGGCCTAGGAACCAGGCCCGAAGAGCAGAGCGTTATAATAAATAATTATAATAAGTAATAAAGCGGGCAATAACGATAGAGTACACAATCGGAAACCGGGCGCCGAATTCCGGGCCTACTAAGGCCTACTAAGGGCTCGTATAAAGGATAAAAACCCTTAAAACTTAGCCGGACATTTCTCTACCGGCCAGGCTAAAGTCTACTTCTTAGAATAGACCCAACATCGTGTATTGAACGTGTTCTCACCCTATCGTACTATGACTTTACAAGTTGATAGAAGGCGCGGAGGTTAGTTGAAGAAAGAAAAGAAGAATTAGAAAAAAAGGATATTAGAGTAAAAAGATATTGATAAAAAGAGCGTCTTCTTAAAAAAAAGGATATTAGAGTAAAAAGACATTAATGAAAAAAGCGTCTTCTTAAGAAAAAGGATGTTGGAGTAAAAAGACTTGAGAAAAATGATGTTGGAGTAAAAAGACATTAATGAAAAGGGCGTCTTCTTAAGAAAAATAATATTAGAGTAAAAAAATATTAAAAAGAGCGTCTTTATAAAAAAAAGAATATTAGAGCAAAAGTTTCTATCTAAGCCTATTATCTATTTTAATACCGTGCGAGTATTCGGAGTCGAAGAGGGTATTATTCAACGATATACACGTATATAGTACATAATTCGCTAGTCTATTAGAAATGTAGGAGAATAGGCTGGTAGGGCTATGTTTGACCCCTTTTTAGTGCATTTTTGACTGTTGGCTAATATGGGCCTGTTTTGACCCTGTTCTCAGACCCGGGGTTCCCTCTATGGGAGCGTCGATCAGATCAACTTCAGAGGCCCCCCGGTTCGCCAAGACTTTAGCCCAATCCACCTGCCATGCACTCCCCGCAGTGGGTCTTGGAAATGTTAATGGCTTCTTATCTTATCAGCGCGCGCTAACGGGACTCCCGTCGCGATCCAAAAAGTTGGCGGCCGGGGGGCAAGAACCGAAACCTAAGCCTGTCAATGTAGATTATGCGCCATTGTCCTGCTCGAGATGGCGTCTCGTTGTGCTCATAGCCCCCGGCTGCTTATGCCCTTTTTATATCCATCATTGTTTCGTACCAGTGCCGGAAGCGTACCCCGTGCTAGCTTAGCCCTCGCCCGAAACCTTCGTTACAGCAGCACAGACGCCACAGCGACATTGAACCCCGAGAACGACGGCGAGACGAAATCGAGACTCAACCCTGCCCCCGATGACTACTCGAACCCATACTTCGCCGACAAGGCCAAGCTGAACGTCTACGCTGGCCCTGGCGGCAACGGCTGTATATCCTTCCTCAGAGAGTTGTTCATTCCCGAAGGCCCGGCGAACGGAGGTGATGGAGGCCATGGCGGCAATGTCTATATCCAAGCTGTCCACGGCGAGACCTCGCTACACAAGTTGGCACGAAGGAGGCATATCCGCGCTGGTCGAGGAAAGCATGGCCAGGGCAGCGCTCAGGGTGGGCAGCGCGGAGAGGACGTCATCATAACTGTACCAGTCGGAACAGTCGTTACCGAGATCACCCGCGACGACCCCGAAGGCGAGAGGCTACTCATTGACAAAGCCAAGTACAAGCGCAAGAGAAAAAAGGACTTCCGAAACGCCGCTGCTGTTGAGGCGCCAAAGGAGGAGGAGGAAGGGGTAGAAGGAACGATAGTAGAGGAGGAGCCGCCCCTCAACCCAGACATGGACCGATGGCTGCTGTACCCCGGCATCTCCTCGTCAGATGCCAGAAGAGTCGGCGCCGAACTGCCACGACTGCCCCGTCGCGACCGACTGTTTCAACAACCGCCAGCACCCATATATCTGGACCTGAACCGTCCTACGCCACGGCCGATCCTGCTGGCGGCAGGTGGCCTCGGTGGACTGGGCAATCCCCATTTCGCAAACAAGGACAGACCAAGGCCCATGTTTGCGACAAAGGGAGAGCCGGCTATGTCTCTAGAGATCGAGCTCGAGCTAAAGCTGCTTGCCGATATTGGTCTGGTTGGTCTACCCAATGCCGGTAAGAGCACCCTCCTTCGCGCCTTGACCAATAGCCGAGCTCGCGTTGGCCACTGGGCGTTCACCACGCTACAACCCAATATCGGCACCGTCGTCCTCGATAACAACAAAGGCCGTCCTTCGGTAAAGAGCTTCAAGCGAATCAGCGATGCTCCTGTCGATGATCCCTTCGCTCTCACTGGTGCGCCGGACGAAGTCGAGCAAAGAACGAGGTTCACTGTCGCTGATATCCCGGGCCTGATTGAGGGTGCCCATCTCGACAAGGGTCTCGGTATCGCCTTCCTGCGTCACGTCGAGCGTGCTGGTGTGCTCGCCTTCGTCATTGACCTGGGTGCCGGCAATGCTGTGAAAGCGTTGAAGGCGCTGTGGAACGAGGTGGGCTTGTACGCGCAAATGCGCGAGGATGAGGAGGCCGACCGGGAGCGCGCAGCGAGGATTGACTGGAGTCCCGAGGCCGGTATTGACGATGTGAGCATGTCAGGTGGATGGCCCGCATCGAACGGCATGGCCGACTATCCGCCATCTGCTGCTGAACCTGCAGGGTTGTCCATCGCAGGGAAGCCGTGGTTTGTGGTAGCCACCAAGGGAGACTTGCCGGAAACTCAGGCCAACTTCATGGAGCTCAGGAATTACTGTGCGGCTGTCACACGTGGGGATGAGCCCCATCCTAGCGGCGTTCAGGGTGCTTGGGTTGAGAACGTGGAAGCCATTCCCGTCAGTGCCATTAATGGTCACGGCGTGGAGAGGATTGTTCATTGGACGGTTGGCTTGCTGGATGGTTGAACAAACTCACAACTGAAGTTTCTCTGTCTTTCAACCACAGCTCACATAAAACCAACAGGGCTTTATTATAAGATACCCAATCCCTATTCTACTCAGTTATAAATCTCAGAGTTCAGTAACATTATAAACTTCTAAACTAGTCTCACTGGTACAGCCGACCAGTAGTTAGTACGTTGACTGCTCGGTGGTTGGACCCTTAACTCCTTATCAGCAACTACTGATAAGCAACGTTAACGGGCTTGGAAGAAATTCCCACTAGCCCTACCCGGTTAGCCTGTATAGATAGTGGATCCATTACAATAGCTTCATGCAGAATAATGACCAATCAAAACACGTAGTTCACAAGATCCCTGGGTTAGCGCAATCCTTAGTCCTCCACCCCCACAAAATAAGTTTGCGGCGACGGCTTTTGTTGGAGTCTCGACTTGCATGCGACAGAGACTGGCGTTGCCGCATGTCACTTTTTTTTCTTCCTTCAACACGACTCCGGTTACCAAAGTTGAGTATCGCAAGCGGACACATCTTTGTATCCCCAATTGCGAATCTCTCAAACATGGGTCGCGGTGGTAATTTTCGAGTACGTGCTATCACCAGCTTTTCTTTTTCACCTGGTCCTCTTCGACTTTGCCATGCTCCAGTCCCATTGCTGTAGTGATGCAATCCTCACCTTCCAAAGACTGACGTATACTGACCGATGTGTGTGTGTGTTACAGAAGGGTCGTGGCGGCGGCCGTGGCGGCAAGCGTAGCCGTAATGACAACCCTGGAGGTCACCAGCCTTACACCAGATACCCCGAGGTCGTCAAGCAGAACGACAAACTCGAACGCTACTACAACGATCTTCTCCAGCTTCCTGAGGAGGAGCGTGAGCAGTTCTGGGCTGCGCTGAAGAGGGAGCTCCCCAACAGCTTCAGATTCTGCGGTTCCAAGGGGTACAGTCACCTTAGCCTGGCACTTTAGCCGTCTCATCCAATTGCTTACCATGTTTTCACAGACACGCTCTCGCCGTCAAGAACCTCCTCCAGACCCGTTACATCCCCGAGATTACCAGCATCACCTACGATGGCGCCATCGTCGATCCCCCCAAGCCTGTGCCCTGGTACCCCGACGGCCTCGCCTGGTGGATGACCACCCCCAAGAACGTGGTCCGCAAGTTCCCTCCCTTCTCGGCCTTCCAGAAGTTCTTGGTTTCCGAGACCAGCGTCGGCAACATCAGTCGTCAGGAGGTCGTCTCCATGATTCCTCCTCTTCTTATGGATCTCCGCCCCGGTATGACCGTCCTCGACATGTGCGCCGCCCCCGGCAGCAAGGCCGCTCAGCTCCTTGAGATGATCCACCGCGGCGAGGAGGCCAGAATTCGTCACGTCATCAAGCAGTTCGGCGGTTCCGTCGACGAGATCAAGAGCGCCGATGAGGACGCCGCCCGCCTCGAGGCCGACCCCAGCGACGACGGCAGAGCTACCGGCATGCTCATTGCCAACGATGCCGATTACAAGAGATCCCACATGTTGATTCATCAGCTCAAGCGTCTCTCTTCCCCCAACATGATTGTCACCAACCACGACGCCACCATGTACCCCTCCCTCAGGATACCCAACCCCGAGGACCCTACCAAGCCCAACTACCTCAAGTTCGACCGTATCTTGGCCGATGTCCCCTGCTCCGGTGATGGTACCCTTAGGAAGAACGTCAACCTCTGGAAGGATTGGGCTCCTGCTGCCGCCTTGGGTCTGCACCTTACGCAGGTCCGCATCCTCGTGCGTGCTCTCCAGATGCTCAAGCCCGGCGGCCGCATGGTCTACTCCACCTGCTCCATGAACCCCGTCGAGAACGAGTCCGTCATCGCCGCCGCCATCGAGCGCTGCGGTGGTCCTGACAAGATCGAAATCGTCGACTGCGCCGACCAGCTCCCTCTGCTCCAGCGCAAGCCCGGCATGCGCAAGTGGCAGATCATGGACAAGCCCGGCCGTGTCTGGAACAGCTGGCAGGAGGTTGAGGATCACGCCAAGTCCACTGAGGACGGTATTATGCCCGCTCGTCTCGTCGAGTCCATGTTCCCTCGTCCCGAGGGCAACGTGTGCGCCGATCTCCCTCTCGAGAGGTGCATGCGCGTCTACGCTCACCAGCAGGATACCGGTGGTTTCTTCATCACTGTTCTTCACAAGAAGGCTGAGTTCAAGGCTAAGCCCGAGGAGATCAGGCCGAAGGAGAAGAAGCAGGCTCCTAAGCGCCCCTTGGAGGAGGCCGAGAGCACTGAGGAGGCTAAGAAGCAGAAGACTGAGGCCGATGAGGCTGCCAAGACCGAGGACGTTGTGATTGAGGAGGCTCCCGTTGAGCCCGTCGAGGAGGTCAAGGCTGAGCCCGAGGTCAAGGCTGAGGAGGTTGCCCCCGTTGAGGAGACTCCTGCTACCGAGGAGCCCGCTGTCAAGGAGGAGGCTACCGAGACCCCCGCCGAGACCCCTGCTGAGACTCCCAAGGAGGCCCCCAAGGAGGATGAGGCCCAACCAGAGCGCAAGCAGAAGCAGCAGGGCCCTTATGAGGAGCCCTTCAAGTACCTCCCCGCCGACCACGAGGTCATCAAGAACATTGCCGACTTCTACAAGATTTCTTCCCGCTTCCCCTCGGACCGCTACATGATCCGTAACGCCACCGGCGAGCCCGCCAAGGCCATTTACTACACCAGCGCTCTTGTGCGTGACATTCTCGTGATGAACGAGGGTCGTGGCGTCAAGTTCATCCACGGTGGTGTCAAGATGTACGTCAAGCAGGACGCTCCTTCCGCCGAGGTCTGCCGCTGGCGCATCCAGTCCGAGGGTATGCCCATCCTCCACGGCTACGTCGGCCCCGAGCGCGTCGTCGTGCTCAAGAAGAAGGAGACGCTTAAGAAGCTGCTCATCGAGATGTTCCCCAAGATCGCCAACGGCGAGTGGCAGAAGCTCGATGAGATTGGCGAGCGCGTCCGCGACTTGGCGCTCGGATGCTGCGTCCTCCGCGTTGAGCCTGATGGCGAGGACCCCGAGTTCAATGAGCATATGGCTCTCCCGTTGTGGAAGAGCTTCCAGTCGTTGAACCTCATGTTGCCCAAGGAGGATCGCAGCGCGATGTTGCTCCGTATTTACAACGATACTACCCCCTTGATCAACATGGGTATCAAGAGGGATGCCCCCAAGGAGGGTGCCGAGGCGAAGAAGGAGGGCGATGAGGAGGTCAAGACCGAGGAGGCCCCCGTGGAGATGCAGACCGATGTCTCGGTCGAGGCCCCCGCAGCTGTCGAGGAGCAGGTTAAGGATGCCGAGGGCGATGTCTCTATGAAGGAGGATCCCACTGCTTAACTTGGTTGATTTTCTTCTGGTTGAGGCGTAATTTTCTGGCATAAAAGGGAATACATAGGGACCTGTTTCTTGTGTGCTGTGGATGGGTAGATAAAACTTCAGCATTCGTCTACTTAGATAGAGAGGGAGTTTTTAACTGAATAGGTTTCATAGGGTTTTCACTGGGGAAATACATTTATTATTCGATCAAATTGACCTTTGAGGATTCGGAAACCTTGAATGTTGTGACGTGCTTGCCAAACGGCCGGGGAGTGATGGGATGTCGTCGTGAGGTACTTCGATGGTACGCAATAGCAGGTGAAGGGACCGTGCTTTGGCAGGTACCTTCGGAGTACCTTCAACTTCCGAACTTCCACTTTACATCCACGCACGTCGCGTCCCGCAACGCGTGTGCTTAAGCATCTCTCCAACTACAAACACATCGATAACCATCATTTTGGAATTATTGGACGACGAAATAAAGTTCCTTTCAGTCTTCGAATAGCAGTGGGTCATTAGGTCGAACCTGAACGGAATCTGATGCAAATTTGTCGGGCCACGCAAACCTGTGCCCCGACCTTAATTTGACCACAATCGCAAACCTTGGAGATCCTAGACCCGACAACCACTCTAGGGAAGAACGGCCAGTTGGCTTCCGGATAGTTGTATTGCCAATAGACATTGCAAGCAATTGGTTCATCTTCGAGTCGTTTAATTCGTTTGCATATCTGGAGCCAAAATCGAAGAAACACAATGCCTTCAAATAACAAGCCCCCCTCCTCGAACGAGTGGGATCTACCTAAACTTAGGGCTTCTATCAACTTCCAGGTATGGCTACTTAATCCACCATTATCACACTCAAGGACCAAATCACGTACTCATCAGCTTCTCTTGACCCCCAACAGGACGATTGGAAAGATCCCGTCTCGGGGGAGTCGATAGCACACGGTAAGTTGGCATGGCATCACTTCGATACCCTTCCTCATTTTGCAGCCCCAAGACATGTCAAAACCGGCCTTAGGTGAATAGCTAAACTAACAACCATCACCCAGAATTCTTCGACGTGAAATTCTACCCATACAATCCCGTCGGCGCACCGCCAGTGTTCGCCATAACTAGCAAGAAGCATGTACGTCTGTTTCTCTGTGACTTTATTATATTTTCCTTTGAAATCTGTCTACCCTCCATCCTCTCCCGTCTTCCATGCTCAAGATGTCAGAACGGTCACCAACTTAGCCGTCAATATGCTAATTGATAACTACAGGTAATCATATGCCGCATCACCCAGAATGCAGACAGCAACACCAATCCTATCGAGGTGTTGAAGCTTATCAGGGATGATGATGTGAGTACACTGCCTTGTGGCCTTTTGGGCAGTAGTAGATAGAGAGCTGGGAACGTGCTAATGCCCTGGTTATTAGGAAAACGCAGCAAACTGTTCCTGCTGCTGGTCCAAAGACATGGAGACCGGCCAGCCATGGCTTTGTATAGCCGGGGCGGATGCAAAAGTGAAAGTATACGATGTTAAAGAGGGGAAGTTAGTCAAGGTTCGTCATCACCCCAACGCCCATAATGATGGATTGTAAATACCGAGATGCTAACACAAGAAAACAGACCCTAGTAGGCCACGGCGGCGGCATAAACGACCTCGTCACCTCTCCCCTCAACCCATCCCTAATCGCCTCCTGCTCCGACGACACCACCGTACGCATCTGGTCCCTCCTCCCCATCCACTCCCTGCAACCCTGCATGTTCATCCTCGGCGGCGACGCCCACACCTGGGACTTGTTGAGCATCTCCTTCCACGACACCGGCCGCTATCTCCTCAGCGCAGGCCACGACCAAACCATCAACCTATGGACCATCCCCTCCTGCCCAAGTGACCACGTCACCCATCCTTTGGTCATCCACTACCCGCACTTCTCAACAAAAGAAATCCATAATTCGCTGGTGGACTGCGTCTCCTTCTTCGGCGACCTCATTTTATCTCGTGCCTGCTGGGAAGAGACGATCGTGCTATGGTCCATCTCCGGCTTTTCCTCCTCTTCTTCTTCCCTTGATAACCCGCTACCGCTGGAAGCAGCACCAACAACCTTTGACCCCTCCAAACTAACCCGCTCAGCATTCTGGCAAGCCCCCGACCTCAGTCCCGAAACCCGCCCCGCCTATTTTACGAGACTCCTACAGTTCAAGACGGCGGATTGTAAAGGGCAGTTTTATCTGCGTTTTAAAGTGTTGCATTCCCCCGGGGGGAAACATCCGGTGTTGGCGTTTTGTAATGCGAGGAATAAGTTTATGTTTTGGGATTTGAGCAGGTTGGGGAGTTGGCAGAGGTTTTTGATGGAGGTGAAGGAGGCGGAGGAGGCAGAAAAGGAGGCGAGGGAAAAGGGGGGAGGCGGTGAGGTGAAGGTGAAGGTGGTTGAGCAGCCGGGGTGGATGCCGGCGAGGAAACAGCCGAGGAAGACTGCTGCTGCGACGGTGGGAGGGATGGGAGAGAGAGGGGGAGGTGGGGGGACTACGTATCCTTCTACGGCGGCGAACTATAGGGCGGCGGGGGGTGTGGCGGGTGTTGCTTCTGCTGCTGGTTCTTCCTCTGGACGAGCGAATAGACTCGGGACGTCCGCTAGTCCTGATCCCGAAACTATGCTTGCTGGTGGTGGTGGTAGACCAGGTTCGAGTTCGAGGGAGAGACCGGGTTCGAGGGGCTCTACTACCACCACGGCTACGGCCACCGCTGCTACCCAGACAGCAAGCCGCCCCCCGGGCATTGGACTAGGAGGATACACCCAAAAGCAGATGGATGAGTGGCGCGACATGTGCGACATAACGGACTCACATAACGAGATCAAGCCGCATAAGACGGTGACGGTTGATCCAAAGGGACAGCATTTTGTGGGGAGACAGGTGGCGTGGAGCCCGGAGGGGGATTGGTGTGTGGTGGTGGGTAACACGAATCGGGCTATGATTTTTCAGCGATGGGGGAAGTGAAGATGCGGAGGGGAATGAAAGTGTGGTTGGGTGAAAAGAAATCGAGGGGAAGGGGTAGAAGGACAGTTGGGAGAAGAGAAAGGAATGTGTATAGATCATTGATAGCTGCACGTGAAAGACTTCGACTGGTTTGGCTTTGATAACCTTAAGACAAGATTCTGTTATTCAATTGGTTTAGGATATCAAGCTGCTGTTAAACGATGGTGAGCTCAACAACGCCAACTTCACCTCAAGGGCAGAGAAAACGTACCTCTACTCCTCCCTCTATCCCCCCCATCCTCCTCCCCATCCCCATCCTCATCCTCCCCATCCCCATCACCACCACTAATCAACTCCAATATCCACTCATCCCCCTCCTCCAACTCACCCCCCCTCAACTCCCTCATCTTCAAAAACAGCACCCTCGCTCTATCCCTCTCAGCCTTCTGCGCCCTCCTCCCCTCCTCCTCGTTCACCCTCTCCTCATGCGACTTCCACCCACCACCCCCCTCCTCCTCCTCCTCTGTCTCCGCTTCTGAAGCAGAAACAGGCACGCTCAAATCCCCCACATAAAGCGCCACCATCGCTCTCAACCTCAACATCTCCACATCCTTATTATACGGCGTATTCTCCATCACCGCATCCATCCGTCTCGCTACGTCCCTCATCTGCTCCAACGCTTTCAGTCTCAGTTTATCTTTCTCTCTTCTCAACCTGACTTCCGGCCGCCTGCTCCTTCGCTCGTCCTCTTCCATTTCTGATCGGTAGAGAGGGTGGACGTTATCCATCCCTCTGTTCCCTCTGGAGTAAGCAGATGGCGATGGTGGTGAGGATCGCAGGGGGTCGAGGGCTGACTGGCCGAATTCGTCGATTTGCATGTCGTCCCTACCAAACCCGTCTTCCATCGCCAAGTCCTCGTCGTCGATGGGATCGAGAGACAAAGGCTGGCTGTCGAGTTCTTCGAGACTGTATTTATGTTCCGCAAAACAAGCTTCCATCTCGAACCCGAATAGGGCGGGGTAGAAATCCAACGCGCCCATTTTGTTCGGGTGCAGTCTGCTCCACGGATGCAGATTAATCAGGCATTCATAGTACGCGCGTACCTGCTCCCGATTCTTGGCCGCCCTCAACAGTCTCTTCCTCTCCCTCCTCTCCTTGCTATCCTCCTCCTCCCCGTCTACCCCTTCATCACCCTCCAATCCAAACTGTGACCCTCCCAACTGAGTCTCCCTATCCTCCCCACCCCTCATCAAAATCTCCGCCCCGAACTCCCAAAACCCACCAAACCTCAGATCCACCTTCCGTCCATTGACGTCCGCCCTAGCCAGCAATCCGAACGCTCTGCGGGCGAGAGTGATGTCCCCTTCGGCCAAGCAGCGTTGGATAATTGCCACCAGGGCGCCGACACGGGATTGATGCGTTTTGTGGATTTTGGCGGTGCTGCGGACGGGGTCGCGCTTGGCGTACGGTTTGCCGGTGGAGGTTACGGAGAGGGTTTCTTGATCGGTGGTCCATCCGTCTGTTCCGGCGTCTGTGGCAACATCATTAAAGTCGGAATCGAGGTTGCTAGTGGTGGTGGCGAAGCTACCGCGGCGAGAACGGGACCGGGACTGGGAATGAGAGCGGGATGAAGTGAGTGAGGAAGGGAGTGGTCGGTGGGGGAAGTCGGGGTAGATGGAGGAAGGGAGGGGCGCGTCGGAGGAGTTGCCGGCTGGGAGGAATTGTTTCAGGGTGGAGGGCGGGTGGGAGAGGGGGTTGATGATGGTTGAGGAGGAGGGGGTTGCTGAGTAGGTGGCTGAGGTTGTTGAGAGGGCGCGTTTGCGCTTGGTTGGGGAGCGGGGGTCCATGGGATATATGACTATTGGAATTTGATTCTTTGTTGGTTTTCGTGGTTACTTGGAATTTGGTGATGATCGGGATTTATTCTTGGAGTGTTTGTTGATGAGTGACGTTGTGATGTTCTGGTGAAAGTTTCGTGAACTGGAAAGCGGGTGTAAGAAAACTCAAAATCGCAAAATTTGCTGCTGGTCAACCCCGCCTCGTGAACCGTGCATAAGCCAACAAGATTTTCCAGGTGAATGACCACGATGATTCTTACTTGCTTCTTGTCCAAGGAATATTCTTCTGTTTGCAGATATTCGAGATGTTCCGTTAATATAGTTGAAGGTTGTAGTGTAAGACGTCCCTAGACCCACTCGACGATATGCTATTAGCAACGCCACTTACACCATGTATTCCCGTATCATTCTTTGAGTTGTCGGATTAGACATAACATTAGTTCCTCTCCTACGCATGATATTTCACCATCGATGATGTGAAGTTCGTAACACCCTGGGAGGGCACGTTCATTCCCGCCTGCCAAAGTCTATGATTATATACATCTCCTGGCCTGGTATGGTACAACTGGCTGGAAAATGCCTTCCTCCCCTTCCCCATAACGCTTATAAAGCAACTGGCCGTCATAGCCAGAGTGGTCCTGTGTTCCCATTCTCTATGTCTGTCGATATTTCTTTACTGCTCCTTGCGCTCAAAGTAAGTCCATTGACCCTCTGGCGCCTCCTCCTCGAGAGCCTCCCAACTGTGACGGGTTAGTTCACCTGACCAATAATGTGATGGTCAAAACGACAGTACTTACGACCTGGACTTCGCCATAATATCAACCAGCTTAAGCTCGCCCTCGGCAACCTGAACAACCTCCTCAATCAAGCCAGAACCAATCCTGGCCTCCATCTCAGCGATCCTGTACGAAAACCACGTGTCAGCATATTTCCTCCATTTCCAGCACCTATGTGGAGAGCTGCAACAGCGGGACAGAGACAGGGATCAGGGCCATAGATGCCCTATCCACAAGGGAACACCCACTGTTCAGCGCTCAACGGCGGCTCCGACTCCCACTCCACGGGGCTCTTCTCCTCAACAACACCGCCCAACTTGATACCGATTTCCCTGCGACCTTGGCGATACGCAGCCGGGTCCGAGTCCTTGATCTCCTCCAGCTTGTCCAACTTCTCAGCGTCTTCCGCCTCGACCGTCCCCACGACGTCCTCACCAGTCTGAACCAAGGAAAAGTGCGGATCCAGAACCGCACCATCCCACTCGACGTCGCGCCAGTCCTTGGGGGTCACCATCTGGCGGATGAAGTAAACGCGGCCATCGGGGCCCTCAGCTAGGCGCGCATGCTGGCCGTCAAACTGGCGGGCCGTGAGATCGTCCTTGTACTTCTCGAGAAGCTTGCGGGCGCGCTCCTGCCAGGCGTCGTAGCCCTCGGGCACGTACTGCTCGACGATGGCAAGGCGGTGCTTGGTCAGGGCCTCTGCGGACTGGCGGTACAGCGAGTGCTCGGGGATCTGCTTGAGCTTGTCGAGGGTGTGGTTGTAGAGGTACAGGAGGGCGGAGCGCGGCGAGGGGTGGGTGCCAAGGCCGGTGAGGCCGGTCGGGGAGCCGGGCTTGAGGAAGCGGGCGGACGGGCGGACGGTACCCGTCGCGGTCGCGAGTAATCGGAGTGCCGCGCGCATGGTTCCGGTCGTGAGTGTAGTCGCTCCCGAGTTGTTGACTGACTCGGGTCCGGTGGGGTGGATGTGGGTTGTCGAGGGGACGAGGCTCCAGAGAGTCCAGAAGGTGGACCGGGATGCCAGAGGTGCAGCGCCTGGCATATGGACGTCAGAGCTTCGGCACAGTGCAGTGATTGAGCGGCTCACATGATGCGGCACGTGCACTGGAGCTCTCAGCTCGTGCTCTCATTGGCCAATTGTCTCCTAAAGCTTTCGGACAAATGATTGCACACAGCAAGCTACAGCGGGGTATTACGCCTATCCCTTTAACGGGACAAATGAACCATTTTTTGCCAAGACCGCCGGGCGGCCAGCCGATTGGCCACTTTAATCTACAGTGATATCTTGGCGGATGTAGATACCTCGATTTCACCACCTTCTACAGCGATTTTGACATTACACTAAATATAGAATGCGACAGAGCTGGAATTGAACTAATATATTTCGAACTAAGTAAAGCTATTCCCAAATCCGTTTAACGTAAGTAGGCCTCCTAGTAGTAGTCCCACTTATAAATCGCGATATTACAAGTAATATAGCGCAAAAAGGTTATAATTCGCTTTATACCCTATTTATCCAATATATTAAGGGAAGAATTAGTTCTAAAGGTAGCTATATCTCTATATCGTATTGAAGAGTATATTATATAAATCGTTCGCATTACTCCTCGTCCTTTTTCATATTCTTTTACAATAATTTCCCTAATATTTAACATTAGGGGTTTATTTAATAACTTAGAAATATAGTAAAGGGTTGCTAATTTACCGTAAAATGCCCAGATCTCGTTAATTAACTAGCTTCAAAAGTCTATATATATAGTCTAATTCTTCTATTTAAAAGGAGGCCCGAATAACTTCTCCCTCTAATTAAAAAAGAAATTGCCCGATATAACTTCTAGATAAAAATAATATATCGTTAATATAATATTTAATAAGAAATTAAATGTAAATAACATATTAAAGTAGAAGTTAGTAAATAATACTATAAATAGACCGTAGCGGTAATAATAATTATACGTATTATACGCGTAAAATTAATTACCAATATTAACGCCATTTATATTATAATTATATAACTAGATAATTAGTAGTATTTAAACTTTCTTACTACCCTTATCGCCAAAGTAATCCCTTATAGCGCCCTTATATATTAGGCGGCGATAGTAAATATATATACGAAGCTCGTCTCCTATAAACTATATAGATAAGAAATTTATTATTTAACGATTTTTTATATATTAAAAGACTACCCCGCTATCCTAATCCGGGTTTAACTATATTTTTTCGCCTTTTTTCGACTTCGGTATCGGAACATCTAATATAGTTCGGTATAGCGCCCTAAAAGGGACTTTCTCTTTCTTATTATTATCCTCTCAAAGCTTTAAAAATTAGGGTATCGTACAATTCGAACGTATTATACCGGTAATCGCAATATTCTTAATATAAAGGTAGTACGCGAAAAGGAGGGTAGTAAAAAGGTTGTTAGTAAAAATATAATAAATTAATTAGCGTAGTAGGCGGGGTAGAGAGGTTGCTAATTCTACTACGAATATTTAAATCGGTTTAAAATCTCCTTAATTTTAAATATATTAATTAATTAAACCGTTTCTTAATAAATAGATTTTAATAGAGGATATTATATATACTTATTCAAATCGATAATACTAATCGCGTTATTATACTATTTCTAATTAAAGAAGTAATTACCGGTTATAACGACCTAATACTTAATACCCCGTAGTATCGGTTTATTAAGGATATAAACCGTTACTATATTTCTACCGGTATATTTTACTATTTTCTTATTAATAGCGATATATTACGGCGGGGCTTGTATTTTAAAATAGACTTTTCGAATATATTTATTAAAGTCGTATATTTTATCTTATAAACCGAGGTTTTAAAAGGGATCTTATATATAAAACCGCTTTAAAAACATTTCGAACCGTAGGAAAAGTATTTAGCCGCGGACTAGGTAATTTAGGCGCCCCTCTTTCTCTTACTAATACAACGGAAGGGTTGCCTCTACGTAGAGGCTAATATATAATAAAATAGCGAATATAATATATAATTCTATAGCGCAAGTCGGGTACTAACGATTTTCGCAGGTATAAGGGTCGTCTTCTCCCGGTAACGAAATCTTTTAAAAGTTGGTCTATATTGCCTATTGCTCAACTATATATTAGGGAAAGTATTCGAAAAAAGCTAATAATATAGTAATAGAAATGCCGTTAGAATAGATTTATACTATAAAGGTATTACTATTACTACGAACGTTCTTAAAAGGGAAGTAGGACGTATTAATAAGGTTAACCTTCAACCCCTCGGGCTCGTACGGTATATTAATATAGAGATTAAGCGGTATATTATTAAGAAATTCGCCTATTAACCAATAGATATAGCGCTTGTCCTACGGCAAATTAAGTAAATTGTCGATTTGCGCAGTATTATTACTTAGCGGTTTGGGGAGATTTTTGTTGTAGTTATTATTATTACAATCGCGCTCGTTTTTAAAGTCGGATATAAAATTGCCCTCATCGTCGTTAATATCTAGCTCTAATTCACTAGGGCGGGGATAAATTATACGACTAAGTAAGTAGTTTGCTTTAATAGCCTACTACTTATAGGGGACCCTATTCCTATTGATATTAGTAGGGTTAGGGTCGCCGTCTTTAATACAATAAGGGTCGCTAATAGAGGAGTTCAAAATCAACGATAAATCCATTTCAATAACAATATAGACTTGGTAATACTTATATTTAATAGCTCAAAGACGGTGCAATCTAATAAGTCTATCTTAATACCCTAATAGACAATGCAGAATTGCTAATTTTACTAGCAAAAAGGATATTTTTGACATCGTCGATCGTATACATAGACAGGCCTGCTAGTATACTTGGCGAGTCTACTATAAGTCCCCAAATATTAGAGGTAGAGGGTGGTCTTGGTAAAAAATAGTTCATTTGTCCCGTTAAAGGGATTTCAACTACATGAAGCTGTGCTTTCAAACGCCTTGTCAGCTGTCCCTCCGCGGAGATGTTATCCCCAGGCCACTTCAACACCACTCAGCTTCATGATGCGGCTCACAACACTTCTCACACGATGAACACAAAACGTCATCTGAAAGTTCTCCTTTCATTGCTACGCTACGCTCAAAACATTACTCAGAAAACTAACACATCCTCATCCTTCCACCCCAATCCCTTCAACCCCTCCCGAACCATCGCCTGCATCCCCTCCGGTCCACAAAGCAACACCATCGTCTCCCCCCTCCCATCCGGCTCTCCAACCTCTCTTTCCAGCATCTTCTTATCCAACCGCCCTCTCAAACCTTTCCACTCCTCACTCGGTCTACTCAAAGTATACTTCACCCTACACCTCCCCTCCGGCCACGCGCCCTCCACCAACCCATCCAACTCCCTCTTCAGCAAAATATCTCCCTCTACCCTATTCCCATCCAGCACCAAACACTCCGTCCCATCCTGATCATCCACAGCAACAGCTCTCAGGACCTGGTATATAGGAGTCACACCCGACCCAGCACAAATCATCACAAACCTCTTGACTTTCCTCTCCCGTCCATTGACGGAGCAGATGCCCCGTCCTTGGTAGACGAACCTACCGACCGGTCCTTTGAAGTCTACTGTTTCCCCTAGCGGTAAAGCATCGAGAGTTTGCGTCATCTGCCCTCCTTTGATGTCTTCTGTAGGGGAAGCATAGTAAATTTTTACCAACACGCGGAGAGTTCCGCGCTCCGAAGTACCGTCGGAGATGGGCGTGTAAGCCCTGATAACGGACTCGGTGGGCTTGGAAGGGTCGGCGAGTCGCATCATCAGGTGTTGGCCGACGGGGAGGCCGATGGATTGGGCAGAGCGAGAAAGAGTGAAGTGGAAGATTCTAGTGTCGGGGGAGATGGATTCTTTGGATGTGAGGGTGGCGCTGCTCCATGTTTTGGACTGGAGGAAGATCGGCCGGTTCGGGTCGTTGAGGGTTGGGTCGGAGGTGGAGGAGGATTTGATGGTGGCGAGGGCGGAGGGAGTGAGGCTGCCGATGTGGTAGGTTGGCATCATTGCTTTGGCGTTTTCGCTGTCTGTGAAGGGTCAGTCAGATGGACTCATGGCGATGGACCAAGAGGTGGACTTACGAATGGCTAGGAACTCGTCTGTTACGTCCTGTCCAGCAGCACCGGTGATGGAGGCAGCACCACCTGGATGACCCTCGAGGAACGGTGTACCGTCGTAAACTTGGCCGTTCACGACGAACCAGGGCTCTTCCTCACCATCGTGCTCACGGAGCTCTTCAAGTGTGATAAGTCGAGTGACTTTTTCATCCACCATGCTGATCTCCTTGACAGGCTCTTCTTCGACGACGGTCTCCTCAGCCCCGGGAACTTTCTCGCCCCAAAACCCATTAGCAAGATTCCCGCCCTCCTTCTTCACTCGCTCCATCCAACCGCCCGACACCAGTGTCGGTTGAGTGGGATGCTCGAAACGCAAGGTATCGCCCTCATGGTGAATGACCACCCTATACCAAGGGTTATTCATCATTCCCAGCACACTCCAATACATCTCCTTCGGCTGTAGCGCCAAAGACTCGTCCATCGCTCGGATGCACACATCCTTTGCCTCGTGCAGCTCAGAAAGAGGAATTTCCAAATCCCAGAAACACCAACAAAAGCAGCTCTCCCGCCACGACACATCCAACCTTCCACCAAACAACTCCTCCCCATCTTGAGCTTCCCGATACCGATCCTCCGGATACTCAATCCCCGCCAGCCTCCAGCTCTTCCCCTGATCAAGCGTCACCTCCAACCTCGTCACCCTTCTCCCACCCCCAGCATACGCATACCCCCTCAACTTATACATTCCCGCTCCCCCTTCTCCTTCTTCCCCTCTCAGCGAGACAACCTCCCCATGCCCCGGCTCACAAACCACACTATTAACATTCAAATCATAAATCGCATACCTCTCATCCCTCCACACCCCCTCCATTTCCCTCGTCTTCTCCCCACTTTCCTCCGGCCCCACCGTGGTCGGCAACACCCGATTATCAAAAACATGATACCAATTCTCACTAGGGCCCCTTGTAACCACAATCCTCTTCAACCACTTCACGCTCCTCCCGCCAATCTGCCCCGGCACCACCACCCTCACCGGCCGTCCGTGGTCCGGGTGAAATTCCTCTCCGTTCATCTTATGCGCCACCATTATGCCCTTATGGGGATCCATCGCCCACGCGAGTTTGATGCTGGTTCCGTATACCCCATTCGGCAATTGGTCTGCGCCTTCGAAGCAGACATACCTCGCCCCCATTTTTGTCAAAGGCTTAGCCCTTGCCAGTATGTCGGAGAGGGCGACACCCGTCCATAAAGCGGTCGACAGTCCTGCAGCCCCCCATGAGAAACCCTTTGATTTGCGAACGAGGTTCTGCTCCTTTCTTCTGTTTCCTGCACAGACTAACGTCACTGGATACGTGACGTTTTCCCATTCTTCACTCATCAACTCCCTGACACTTATCCTCAACGGCTTCTCGACAAGGCCCTCAACGGTGAACTCCCAATCTAACAAATCCTCTGTTTCCCCTTCGCCAGCAGCAGCCGATAGGCCGGAAAGGGTAGAAGCAGGAACGGCCCCGTGATTCCGCACATAATGTAAATTCTGCGGCGTCAAAAACCCGTGCTCAAAAAGCGTGGAGAGCGGTGGTTCGACGTTGAAAGGGTGGGTGCCTGTGAGGCGGATGAGCCGGGGGTCGCGGGGGATGAGGTGGTCGGGGGTTTTGAGGTCGGAGGGGAGGATGGTGGTTAGGGGGGTCGAGGGTGGGGGGAGGGGGTATGATTTGGAGCTGAGTGGTGAGGATGAGGATGAGGATGAGTTGGATGACTTGGAGGTTGTTGGGGAGGGCGGGCAGGAGGTATTCTTGGAGGCCGTGTTGGTTTGGGAGGAGGATGAGGTGGAGGCATTGTCGGAGGAGTCTGTGGTGTTGTCGGTGGAGGAAGAGGAGGTTGAAGAGGTTGATGAGAAGTCGGTGGTCGTGGGGCTGGCTGTGCGACTGGCGAGCTCGTCAATCTCGGAAGGGAAGTCTGTCTTTTGTTGGACGCCATTCGATAACGTGAGAGTCGACGGCGTTGTTGACCTGGATCGCTGTTGGTGTTTTGGCCCGAGGACTTCATGCTCGAGGGCATGCGGATCGGAGTTGGCGACGACCTCCATGGTGTTTGCGAGGTGTAAGTGATAAGCCAACCGATAAGAAGTGCTAACAAAGGCAAAAAGAAGGACCTGACGATTTACGACTAAGGCCGGGAGAAGCTGCAGTTCAAATATGTGATATGTATAACTGGCATGAGATGAGCTTCAAAATGCAGATAACAGACCAGCATTCACCGAACAACATGACAGGTAGGTAAGTCCAAATGACTCTCAACGGCTCAGGCGAATGTCATAACAGCTAAGGTAGTGGTATCACGAAACTTGCCCTCTTTTCCGAGGGTCGCATCAGATCGTGGTAGCAGCATTGTTAGTGAACCAAACCTCGTGCTTTGTGGTACCTGAACGTTATCTCATCATGATAGGGTGTCCGTTGGTAAGAACCTCCAACTTTGATCACCTTGCTTCTGGAATTGGAAACGAACATCACCGCCGCCACGGAGAAGCAAGATTCTTTCCAAAGAGGATTCGAGGCTCCGCGGATTTACCTCATCCAGAATGAGAGAGCTTCTTATCTATGATTTCGAGAATGTCATTGGTCTTGGCAAATCAGATGGGATGATAAGGTTGATAGATAGGCGCCCGGAGATCCATGAATCAAGCCAACACGGCAAAAACAGAGAAAACGCCCCTCCCCCTGAACCCCCGCGTCGGTAACGGGCCGCGGGCGTGGGCAAAAGAACGGGAACCATTCCGATATCCGGATAGCTAGCCGTCTGCAGTTCGGTATCTGGAGGCGCAAAAAAAGCATCTCCGGATGAGATCTGGCTCGTAAGGCCCAGTTGGGATGAAAACATGAACATTGCGCAACGACACTTCCCGAACGTTCCAACCGCTCGCTTCTCATTCTCATTCAATTCGCAAAGTCACTATAACACTGTCGAGCAAATAATGCTTCTTCTTCTTCTTCTTCCTCCTCTGAATTATTCTTCTTTTTGCTTGCTCATGGGTGGTATCAAGATAATAATGCCATTTTCCTCCCTTTCCTTCCCCCCCTCTCTCACCCCCTTCATCACAGTCAGCCCTCCACTCTACACCCCTATCCCAATCCCAAATCCCAACATCCGTCATGACCCCCCACCATGCCCCTCCTCCTCACTCCTCAACCCAGCATACTCCGTCCCCTGATTAGCCGTACTCAACCTCGCACACAGACTCAACAACACCACCGTCTCCGTCGCCGCATAGTGATTCAGCGCGTCCAGGAGGATCTGCAGGTGTCGACTAAAGTTGCTTTCCCACTTTCTAATCACCTCGAAGAGCTCGTTCATCCTCGTCTCTGGGCTTTTGTCGTTTTCCATGTTTGTGTCTCCTCCGTCTTTCGATGTTGATTGCTGTTGCCGTTGCCCCCGGATGACGAGGAACTGTCGCCATTGGTCGTCGGTCATGTTGGGCGGCTTGGTGTTGCCTGTTAGGTCTGGATCGGACTTTTCGAGCTCTCGCGAGAGCCAGTTGGTGTAGGTGGCGAAGATGGAGCAGGTTTGCATTAGTTTGGAGTGGATCTGGGGGTTGTTAGTCGTGATAGATGAATGAAAAGGAGGGAAAGGAAAGACATACCCTTAACAACTTGCTGTTGGTCAACATGCACTCCTTCAAGCAAGTGTCCAAGAAATCCACATGTTCCTGCATCAGCCCATCGACGGTATGTGGCTTCTTGGAAGATGATGCCCTGGGCGTAGAGGTGCCGTCTTGTGTGGTCACTCCAGCGCAGTTGTTTTCGATCTCGCGCAGCGTGTTCATCAGTTTCTGCCAGTTCGGCTCGATTACCTCAGCAGTGCAAAAATAAAGCAACTGCTGAACGAATACAAGCATACGAGCTCGCAGTGTCCATACCCTTCGCTTCCATATCTCCAGCATGCGGTTAGATGAACGGTGTGTCCAGGCCGTGCCGCTTGCGTGGGTATACCATGTTACCGAGAGTTGGGTCTCGAGGTAGCGCAGTGATAGAAGGTAGCGGAACAACGCCTGGTAACGCCATATTGTCTTCCTGCTAATAACAAGAGACACCGGGAAGGGAACAGTATAGTCGAGCTGTAGGGAGGTGAATCCAGTGGCGTTTTTGTCGCCTTCCAATGGTTGGTTTGATGTGAGCTGAAGCGCCTCGCCTTGCTCGATACCGGTAATGTTGACAACCCGCTGAAGCGATTTGAGCAGCGTAATCTCGTTCATCTCCACCTTGACATCCTCCTTGAACTTGTCAAGACAGACTATGCTTCCCGGTTGTCGTAGGACTAAATCGAGCAAAGACTGTAGCTTGCCAGTGTTCACCACCTTGACAGGCTTTCGTAGTTCGGACGTTCCTAGTTCCAGGAAGTGGTTGAAATAATCCGATGGGTCAAGGAAAAAGTAGTGCTTCAACGATCTAAGTCTCGCCGGCAGCTCGTGTGTAGTAAGAAGCAACTGCATTAGCGATCCGTTCGCATGAGCGTAGGCGCTGCTGACGTTCTCCAGAAACCTATTGTCGTCAAACGAGTTGGGTACGTCCTGCATCTTGCGACTAACATCGACGCCTCCGCACTCTCGAACAACGTTCAGGTATTTACCAGCAAGCAAGACCTTGTCCTTGACAGCCTCCAGTTGAGGTGGTACGTCGTGATCTCGTATCGTGTATCGCCTCTCCCAGTATTCGTCGGTATAATCCTGCTCTAATCGTTCCCTGCGGATACTCTTTTGTTCTTTGATCAGAAACTCGGAATGTGGGTCGTTGATGCTTCCATGGTGCAACCACTCGTTTAACATTGCCATGTATGGTCGACTTGCGTCCCGTAGCAGAGTCGTGAGCAATACTCTTGCGGACGGGTCTCCGGATAGTGATTCCAGTCTCTTGGTTATAAGCCCCAATACCACGCCTCCCTTGCAAATTTTCTTGCCCGTCATGTTCCCCGGCACAAGATCACCGCCGTCTCTCAGCTGCTCGATGATGTGATCGAAGTCGTCGTCGGAACTATCGCTCGATTCGTCCGTATCGTCATCCAGAAGCGCATTCCGCTTTAGTAGTTCCAACGCTAACCCATACATCTGAGCCATCAGATGACTGCTAGGAAGGATATGGACGTTGAGCTGTTGTAATGTAAAGTTCTTGTCGTTGAGAAATTGTGTTTCCAGCTGGACAACCATGACCAGATACTCCTGCAAATACCTCCGTATCGAGGCGCACAAGGCGTGGTTGACGGCGCCGAATTCTTCACGACTCTGGACATCGACAAACGTCTCAAGCGCCGTGTAGTGGGAAGCCATGCGCAGCATGGATTGTGTAAGGTCCAGCAAGCTGGGATCCAGCCCAGACAGGATGCGCCATTGTGGCCCAGACAAGCGGTCTCGTTCCTCGTAGGGATTATAGCCTTTTGCGAATCGGATGTACTGTCCCTCGAAGCCCATAAACACGAAGAGCAGGTCCTCGATTATCGCAGCCTCTTGCGCATTGAGTGACAGCTCGGCAAGCGGTCGCGGCTGTAGTGCCTGAGGTGCGGACGAAGCAACTGGCGGTATCGAGACTCGCGAAGCTAAAGGGGCCGATGTGTGAGGTAGTAGGGAAGCGGCGGGTTCCCAAGGGGCTGGCGGTGGTTGTTCAGCAGCGCGGCTGTCTCCTCTTGTCGCCCTCGACTCGACATTCCGTGATCTGGACTTGAGGTTGTCGCTACCAGCGCTGAGGGGGTCGGCGTTTCTGCCGGATCGAGCCATGATAGGTTCGCGTGTTGTCACCTGGACTTTGGTTGGGCGGCGCTCATTGACGAGGGTTCTGCTGGTGGGACGTGTCTGTGATGTGGATTGGGTCGGAGCCAAGGTTGCTGATGATCCCATTGCGGAGGTCAATCGGGCGGCGCTGCGGTCGGGGAAGTGGGAGATCGTTATCGGTATGTTTGGCGGCTCGTTGCCATGTACGACCTCGCGCGTTCTGTCGTGGGTCGCTGGACTTGATCTGGGGTCGGGCGTATCGGGCCTGGGTTTGATAAAGGTTGACGGTCTGAGACCCGGTGATGTTGCCCCCTTCTAAGGGTACATTATCTTTGGACTTTAGCTTGTCAGCCTTATGATGGTTGTTGAATGTCGGCGGTAGCGGTGGTCGGGAATCTGCCGGGCAACAACAGGGTTGTCCTGCAAGGAGACGCTTCTGGCGATAGATTATTCGATATGGAAATGGAGGAATTACGATGCCAAGAAGATAGCAATCGCACTCAAACAGTGGGAGAGGATGCCGTACAGGATGCCGTCCCGTTGGATGTTGGAGTGCCGGCGGAGGACGCTTGAAGTGCGGGACGCGACAAGCAACAATTGGACGCGTTATCAGAGGGAGGACCCGCAACTGCCAAGCGATCTCACTCCCGTCAGTGGATGGCCCAGCGGCTTCCGTCACACAGGGAGGGGCACCCGCCTGAGGGGTTCCCCCAGACGCTGTTTTTTGAGGCTGAAATCGCCTGGACAGCGCTGGGGAAGGTACGTACCTTCAAGTACCTTTTGGACAGGGTGCAGGGGATTGGCCGCCTCCGGCTGGCAGAGGAGCTTCGTCGGCCTGTCGTGCCTGGAGCTTCCATCCACTGCTTGACGTCGGTCCCAGTTCAGGCCTCAGCTTCCACTTCCCATCCAAACCACCACGCATCTTTCCCAAAACAAACAACCACTCACATCACCAAGCTCAAACTTTGAGATCATCGACGGTATTCCAGGTTCTCGACCGTCATCAACCAAGCCCGGCGCATAATCAGCAAACCCAGGCTCAACTCCCGACAGCAACACATCCCGGTCCCCTCTCCCCACTCGAGCTCCCCTCAACACCGTCAAGATGTTTATGGCAAGGTCTGAATACGGTACGTTTCCCCCCGTATGACTTGTTTGCGATATTCATTTGTTATTGCAAACTTCAATCCATCTACTTGAGTAGATGAGCTACACCAGACATCATGGGCTGATGGCTAACATACTTGCGCGCATCCAGATCGGGGCATCAAGTAAGTTACATACGAACTACTCTCACGCCTGACTACACCACATCCCCATCACCTCGCTTGGCTGGGTCCTACGGCTTCTCTCTCGACTATACTACTCCTCTAACAAAATACTACCGCCTCAACACCGCATCCGACCACCGCATCTCCTCCCAACAAGACAAGAACTAACACCATACCCACAGCACCTTCTCCCCCGAAGGCCGCCTCTTCCAAGTCGAGTACTCCCTCGAGGCCATCAAGCTCGGCTCGACCGCCATCGGCGTCGCCACCTCCGAGGGCGTGATCCTAGGTGTCGAGAAGCGCGTGACCTCGACTCTGCTCGAGACCTCTTCAGTCGAGAAGATCGTCGAGATCGACCGACACATCGGGTGCGCCATGTCCGGTCTGCAGGCCGACGCGCGCTCGATGGTCGAGCACGCCCGCGTGGAGTGCCAGAGCCACGCGTTCAACTACAACGAGAAGCTGCGGGTCGAGAGCTGCACGCAGGCCATTTGTGATTTGGCCCTGCGCTTCGGCGAGAGCGCCGACGGCGAGGAGAGCATCATGTCCCGCCCCTTTGGTGTGGCGCTTTTGATTGCGGGGTATGATGAGGATGGTCCTAGTCTGTACCATGCTGAGCCGTCGGGAACGTTTTATCGCTATGATGCGAAGGCGATTGGAAGCGGTAGCGAGGGCGCGCAGGCGGAGTTGCAGAATGAGTATCACAAGGTGGGTTCGCCTAGGATGTCCGAAGTTGTATCAGATCAGGACTTTCTTGCTAACAATATTCTTCTTTTTTGTGTAGTCCCTGACCATCGAAGACGCCGAGACACTCGTCCTCAAGACGCTCAAGCAGGTCATGGAGGAGAAGCTCGATGCCAAGAACGTGCAGTTGGCGAGCGTCACCAAGGAGAAGGGCTTCAGGATATACACAGACGAGGAGATGGCCGCTGTTGTTGCGCGGTTGCCCGCCAACTAAAGAAGCATATCATGTTTGTTGTTGAAGGGAATGGAACCTAAAGCATAGCTGGTGATAGCAGGCGAACGGATGGAAAGCAGCATCTCCCGGTTTTGATCGGGGGACTGTCTAATGAATCGAAATCCAACTGATGTTTATGAAGTACTCTCCGGGGGTTTGGTAGCCTCCGCTTGCCCACTTTTCATGATATATGCGAATTTCCAAGCACAAGTTGCAAGCACATCGTTACGATATTGCAATGGACATAGCTGTGAAAGTAACGACCAGAAAGCCGGTCGGCAGGCACACCATTCATTCCACACCATCTTCCTGGGTTCCGTTCACCCTCTTAAGCAGTACATCTGACAGAGTACATCCCCCAAGTCATCCACGCCGATGTCTTCGTGGGCAATCCGCTCCTTGAAGTTCGCTCACTCATATTTCCCAGCCCAACCTCAACTCCCGAATTACTATAAGTCGCATAATATCCAATCCATAGCTTCCCAAATCCCATCCCCTTCCATCAGCTCGTACGACCCTTCCATAATCCCAAAACCCATCCCACCCCATGTATCCCCGAGGCAAGCCTGCCCCTCTTGCCCCAGCCCTATAACCCTCTTGTTTCTTACTTCCTACTCTCACCCCGTATATAGCCAACCCTCTCCTCCATCCTTAATTCCGCCTGGTCTGCTAACCACCTACTCCCCCTCACTCAACTCCAACCGATCCAAATCCTGTTCCACCGTCAACAGTCCCAGCGCAAAATGCGATTGCTCCGTCCTCGCCAACACAAGCCTATTATCCCCCGCCTGTTGCTCCCTAATCTTCTTATCGATCCGTCTCGGTCTCATCCAAACGGGTAAACTCGAAGGGAAAATCTTATCCAGCTCGGGCGGCCGTCGATAGGGGGGGCCCCGACCCATCTCTGCGGCTTTCATCCATCCGGATTCGCAACCGTCGGCGATTTGGCGGGCGGATTGCCAACCCGTTAGGCGGGCGATGTCGTGCAGGCGGGAGATTAGCCAGTGGCGTTGGGGGGGGTCTTGGAACTGGTTGCTGTTAGTGAAAAGGCACGAGGAGGTAAAGGGGAAAGGAAAGGAAAGAAAAGGGGAACAACAAACCTGAATACCAGCAACAAACAAACAAAACCCACTCTCAATAAACGCCGCCCCCACCAACGTACTCACCGCACTAACATGGCTCGTATCCTCATGCAACCCCGCCGCTATCCTCGCAACCGTATACGCCCACGGCGCCGTCTGTCCCGCGCTCATACCAGCAGCAATCATCGCCACAGGCGGCATTGAGGGGTGCGCCCTTTGCAGCGCTATCAATCCCATGTGATAATTCATCCAGATCCCCGCAATACTATAAGTCCTGTACATCAGGGCCGGGCCAAAGGGCGTCATTTCCGGCGTGGCGAGATCGGGGCCCATGGGCTCGAAGTCTGGGCCGAGGCGGGACTTGAAGAGCTCGAAGGCGGAGCGGATCTCTTCCCATTCGCGGAAGGCGGCGAGAGAGGCGGTGTCGTAGTCGATGTCGTCCGTTGAGTCGGTGTCGGGGGTTTGGTCACGGGGGGGAGAGAAGCCTTGGGGTGGGGCGAATTTGCCTTTGGTGGGCATGAGGCCGGCGAAGAGAGGGGGGGATTGGCCGCGCCCGCCGGAGGAGGAGGGGGCGCCGCCGCCGTGGCCGGGTGGAGGACCAGGTGGGGGACCTCCTTGGCCCGGAGGCATTTGGCTTGGTGGTGGCCCTTGTCCTGGCGGTCCTTGGCCTCGTCCGGCGCTGCCAGGGGGGCCACCGGCTCGGCGCGCCTTTCGCTTGCGGGCTAGGTCTCGGGAGGCAAAGTTGGCTACGCGGCCGAGGAGGAGCATTAGGTGGTCGAAGGTGCCGTAACTGAGGGATGATTAGCATGGACACTGTCAAGCAAGGGGTAGGGGCTCGACTTACATGGCATCCATCCTCCCACACTCTCCTCTCGGCGCACACTGAGCCCATTGCTCAAACGGCATACTGTTGTTCATCCTCGTCAGCAAATTGTCTTGTCAACTCTCATCGGTACGCCAAAAACTCACAATAACCTCGTCCCTCCCAAAATACTCTGATAAACATCCATCTTACAATACCACCAATACAAGTCCCTCAGCTGCTGATACGTCTCAATATCCTTCTCCGTATACGGCCTCTTCTTGCTCGCCACCTCCGGATCATCATAAGTGACCTTGCTGCCCATCAGCTGGCTGATCAGCTCCGTATCGACCTCGTAGAGGTTGAGATCAGGATCGAGAGGAGCAGTGGGGTCCATCCACGGATGTTCGACAAACCCGGCTTGCCGTCGTTCTCGTTGGTGAGCAAAGATATCCTTGGTCATCTTTAGGAAGGGGATCTCTTTGATGATGGCGTGCGCTCCCCACATGTGTCGGCACCACTTGTCGTGGTCCGAGTTCCAGACTTCGTAGTAGCCGAGCAGCAGCGTGGCTGCGAGCGTGGCGGGTTGCGTGCGCCGGTTGGGGCTTTGGTAGTTTCGGGCGATTCGGCGCAGACTCAGGTGGTAGTGCTTCATGGCTGCTGTGGCGGGGACTCGGGCCAGGTTGGCTATTTGCAGACTGGCTAGGGCGAGAATGGCTTGCATCAAAGCAGGATGGTTGAAGGCCATGATGGGGAAGGTGTAGGTCCAGATATGTTGCCTTGTCTTGGGCACTGGTTGACCTTGGAACATGGGTGTGGGATCGAACGGACGTCTTTCGTAAAGGGACATGCTCTGCCCGGTGACGTTGACGAAGTACCAGAATACCGCGGCAGTCTGGGAGTCGTTGAGAGGCGAGCCCATAGACGAGGGGATGTACGTTTGTAAGACGTTCAGCTCCGGGAACCCAGCAACGGTTCTCATCCGAACACCGTAGGCGTCCGCGGTGGCTTCCAGCCGCCTGGCTACGTGGATACCGAGGTCATTAGACTCGAGATGCGCATCGTGGACATCCATGGGGATATCGTCGTCTTCCGAGTCGGCCATGGACGCCTCATCGTCGGACTGCCAGTACATTCCCTCCTTGACGAAGCCATTGACGCCAAGTTGTAGCCCGTCCTCTTCAAGGATACGGCGGTGTTGTTTAGGTGTCGGTGTCCAGGTGTGGCTGTAGTTGGATGGACCTGCTTCAATCACCTGGTTCGGGTCATAGCCATGTGTCTGAGACATGAACTGGAAGGTACTCTCGTGTGCATGTTGAGGGGGGTGGCCTGGCGGTGGCGGAGGTCCAACTGGAGAGATGCTTTGGCTAGGACTAGGCAGTTGCCCATAGAAGGATGTTTGTAAAGCCGGACCTCCAGCTTGAGCGGCCAGAAAGGGGTCGTTTGGCTGGAGTTGTTGCGGCGCAAAGGACATGGGCACCGTGCCCGTAAAGTCAACTTGTGGTGGTTTCGGAGCAATAGCAGCAAGTGGTCCTTGTTGTGCTGCTGCTTTCGCCTGGGTAGCCGTTAAAGGAGCACCGATAGGTTGGTTTCGGTTCTGCTGATGGTATACAGGATGTCCAAAGTGAGTAGGGCCATGGCCGTAAGATCCCAGAGGCTCCTTGAAAGTGAGTCGTTGGTTGTAGCCTTCACATTGTCTCTTGGATTTGGTGCAGTTGTTACAGATCGGCTTGGCTTCGTCACATTTGATGCGTCGCTTTCGACAAGCTGCGGCGTGTCAGCAATCATAAGCAGCAGCGGTTGGGTTGCGTATTGCAGCCTCGGGATATCACGTACTGAGACAACCAGTCTTTGTTCTCTTCCTAACTGAAGCCTTTTTGGGGGGTTTCTCTTGGCTACCCGCTCCCGCCGCACCGGTATCGGCACTTGCAGAAGCGCCAGTGCCCGCGTTGGCTTCGGATGAAGATGCTGGCGGCTTTGTTTCTGGAGAGGAGATTCCCTCCGGAGAACCTCCAGCCCCGGTGGAATCCATGGTAAAGCTTCCTTAATGGGTGTTGTATGCGATCTGTCGGACGATATTGAGGTAAAGGTTTGAGAAGGTCCCGACTCTTTCATGCTACGCTAAGATAGCTTAAGAGTGAGAGAGTAACCTGGTCAAATAATACCATCGAGCAGACCACTCAAGGTGGAGTGGCGGAGAAGTGGTGACAAGGCCGGGTGTAAAGGAATGTTGCTACGTCTCTCCGTCTCCGAAACACTGAGCCGAAAGTCCACCCAAGTCTAGATTGGCCGGCTGAGACAAAGTGAAGAGTGTAAGTGAGGGCGGCGAGTGGATAATAAATCTCCGCCTGCCGTACGAACCGCAAAGCAGCCGGTGACAGCGAAGAAGGGGACGGGGGAGATACCGCAACAACGCAGCTCGTTCGAAGGTGTGTGGGTGAGACACCTGGTGTGACTTGTAACCCGCAATCCGGCACTCGGCCGCGAATGTTGCGGACAACAAAGACCCTTCCGTGAGGTATCCGGCACTGGAGGTTTAGTTGCCGGAGACTTTGGACCTTGGGAATAAGGTGAGAGAATGAACAGAGATGGGTAGGGTGCAGAAGTAGTAGGCCGCAACCTCAGCTTTGCTTTTGCCGAGGTGTCAAAGACAGAAGAGAGCTTGACAGAGCTGAGGTATCTTTACCGGCGAGCAGGTGCTGGTGGAAGAGAAGAGACTGAGTGGCGGTTGTAGGCTAGACGAACGGGTAGGGCGGAGCTTGCCGTGGTGACACTGGAGTGTACGAGGACCTATAAGTGAAAAGCCCACCCAGCTAAGGTTTAGGCTTGTCCAGGGGTAGGTTTGTGGTCCAGCACTTTTCTGAGACCTACATATAGCCCGATCTAGGACCAGCAGAGCTCTGTGCAATGATCTCCAATATGGTTTATATCGGCTAGTAGACCAAGATTCCAAGCAACTCTCCACAGACTTGGGATAGGTGTCTGGAGCTGTGACTAGCTGGGGCAACTAATCAGCACTCTTGTATGGATAAAGATGTATATCGGAGTGGGTATTTTGGGTGTGGAAGACGTGTAAAGGGGGCACGGAGAGAGAGTGGGAGGGGCGGAGAGGAACGGGACATGTGTCGACTAGTTTCTTCCGAATGGTTACCTTGACTCTACCTCTCTTCAGATCGAGCGAGGCATAAGGTGACTCCGATCGCCTAGCTTCAGAGTTCCTGAGGAGTGAGTCGGATAGATGACCTGGTACCGGGGGGTCGGATATGCAGAAGTAGCACGTAGGCTTTGCATCAATGTTCTCTTTAGCTCTTCACCGACGAGCCATCGCCTAGCACCGTTGTGCCATTCCGATGGTGGAGATGTCCGGGGATGGCTCACTCTTTGAAGTGCCACTGTTACCTCTGGAAGCTCTCTTGGAGTCCTTGACTAGCCTCCTCAGTCGTAGCGTAGCTGGCTGAGCACGTAAAAGCGTCGTGTGTTTGGGTATCAGGTTCTTGTTCCGTGTGGTGTAGAGGTCGAAAGACAAGTAGACAAGGGGGTCAAGCCACTTTCTAGCTGCATGCTTGGATTGCACAAGAGACACACAAGTCCACAGAAGGGATAGTCAAACTGTGTTAGTGTAGCATCGGGCCACCTTCGGGAAGACGCCGTGGTGTGGTGGTGGGTGTGGTGTGGTGGTGTGCCTATTGCACGGACGGGAGTTGTCACCACGTTCGTCAGCCTCTCTTTTTTGATCTGGGAGTCTTCTGAGGCTGAGAGGTCTCTAGACAGGTCATGATCGGGGACCCAAGACAACAAGAGCGGTGGTGACGATGGCAGCCATCTTGTTGTTGGCCTTCTGTAAAGTCCATGGCCTTTGAAATAGCACCCTCTTCTTGCCATGTTGTCTAGACTCTAGCCCCATCACCAAACAGAGCATAGCTGATTCGTTAGGGCAGTCTTGCCGACCCAGAAAAGGACGGAGTGCTGTGAAAAACACGAGGCACCCCGGCGATGAAGTGGGCGATCCGCGGTCGAGCCCAAAATGGCCCGGGGGAGTGGGAATGGAACCCCGGAGCACCAGCAGCAGGTGGAGATGCGAGACCTAAGACAGAGGACCTAGAATCTAGGTCCCCGGCCGGTGGGTACCTGAGCTTGGCAAAGGTGGGGTGCTGTAGAGTGTGCCTGTCCTGCCTGTGGGTGTGCCAGGCACAGCGCTGGAAGCGCAGGCACAGAGACGCGGATGAGAGGCCGGACGGGGAGGAGGAAGAGAGACAAGCGAGGTGACAAGACAAGAACAGAAAGACGGGACGAGAGCACCTCCGTCAGTCTCAACCTTGCATTGATCGCTTCGGGTGCCACGTTCTGCAGCTCAAGTCACAAAGTGACAGACGGCAAGGACTTCAATGCTTACAAACTGCCTGACTGGCTGGTGGAGGACAGAGGAGCTTGTGAGAAGGATGGATCATGGGCATCACAGTCCAGGGTAAGCAAGCCAAGGGTACCTTATTCAAGCCTTATACCTTTTTTCGTTTTTGTACCCTCATCCATGGTCTCGGGCGTTGGCTCATGATCCGTCTAGACCTTTTCTAACCAAGCGAGTCCGAGAGACAGCAAACATTCAACATAAGATCGACCGGCGTAATATGGAAGAAATACTATCCATGACAGATGCGGGGATGACAAGCCTCCTCCAAAGTCCAAACCTCATCCGAACAAAAACGCCCGAGGAAGGCCGAGCCAATTCACACCGTGGTCTCAGCAATGGCGCTGTTCGACGACAGCTAACGGAACCGGACAATAAACGACGGCATGTCATGCCGATACCGAAGACTCAAGACTGTGTGTCAACGGTCGGATGAGATGTGTGCCGGGTACCCTCCTACCTACTCGACACCATCAACAAGAGGCATAACCAAGACCTCTGCCATAAGAACCACCAAGATCGCCAGTCGCTTGATACCAACTAAAAAAACATCCCGCTGGGTAACCTTGGGTACGGCTCATCCGGGCCGCGGGGGAAGTATACCTAGAGTAATGTTTTGAAAAGCTTGATGCAGACAACCATGTCCCATTATAGGTACACTGACCGCTATGCAGGTGTATCTTGCATGAATTGGCCGCGCCGGTATCAAACTGTGCCTCTGTTCCGAGTCTCCGACCAGAAGCTAGGCTAGAAGCCTGTGGTGGCTTGCAGTTTGTCTTCCTTCTGTGGCATGTTCCGCGTATAAAGAGTGACGAATACTGGAACATCCCGTATGTTTTGCTCCGAGATATATGTACTATGGGTGGTTGGGGTTAAGGCATCTCTCGACTCTCAACAAGGCTCAAGTGAAACTTGAAGACAAGGAGACCAGAGTCTTGAGTATTGTACGTCCGTAGAACTTTCGGGCTTCATCCTGTGGTTGCATCTCCTGCCGTCGTCGGGTGTGCACCGCAAACCTGGGTGGCTCCCGACTATCAGGGCCTCACATCAGTGTTCCATTGCTGTACTTCATCGACTGGGAAGAAAATCTCCGGATAATGTTACGGAAGCAACTGATGAAACTTCCATTGCGGCTCACCCGTCTCACCAATGTGCACCAAGTACGGCCGCTGTGCTGGGAGTGGCATGTCCATGGACCTTCTTATCGCAGCGTTGTGTTGACGATGTCTAGGAAAGGTTATCGATCGGTTGCCTGCCCAGTGGGATTCTTATCGCAGGCAACTTGAAGGGAAGTGCTTCTGTCCCTCTGCGGGCGGTCAAGCACCATGCGGGGGCAGTTGCTTGGGGAATTTGCAGGGGTTCTGCAATTGACGTTGCTTCCAAAGCCAATAATGGCCCCACCTAAATTTTCTTCGTAGTCTGGTAGTCTATCACAACCAACCTTCCCATCTTCGAGTTGAACAACAAAACTTCTTATCATAATTGCGATTTCATTTTCACATTTTGTCTCAATCCTTCACATAGGCTACTTCCCCACAAGCAGCCATCATGTTCGCCGTCAAAGGCCTCAACGTCTCCACAGACAAGCTCAAACTCGAGACCGAGCATGGCTCCGTCCTGGCGACGCCGACCCCCCGTACCGTCGCCGCCGGCGAAGAGGGCGCTCCCGCCTTCAAGAACAAGAACAAGAAGCGCAAGAGAGCCGGCCGGTCTAACAACACGGATGTGAACCTCGAGAACGTCGCCGACCTCTGGGAGAAGGTGATCGAGGGCGGCGACGCCAAGGCCAAGAAGGCCAAAGAAGATGCGAAGAGGGAAGCCCACAAGGCTAAGAAGCAGAAGACGGAGAAGGATGGCGAGCAGCAGCCTGCTGCCGATTCCGCCGAGGCCGTCGCTCCCCAGCCAGCCACCAGCTCCGAGAAGAAGGACAAGAAGAAGAAGAACAAGCAGGAGTCCAAGCCCGCCGAAAAGAAGGAAGATGTCACAGAAAAGAAGCCCGCCCCGGCCCCAACCCCCGCCCCCGCCGCCGCACCCAAACTCACCCCCCTCCAAACCGCCATGCGCGAAAAGCTCATCAGCGCCCGCTTCCGCCACCTGAACGAGACCCTCTACACGCGCCCCTCGCGCGAAGCCTTCTCCCTCTTCTCCGACTCGCCCGAGATGTTCACCGAGTACCACGAAGGATTCCGCCGCCAAGTCGACGTGTGGCCCGAGAACCCCGTAAACGGGTACATCGCGGACATCAAAGTGCGCGGGAAGCTGCGCAACGCGCCTCGCTTCCGGCCTGCCGATGGTACCTCCGAGGGCACCAAGTACCCCCTTCCTAGGGATAGAAACGGGTTGTGCACGATTGCCGATTTGGGATGTGGTGATGCCAAGCTTGCTGAGGCGCTTGTGCCCCTCAACAGAAAATTGGGGATTGAAGTCAAGAGTTATGATTTGCAGGATGGTGGCAAGCCGGAGTTGATTACGAGGGCGGATATTGCGAATTTGCCGGTGAAGGAGGGGTCGGTGGACGTGGTGATTTTCTGTTTGGCGCTGATGGGGACGAACTGGATTGATTTTGTCGAGGAGGCGTATAGGGTGTTGAGGTGGAAGGGCGAGCTGTGGGTGGCCGAGATCAAGTCGCGGTTTGTGGACCCGACCAAGAAAAAGGGCGGGCCTGGTAATGTGGTCAGCCACAGTGTGGGCAACCGCAGGAAGGCCGGTGCCGCTGGTAATGGACCTGTTGGAAAGAAGGACAAGGCCAAGATGAAGGAGGAGGAGGAGGCGGAGGAGGAGCAGCAGTTGGCTGTTCATGTGGATGGTGTTGAGCTCCGCCAGCAGGAGACGGATGTCACTGCTTTTGTGGAGGCGCTGAGGAAGAGGGGATTCCTCCTGCAGAGGGAGTACGGCCAGAAGGCGGTGGACATGGATAACAAGATGTTCGTCAAGATGCACTTTGTCAAGGCGGTGCCGGCCATCAAGGGCAAGTGCGCGGACTTGAAGAAGGAGGCGCTCAAGACGACGCAGACGGATGCCAAGGGACGGCCTATCAAGACGCCCAAGTTCATTGATGGGGAGGCGTCGTTCAATGAGAACGCTCTTCTGAAGCCCTGTGTGTACAAGCTTAGGTAGACGGTTGTGGTGTGTGGTCAAATAGTACGATCACTTAATGAAAGGTTTTAGGAACTAGTTTCTCTTTACGCACACAACATCCTGGCATTGATATGTAAGCTTGGTATGTTTTATGTGGTTGTATACTAGACTTACATGCCAGTCAATTTGTGGTCCATCTCTTCTGTTACGAGTCCTATCGTATCTACAGCCCACCCTGGACAGGAGTCCAACACAAAGTGGTAAAGAAGTGAACACGGTCTAAGAACGCTTCAAAAGTTGAGATCTTTCGCTTGATTTTCCATACCATAAACCTTGATTACCGTCTCTTTACATTCCATCGATCTCATAACTACCATGTGTCATGGATTTGCGCCGCTCCGACTCCAACCCTTAAAAGCAGATACATGCTCTCTATGTTCATGCCAACCCTCCCAACTTCATTAAATCATTAGAACCCCTCAAAGATCAGGCTGGCCGCATACTCAACATTCCCGTCCGTTGCCTCCAAAGCCCGAATCGCATTTTGCTCATCAGCTCCGAGTGCTACAAGCTGCTCAATGTGCTCACGGGGAAAAGACCGGGCTGGAGGCGCTTGCGGACGGGACTGCGAGGCTTGAGCCGGCGGAGCCTGAGGCGCTTGAGGTGCGGGCGCAGGAGCAGGAGCAGAAGGACCCGGCTGCGCGGTAGACGGGCCAGCCTGACCCTGACGTTGCTGTGCAGTACCAGGTCCCGAAACCGCGCCGGTGCGCTGGCCGATGGTCGTACCGCCGGGACCCTCAATCGTCGGCTCATCCTGAAGAGCCTCCTCCGTCGCCTTCGGGATGTCCGCCTCACCCAGGAAGGGAATCTCCTCGCCCTGGATGACGAGGGCGTTCTTGGCCAGGTCAATGCAAGCCTGGTAACGCTTCAACATGTCCAAGCCGAGAAGCATATCGACGTTCTTGCCCTCCATGACCGTAAAACTGCATGGCAGGAAGAGCGTGCCAATCTTGATAGGGGCCGTGTGCACACGACCGATGATCTTGGCAAATCCGACGCCCTTGGCGATGCCACCGTACCGCTTGTCGACCAGGCGCATGATACCACACGCCTCGGCGATGTCAGGACTCATGATCGTTGCTTGTGCTCCGGAATCGACAAGAGCCTTGACTTTAGCTCCGTTCACCTCAACATCCAGATACAGCATGTGTACGGAACCGAATACTGCAAACGCAAACAAAGTCAGCGGCAACTTCCCGACCACAACAAAAACCCTCCGACTCTACCTATGCTTACCCTCAGGATTGTGCTCCATAGCAGTCTGCAGGTTCTCCGTAACCCGCTCCTGGCGAATGATCTCCTCAATCCTCGCCTGCGCCTCCGCGTTGAACGGATCCTCGTTCAACTGCTGAATTATCCGATGACGCTCCGCCCGTTCCCTCTGTTCCCTGTCGTACCTCTCCCGGAAGAGCTGCGCCCACCGTTGGGGGTCGTTGATAGCGGCCGCCAAGTCGGGGGCTGTCCTCTCCACCTCGGCCCTCAGGGCCGGATTCGCCAGGAACTGCAGACGCAAAAACTCGGGATCTTGTTGGGGAGGCGCCGCTGGCCTGCCTTGCTGTGGCTCGGGAACCGCCGTGGTCCGTTGCGTCTCGCGGACGTGGAGGGCCAGCATGTCGCCGTCGGTGACGTTTAGCTGGGTCAGGGTCTTGGTGTTGTCGGTGATCAGGTTGCCGTTGTGGTAAAGGTGTTGTGTGCTAGGGTGGTGGCTGGTTTCCGCCTGGATCGAGTTGCGCAGGGTCTCGAGGGTCATGTCGGGGAAGACTTGAAGGGAGAGGAAGTCTTGATCCTCTCCCGTCGTGTCCTGGATGGCGATGGTTATTTGCCTGTCAAAGACCAGTGTTAGCGGCTGTGGGAGTGACTTCAGTTTGGTGTTTCTGGTGAACTTACATGGTGACGTCGTTCGTTCTCGGCGGGATAGCAGGAGCGCCGTAAGCAGATGTTGAAGGGAGATGGCGTCACCGGCCAAGCCTAGAAGAGTAGAAGTACCAAAGAGTCTCTGGATGAGGGGGAGGAGGAAGTGTAAACGAGGAAGAAAGCGGAATTCTAAAGATGTTTACAAACGGAAGAAGGCAAGGCTGAGTAATTGTAGTTCAAGATTCCAGAAGTGAAGGGAGGCGGCCGGGCGGGTGGCAGTTATTGAGGGGCTCTGGGGCAGGCACCCGGGCGATCCAGTGGATCCGAGGCGAGCCGTCCGCTTTCTGGACCGCATGCAAGGGTCCTGGACTCTCGGTTGCAATTGACACGCTTGGATCCGTCAAAGTTGCCTTGCAACTTCCACTGTAACCTGTCAACACCTAGCAGGCAGCTCCATCTGACATGAAGCCGGAGCTCCCCGTCAGTGGGGCTAAGCCTACGTTGGCCCGGTGAAAGCTTCATGATCATGTAAACAATCCATTTTCAACTTGCGCGGGATCGGGTTGAGATGACAACGTCTTGCTTCCTATTTCTTTCCTCGGCAACTTCAAAGCATCTCCGCTCCGCTTGACTTGGGAGCCAACTGTCCTCTTTTCTCTTTTTGGAACAACTGGAGATGACTTGTCTCCTTCCATCATCCAGCTTCTCCGCTTCCAGTGAATGCTCGCATTCGGTAGCGGTTTAGACCCCAAATGGTAACGGTTTAGACCTTCCCCATAATTATTGCACGTACACTCGCCCAGCTGCCCAGCCGCGCGCCAGCACACCGTGCACATCGCTACCTAACCTCGCCGGCGTCGCGTAGTCTATTAGCGACCGTTAGTCGTATACGCAATTGAATAAAGCCATCGCGAGACCTTACTCTAGTATTGTATAATTGTTTTAAGCGATTATCTTTCGTCTTTATTATTATTTAGTCGAGTGTCTTCGAGCTCGGTGTATTACTAGACTTCGCCCGCCTACCAGACATTGCGTATAAGTAAATAAAACGCGAGAGTAAATTAGATTCTAATCTAGCCGATTAAAACGACTATTTTTGACTATAATTTAATAAATTTGCCTACTAAAATGACTTTTAATTAATCTCGAGTAGTTACCGCAGCGGAAATATAAGGGGGGGATCTGGGGCAGACAGGGCCATCTGGGCTAGCCTCAGTTCCTAAGGCAGTCTGGCAAACTGGCGCAGACCTTTTTGTCTGGCCCAGACGAAATCGTTTGGGCCAAACGGTCGAGGAAGGCCTCTAATTAGTCAATCCGGTCGCTGCAGATTTTGGGTACTCGAGCCGCTATAAATGTACGCTAGAACCGCTAGTCTAGCCTAAGTCTACGCTAACGCGCGCGTACGGACCGTATATATAGATAGAAGGCGGGTCGTTATATTTATAACTATAAGTATTAGTATTTTATCTAGTAATTTATATTCCGTCCTAACCCTAACCCTAATACTGCGACCCTAATCCCGCGACCCTAATCCCGCGATCCTAATACTGCGACCCCAATACTGCGACCCTAATACCGCGACCCCAATCCCGCGACCCCAATCCCGCGACCCTAATCCCGCTACCGCGCCCCCAATCTATATATAGACTACGTTAGCGGTTATACTTCTACGCGCCCCCATTCTAATACCGCGGCTACGGCTGTATACCGCATAGTCGTATACCGAATGCCTATACCGGCGTACGGTCGTATACTGGGATTGAATGCCTACGCCGGCGTATAGTCGTATACCGCATATCGGATTGAATGCTTACACTGGCGTACGGTTATATACCGTATATCGGATTGAATGCTTATACCGGCGTACGGTCGTATACCGTACACTGGATTGAATACTAACCCTATAGCCTATAGCCCATAGCCTACGGTCGTATTATTTATATACGATTGAAGCTATTACTATAATCGTATGTAGAATTCGCTATTTATTAATTATTTACTATATGTAAAAGATATAGAACGGCAATTATTGTGAAAATACACTACAAGATCATAAGTAAAAGTGAGAGATAGAAAAATAAGAAAGAAAAGAAAATAATTAATTAAATAAAGTAATTATAAGATCTCTAGCGCTTAGGATTCGTTGTGTAGTGCGTTGTATAATATTTAAATACCTATTCTATAATTATAATTAGTTTATATTAATATTGTACGCGACCGTCTACCGATGTAGATAGAAATAATTTACTAATAGCTACTTACGATTAAAATTGAGTAGTACTGTAGGCGTAGCCCGGAATTAGGATAGAAGAGTATATGTATAATAGTCCGCTCCGGAGATTCGGTCCGTCAAAATCGGATTGAAGATTCGGATAATTACAACCTATCAATATATAATCGGTTAATTAATACGCTCGGATGCAAAGAAGTTATAATATTAATATTCTAAATTTACTGGTAATTAGGCTTATATATAATATTTAAGTACGGATAAAAGTAATTATAATTATATCGGTATCGTTATTGTATATTATATTGTTATCGCCCGCCGTTGGCTATATATAAGGTATTAGGTTAGCGCAATATATTTATTCGATAAAAGAATTTACGGACGGAAACTTATATACTTAATATCTCCTTAAATAAATACTTATTACGGGTATTATAAGGATTCGGAGTAAAATAATTGATATCGATTTTATTGTAGTCGGATATCGTTAAGTTATAAACGCCGTTATTTCTAGAGCGTATATATATCCTAATCTACTTCGATTACTCCTACTCCTTCTATACGAATTATATATAGATAAACGGGGCGAATTGTTGATATACTAATAATAATAAGCTTATTTAGGATTTCTTTTATAATTTCGAAGTTTAGAAATAATTATTTAGTTTTAATACGCCTAATTAATATAATGAGGGCGAAGATATACCTAGCTTTATAGTAATCTATAATAAATATATAATTAATACGGCCGATTTGGAATTTATTCTGATTTTCGTTGTTACGGCAGTAGATAAATTTAATATAGTCGTTATAATTAAATTTAAACCGGTAATTTAAAGTATTGTAGAAGTATTGGAAATTATTAATATACTATTAGTCGGTTTATATTATTTGCCATACCTCCTATATAGTAATAAGTAGCGATATTGGCTATTTTTAAATTACTAGTATTGAATAGAGGAAGTACGAAATATAGTTATTAATAGAATATTATATATTGTATACGCTATAAAACGGATACCGGTATTTTAATATTAGTCGATATATTTAATAATAAATTTGAAATAGGGTTGTGATATATAATACGTAATAGATAGGTATACGGGAAAATATTAAATAATTTTTAACGCCTTTTATATATATATTCGGTATATATAAATACGGGGTTTTTATATAAATAGTATTCGATAGCGTATAAGTATATTATTATTGAAATAGTTCTTATTTATATAGAATTAATTAATATAATAAATAATATACTTAAATCGATAAAAATATAGTAATAAAAGGGGTAAATACTAATGAAAATAAAAAAATATAGTAAAATACGTATTAGCGCTAGGTATAATCGCTAAATATCGATAGAGGTATTATAATTGCCGAAATAGGATATAGGTTCGATATAGTACGTACTTGTCCGTAAAGGCCAATTTGCGCGAGAATTGGATTTTTTTGTACTTGTTGAATATTAGTAGGTAATCGGGTAGTATATTATAGTCGTACCGGTAAGTATATTGTAGTAGTTTGGTCTATATAGCCGTTATATAGTCGATTATAGCGAAGCGTAGTAGCGGTTGACCTTCGTTGGCGATATACGTAATAAATTCGAATTCTTTTATTAGAATATTGTTAATAGCGGTTGGTAATAAGTAGTTTGGGTCGGTTTGGGGTATATCGATATTGTATTCTAATTCTTCTTCTTTATTTCGTATATTATTATAGTCTAAATGCAATAGGGTCTTATTAAATAGAGTAGGGTATTTGTAATATAACTCCGCTATCTATACGGTTAATTTAGAATCGGTATCTAGATCTTCGAAGGTATTGAAGAGGATTAGGCGTATTATCTCTTAGAAATTTATTTTTATTAATAATACTTTTTTAATATTAGAGTAATTGGTTTCGTATACTTTCCTTTTGAATTACCTATACAATGAAGTTGTTAACGAAAAAGAATTCGAGAATACGATAAATACTAATAATATTTAGATATTGCCGTCTTATTGCGTGCTGTTTATATTCGCTACGGTTTTAATATACTCAGGCATAGTAGTTACGTAACGATACGATACGATGTAGATTTTGTAGTATAGTTATAATAACTCCTTCCTTTTCTGTATATTTAATTTACCGATGTATATCTTCGCTTATTAATGTATTGTAGTTAATTAGTAAGCCGTATTCTTTTGTAAACGCTTTATAATATATTGTAATATGTATATTCGGTCGAAAAGTTTTATTTTATTCCGATTTTCCCTTAGGGGTACTATTGTCGTCTTTTGATTTAATATAGGATAGTAGTGCCGGCGTAAGTATATTACTAAGTAGGGTCCTTACGGCCGACCCGGATATAGAGGTAGTAGTTAATTTAAATATATTATATATAAATATATAAAATTGGTTGAATAAGTGACGTACTTTATAAATTATTTTTAATAGTCGGCGACGGTTGTATTTCGATATTTTAATACCTATTAATAATATTATACTTTTAGCCAATTTAATTATTGTTTCAATGAGTAGCTCTATTGGATTTTTATCGGTCTTTGCTTTTATTTGTATATAGAACTTTTAATTGAAATAATCTCTTTTTAATTAGTATAATAGTAATATAGGAATGATAATTAGCTATCTATTATATTTATTTATTTTATAGCTTTTGAAATATTTGTACGGCGATTGTAAATATCCTTATCCGGGAGGGAATAGTTATACTTATAATTAAATAATATATTGTACCCTTACTGCTAGGGTTAATAGAATAAAGTAGAATAGAAGGTGAATTATATATATAATATTATTAAATTCCGAATATATTATATTTAGAGGGCGGCTTATTATAATATTGAGTGTTGGTAATAGTCGAGCTAGTATAGGAAATGGATCGGAAATTCCCTATTAGATGCTATATCGCTTAATACTATTAGCGTTCAATACCGCTATATATTATTATATTTCTATAATCTATAAATAGTAATAACTATAATTAATAATATTAAAATTGATTTATACGTTTGGATTAATAGGGGAAGTATTGCATTTCCTAATACTCTTTGAAAATATAAAATAATATCGATAAAATTTAGTACTACGTAGGCCTTTAAACCCCGAATTTTCGGCTTACTATAGTATATTACCCGTATAATAGATAAGAAATATATATAATCTAATTTTTTTATTTTTATAGCCGGGGATTTTTCTAGGCAAATTTATAATTATATTTTTATCTAAATTTATTATTATTATTAATGCCTTAGTAATATCGCTAAAATTCAAACTATATAGTCCGAGTAATAGGGGAAAGATATTACCGGGTTTTATACGTTCCTCTATCGTTAAGCCCGCGGGTATAAAATAATATTCTATTAATATACGGTAGGAATTACGGAATACGCTAAATCTATTGATGAAATCGATATAAGGAAATAATATTACGGGTAAATATCCTTTGCGTACTTAATCCTATTCGTATTCGAATACCTTACAAGAGAATTAGTTAAATTCTAGTTCGGCCCGGGTAGGGTATATATAGTATATAGGAATGATATTTCGATTTATCCTTATTATTATTCGCCGGACTATATAGAAATATATATCCTTATTCTATAGGCTTTGTAATATTAATTAATCGTATTTGGGAAATAGTACCTATTATTATTTCTACTTCGCGCTTAATTGTAATTTAATTGTGAAGCCGGGATCCCGATAATCTTCGCCAAATAAGTAATCGGTATAGACCTTTGTGACGATATATGTATATACTTTCGTTTCAAGTATATATATCAATTTATCGGTTAAAATGAGCTCCCTAAGTTTTTATTTTAGTATAAGGGGCCCGTTGAAAATAATAATTCCGTATCTATAAGCCTCTTAGACCCGCAAATAGAATTGCTTGGGATTTAGAATATATACCTTTTTCCGGTAATCGAACCCGACGGTATATATACGACTAATATATACTTTAGTATAAATATATTCGTTTAAAACGTTATTATATATTAACGGATAACGATTAGGTATTTTAATACAGCGGTAATAGATCTAATCGTATAGAAAAATAATAGGACCCTTTGTACTATCTGAATCGTCTAGTATAATATATATATATTATTTAAATATAGTATATACCGATAATAATTAGGCGTCGGATTCGAAAAATTCGTGGGGATTGTCTACGAAATAGCTTAGGCTAGAGTAGGCTCGTTTATTAAGATTAGAAGCTGCAATGTTCTTAAATAATATAGGTAAATCGAAAAAGGTTAGAAGTATAGTAATAACCGGTAATAAACCCGTATTGTTTACTAATTAAGACTCTATATTTAACCGAGCTAATTCTATCGTTGAATTAGCCTTCAATTTTTTTAATCTCGCCTTTACATAGTCCGCGGCTAATATTAATACTTAGAATTCTTTAGCCGTCCCCTTATATTATTTAATACGACTCTCTATCTTTTTTACTGTATTAATAGCCTTTTTCAATTCTTCTTATATATAAAATATCTTAAACTTCTAACGCTTACTATTTTTAATATTAGCTAATAGAGTTAGTAGTTTTACAACGTTTAATAGAATATCGGCTTCCTATATATATATTATTAATATTCGTTTCCGCATCCGATTAAAAAGTATCGATTTTTATAGTAGTAATAACCGTATTACTTTAGGGATATTATTAGCTTCGTTGCGTAGTAAAAATAAGGTTTTTTGTAAAACTTTCTAATTTTTACAATTAAGCCTAGTTAAATCAACGAATATCGCCAATACTATTTCGAATTCGGTTATTTAAACGGATTTGTCTTATCGCAATAGTATAAAAACCGACGTATTATCCTCATTATATAGGCGCGTAAGACTAGGAAGATCCTCTTCCTCTTCTAATACGTTAATTTTATCGAAAGGCTTAAATTCTACTACGACGACGATATCCTCGTAATCTTTAATACCTAATATATCGTCGAGTAATATACCGGACTATATTATTTAAGCTATAATATCTTCGAGGTTATTAATTCGGAGTTTATTAATATTTATAAGAGCTACGAATATATTAATATACTTTAATTTAATATACTTCTACCGATACGAATATAAATATAAATTTATTATTGTCGTTATTATTAAACTCTAACTCTATTTCCTACTCTTAATTACTACCCGGCGACGGCGGTATATTCGACTTACCGATCTATTCGATGCCTTATATTATATTATTGCCTTCGACTAGCTCTTCGACCGGAAAATCGATTGGAAAATCGACCGGAAAATCGACGTCGTTGTAATAATTTAAAGGAGAGGATATAGGGTCCGTTATTATAATATCCTAATCGTATTATCGCTCGTCGGTATATTAAATTTGATTTTAATTATCGTCGTTTTACTACTAGTTCTTTAAATCTAGATTACGGTAATGTTTCCTACCCGGTAGGCGAGGTTTATGCCTTGGAAGATCTCCTTACTTCCCTATTTTGGGTTATTACGGATTTCGATTGTCGATTAAGTGTATTTCCAATTTTAAACGGCTAGAAATCGAAGTATTAATAGTTTAAGTAATCGGTCTAGGCTAAGTAGACCTCCCGTTTACGTAATTACCTTTCGTTTACTATTTATTTATACTTTATCGAGCCGCTAAAATGCGATATAATAAAACGAAACGAAATACGACTTAAAGTAGTAGATTTTATACGTACTTTCTAATTATTTACCCTTAATTACTATTTACTTATTATTTATTTAATTAAATAGTATTTATTAAAGTGACGTATAAACTGCGCTTTCTTTTATAATAAAATTTACCGATTTCGTAAAATTAAAAACCTTCCGTTTTTATTTCTTCTATTTCTTCTAAAGGTATTTACTAGTAATAATAATAATTGAATCTTGTAAGTACTACGATCTTCGCTATTATAGTAAACGACGACGAAGGTATCCCGCCGCCTCTATTACGTATTAAAGGTAGTACGGCTAATAAATATAAATATTAGGATAGTACGACGATTGAAATAAGCCGAGCGATTTATTTTATATAGTATTATTTAACGTAATTTATCTATTTAATTTATTATAATAATAGGCCTAAATACCCGGCAATATTTCGTAATCGCTTTAAATCTAACCCCTATAGTAAGAGATACCTATATTTGTATTAATAAATAAATCGCCCGCTATAAGTACTATTTCTAGTTTTAGGACCGGCGTTAGGACCGGTGCTATCGCGTTTAGTAGAAGAATATTAAAACGGTATAGATAATTACTATTTTATACCCCGGTTAACCTAGTTCGGCGCAAACCTATTATATTTAGTTTAATATTACGTAGTAGTAAAGAGAAGTACGCTATTAAATAAATTTTAACCTCCCGATATCTTTATATTATATAGTATTAATATATATAGTATAGTAAGCTCTAATAATTATACCCCGACGTATTCCGTTTACTTAAGCGATTTAACTTCTTTAAGATTATAAATATCGATTTTTGTATAACGAATATTAAATAGAAGCCTAACTTAATTAATCCGTTAAATAACGAATTAAATAAAATAAAGAATTATATCGATCCCCTTAACCGAAAGATTTTTTTTGTATTTTATTCGAATATATTATCCGTATATATTGCCTACACCGTCTTTCCCAATATTCTAATACTTAGCAAAATATTTCTTAGTTTATATATTTATATAATCGAAAGGTTCGGTATATATAAGTAAGAGATAATATAGAACTAGTTCTATAAAATAATTATTAGTTAGGTTAGGGATTTCAAAATAGATTTTCGATTTTATATCGATTATACAAATTTTAATAAAGACGGCTACTTCGAGGAGTATAATATCGAATATACTAAGAAGTAGGCATATATTAGGCTGGACGAATTGCTCTTTTTATACCTATTCTCTTTTATTACGCCCTATTTGGATTGGGAAGAGAATTTTACAAATCGAAATTCCCTTCGATTCTTCTTCCTTAAAAAGGTATATATCGAAATATTATAAGAAGTAGCCCAGGTTTATATGCTTGAATATAGGAATATAATTAAATAGGGTCGTACGGATATTAAATTCGTATATAAATTATTAAAGTAGTTGAAGTTGAAGGATCCCTGTTTGGTGGCCTCTTCTATATTTGAAAATTTATCCGTTTACTTAGGCTTTTACAAAGTCGAATTAAATATATTTAAATAGCGCGAGAATATACTTGTATTAATACTAATTATTGAGGCCTAATTTAACCTTACCGTATTTTAGGACTAGTATAGTACATTGTACTCCCTACCCCCCGAAATATCTTCTCCGTCGTTTGATAGTTCTTTGGATATAATATTATTTCGACTACTTATAAGAAGCGGTATATATTTAGATATTATAATTATTAATGTCGAGGATAATATTTATAGAGTATTAGATAATAATATTAGAAGTATTAATATCCTAGATCCTTTCTCCGATTAATTATTTAACGAAGTGTTTTTTCTATAAGACGAATTATAATTATTTAAGCGAGTACGCTTTAAATCGCCGATTCCGGAACCCCCGTTATCGTTTAAGAAGAAGTAGCTATTAGATACTTCGTTATATTTATTAGTTATATTAGAGAAAGACGGCGAAATAATTAAAATTTAATTATGTAAATAAATAGCGGATTTTGATTTAAGGCAATAGAAGAATAATTTGTTCAAATACTTTAAGACGTTCTGAGATACAACTTGTAATTTCGACGAATTCTTTATAGGGTTAAAGTAATACGTATAGTACTTAAAGAATACCCTATTTAAACCCGTACTACCCGTACCGGGAAAAACGATTGAATTTCTACTAATTAAACCGATAACGATTATACTAATCCCCCCTCCTAAATTACCGCCGTCGAAATTTAAGACTATTCCCGCTCCCGCCCCCGGTATCGAATTTATTAAGAAACCGGTCGAAACCCTAATACCTCCTCCTAGCTTTATACTATATAAGCCAAAGGCAACCCCGGCTACCGAGCTCCTTATCGTAAATAAGCCTATTATAGACAAATTTGTTATAGACAAACCTATTATAGATAAACTTGTCGTAGATAAACTCCTACTTATATATATCCCGCCGGTAAATACCCTAGAAGAATAAGAGATCTTCCGAAAGGTCTTAGTAAATATATAGGCTATTAGGAAATTTATAGTGGAATATAGTCGATAAGTGGAACTACAAAATGCCTACGACTTTATTAACGAATAAGGTAAAATTCTTATTGATTAAGTAATATAAGGAAAAAATATTTTGGAATTCCTAAAAGAATTATAAGAATTAGCAATCCCGTCCGTTAAGACCGAAGACGATTAAAAATAGTACGGCATTTTATAACGAAAGTTAGAGGAAATTAGGAAAATATTCCTAAAGGATTCGAAGGAGGAAAATATAATTAATGGGTTTATATATAAATAAATTTAAGCCTATAGAAAAGATTAGTTTATATTCGCTTTTAATATTATATAGTTTATAGATCGTAAGATCTTACTGATTAAGTTATAATCGACCGAACTAGAGCCGAGGTTTACTATTTTCGCCGAATCTAATTCCGAATCCAATTCCGAATTTAAATCCGAATTAAAGGCTGCTGTATTACCTAAACTTCCTTCCGAATTAGTATTGCCTAATCCTCCGGTATTTCCTAGACCGATATTTCCTAAACTAGTATCGCCTAAACCTCCTGTGTCGCTTAAACCTCCCGTATCGCCTAAGCTTCCCGTATTTCCTAGACCGGTATTTCCCGCTTCAATTGGTTTACCTCCGTCGCTTAAGACGGATATTAAAAGAAATAAATAGATAGAGGCCGTCTAAGAATTCGATTTATTGCGCTTTAATTTCCCTTATAATATTCGCGCTAAATTTAATGAATATATCGATATTTAATACGATAATTATAATATCGATTAGGTTATTAGAAGTAATAATATTCTTAAATATTTTCGAGGTTTAACTGGTGAATTTACCCCGCTACCTCTATTAACGCCCTAAGAAAAATACGAGGCTCTCTATCTTAAATTCCTCCAAGATTTCCAAGCCAGCGGTGTGCCTGAGAAATTTATTATAGTATTGAAATTATATAAGGATTTGGCCAATACTAATTTAGAGTTCTAAATATAGGAAGTAAAGTTTGAATATATCGACTTCGCTTATCGTAAAACCAAAGGGTTATTTTTCGATGAGAAGGAGGTAGTAGAGGCCAAAAAGAAAGCTAATAATGTTGTAGTAGAGTAAGAGCGCCTCTATTAGAAGAAGGCTAATAATAATACTATAGAATAAGAGCGTTTCCGTTAGTTTACTACTATAGTTAAAAAGAAGGCTAATAATAAAGAGGAGAAGATTAAAAAAGCGATTAAGGAGTATTATCGTTGTTGTTAAATAGAGGCCGAATGAGAGGAAGCTATTCGTATTGCGGCTTAAAAGAAGGCCGATAATAAAGCGGCCCGTAAAAAGGCCGATAATGAAGCGGCCCGTAAAAAGGTTGAGGAGGAGGCTATTAGAAAGGTAAATAATTTTATAGTTTAAAAGAAGGCTAAGGAAGAGTTTGTTACCCGTACTATAGAGGCTACTAGGAAGGTAGAGCAAATTGCCCCTATAAAATCGTATTGTATATTTTCTATACCCGATTTGCTAGACGAAGTTATATCGCTATTCAAATAATTCGAATACCGGCCGAATCCAGTCAAACTACTGCCGCTGCCCTTGCTTCTACCCGCTATTAACGTACCCGCTATTAACGTACCCGCTATTAATTTGCCCGCCGCCGAGACGAATACTCCTTCGCTTAGGCAATTTCGGCCTAGGCTATTATTTATTCGGAATATTGCTGTATCGAAGGTATATAGTATTAGTTAAATTATTGCCCCCGAATCTACTCCTCTCCTACGGTTAACCCGTAGTTTAATTAAAGGTAGAAGTATAGTTATAGTTATACTTAACCTAAACTATATAAGTATATAGTCCAAATCCCGTACGGCTTCCGCTACTACTTCTAGTACTTCTAATACCGTCGATATACCTACCGGCTATATTAGAGGCGGCCGGGGAATTCGAAGGCGCGGAAAGAAGGGTAGTCGTAGTACTTTGCCCTCTTTTAACAATTATTATTATAATAATTTCGATAATCTAATTACTAACGAATTAATTAATCTTATCGATTTTTACGAAGAGCGTATTGCTCTTTACTGTACCGGTTACTTCTAATCCGGCTTTCCTCCTAGTAGAATATTTATTATTTATAACTATTATACCTATTACGATTATTATTATTAAAGCTATCGGGGTCTAACGGGGATTATATACATTCGTTATTACTATATCGATGCATTTAGCGATAAGATCCGATCTTGATGTTTTGATATTTAATAGACGAGTACCCTATAGTACGAATGAGAAAAAAACAGATTGTCCAAATTGTTTGTAGTATTTATAGTATTTTTATAGTGTTATACTATGTAATTGCTATATTAATGCGCGGGTGTTGTAATTTTATAATAGTTTTAATTATATAGATAGGTGCGCTAGGCGGGAACTTAGCGCATTACCGTAGTGCATTTAGTAATTAATTGTAGGTGGTCTGTACGATTGACTATTACCGCTGTAAGTTATTAATATTAGTGGCTGCGTTTAGTACTGTATTCGAAACGGTCCGTGCGTTCGAGTATAACTACTGTAAGCGATCACCATATTATTGACCTTAGCGCTCACATTCAAGGGCTTCTTCGAAGAGGTCTGTGCGCTCGATAGACCTCGTTGTAAGTCATCGCTGTAATTTGAGCCTTCAGCGTACTCCTTTAGGGGGGGAAAGGAATAAGAGTTCTCAGCCAATCAGAAGCTCTCCTCAACCGTCTGGCCCAGACGAAAATGTCTGCCCCAGATTTCGAGTCTGGGCCAGACGGTTTTGTCTGCGGCAGAATGTCCTATCTTCCCTAGACGCCAGCTATATTTTTCCGCTATGGTATTCTTAAACGGAGTACGACTCCCTTCGCCGAAATCTAGTTATTATTAATCCGCCGCCGCCATTATATATAATCGCTATTATAGTCCCCTAGTAAACGCGTTACTATTAAATAATAGTCGCTAATATTAGCAAGGTTATTTATTATTAGGCTATTTAATATAGCTTTTTAAATTCAAAATACCCTCTTTTAATACGTTTCGAAGTTTGGATTCGTAGTAACGATATATAACTAAATTAATAATAAGAAGGATAAAGAGGAAATTATAAAGTACGACTATTAATATAATTATAGGGGTAATTCTAAATAGTAAAACTAGGGTATACGAAATTGTAGTACTAGAAGGACTAGTTATATTTACCAGGCAAAAGTACTATTATATAAAAAATTCAGGAATAAATAGTATATCGAAGAAATTATTAATTAATATAATTATTTGTACTAATATAGTAAATAAACTTTTTAAATTATAGACTATTTAATTCTTATTATTAACGTTCGTTCTTACTTTCTTTTATAGCCCTACTAATCTAATTACTAACGCTGATTTTCGTTATTAATAGTATAAAGATTACTAAAAGGATATTAAGACTACTATTTATAACGGCGCCGGTCCGGCTATACTGTTATACCCGCTATACCCTATAAGAGGACTAATATTATAAAGTATTATAAAATACTATAAAGGTTAGATGAACGAATAATATAGAAAGTTCGCGCTAAAACTAATTAGGCGGGCGCTAAACCTATTAAAAGTATTTATTCTTATTTATTATATAAGTAAAAGGGAATACAAATAAAAGGATTAATTATTAATAACCTATATATAAATCCCGTTATTATTTACGTACTAAAGTATTTATTCGGGTTCGTACGTATATATCTAATTCTCTTCCTTTTCTTCTCCTTATTTTAAATCTTCTATTATAAATAATATTTTAACTTTATCTTCGACTTATCTATATTAATACCCTTATATTATTTAAAATTACCCCAATTAATAATACTTAGGAAAGTTAAATCCTAAACGAATAAAAACTAATACAAATAATTAAATTAACTGTTGCAATTTAAAGAATTGAAATTCATAATAATAAATATTATAATACCCCTGTATTTAATTCGCAATAGTACTAGCGCCGGAATTAAAAACCCGGGCGATAATTATTATAAGGATAATTATATAGATAATAATCCCTACGACGAGATTTCTAAAGCCGGAAGTAATAACGGAAATAATATTTTCTTCGAGGAAGGAGATATTATCGACGAAAATAATTCCGAATCGTTAAAAGAGAAGGATAAAGTTATTATTAAGCCTAACGTTGATACGAAGAGGAAAATTAATAAAAAGCCTTAGCGTATTAATCCTATTATTAAAAAGAATACGAAAGCCTTTATACGTTTTAATAAGGAGTATTTTAATAAATTCTACCCTTTCGAAGAGAAGTTTTATAGTAAATCTACCCTCCTTTATAAAAAGATATTACTTTACTTATACTATTAGCTCAAATCCCCTTTAGAAGTATTAGCCGACGCCTTATTTAAAAATAAAGACGATAAAAAACCTAAACTATCGTTCGACTTATTCGACTAGTATATTAATAGCGAAATTAATAAATATAGTACCACTTTTAATTTAAAGGACTTCGTTAAAGATTTAAAGGAGAAGATAGAGGAATTCGCCGAACTCTTTATTTATAACGCCGTCCCTTATATCCCCTATTGCGTTTTATTATCCAACTCAAAGCTCCCGTTCAATAATTACTTAAATAAAACCAAATTCACCGAATTATATACTAACTACCTAACTAATATATTCTACGAATTTAAATTCTAAATTATAATAGCTATAACCTTAAAAGAATAAGTATCCGAATTAAAATAAATTACTTCGTCCGTAAATATTAAACTTTATACTATTTATAATTAAATCTCCAAATTAGAAGAGGCCTATTCTAATACGCCTACTTCTACAATTAACCCTAAAATAATTTAATTCCTTAAAAACTATTTAATTAATAAAGAAGAGGAGATCTAAACCCTAAAAAAAACTATTACTAATCTAAATGTTTTTAAAAGTATTCGTAAACCTAAAAATAAAACGGTAATAACGATTAAGGAGACAATCCTCCCCAATATCGAAAAGAATCCCAATACAATTCCCCTTTATTATTCAATTACCCGCTTCGCTATTACTCCCCTTAATAATAATATTAACAATAACGAAATTATAACCGCCCCCTTTCGTTGTACCCGCCTCTTTACTAAATAGGCCGACCCGCTTAAATTCTACAACTAGGATAAAAAAGACGATATACCCTTTAAGGCCTAATATAACTTAATTTAAAATAAGTTTAAGATTAATACTAATTACTACCCTACCGATTACGATAAATTTCTCTATATTAAAAGTCGTCTAACCGGATTTATTTTTAAGGATTTAATACTTTACCTCTACAAAACTCACTCCGACTAATTTATAACTTATTTTAATTTAATAATCTATTTATAATACGAATATAATAACCCTAATTAAGATGAAAAGGCTTTTCTTAACTTTACGAAGTTTAAAATAAAGGATACCGATAATTTCGACTTCTTTAAGAATAAATTCGTCTATATAGCTAGCGAATACTAACGCCCTAAAACCGAATAAAAGTACGAATTATTCCAACGCCTTCCCGCGGAATATAAGAAGTAAATAAACGTTAAATATTGTAATTCTTCTATTTCTTTCAAATTTTATTATATCGACTATTCCGGTTTTAATTAAATATTTAAAACTATTACTAAGGAAACTAAAACTACTTCTTTTTCTTCTTCTCGCAATAAAAGGAATAATAATAATAAAGGAATTAATAGTTCTAACGGCTCCAACTCTTCGGCTATAAAGCCTATTAGCGGCGGTAAAAGTAATAACCGCTCTATTACTAACCGTACTAAGGAAACCACCTATTTATTTAATAAAAATCGCTATTTCCTCTATAAAGAGTACGGCTATATTAAGCGTAATTATCCCTAAAAGGATTAATATAACCGAAAGCGCCGCGATTATATTACTACTATCGTAGAACGCTATTTAATTTACAAAAACAGCAATATTAAAAATACCTAACCCATAGCCCCAATTACTACTCTAATTACTAATAATACCCCTACTACTAATAATTAAGGAAATTAAATACCCTAAGTAAATTAAACTCCTTCCTAGAGGAAATATTAGTTATAGAATAAATAAAAGATAAATAAAAATAAAAATAAGGAAAAAATAAATTCAATTTAATACTCTATTTAAGAAGGGATTCTATAATTATTCAATATACTATAATTAATAATAGAATATCTTTATCTATATTTAACGCCTTAATCGATATAAGAGCAAACGGCTATTTATTTATTAGTATAATATTTATTAATAAGTTAAAAGAACGATTACTAATAGAAGTAACGAGCGATTTTCCCGCCCGAAGTATTAATAATTATTAAAGAAAAACCAACCAAAGTATTAAAAAAATCGTCAAAACCGCTTTAAAAATTCGAAACCGAATAATACTCCCCGATATCTTCATTATTATTAATATAAATTACAACTTTATTATTAATTATAAATAATTCGATATCTATAACGCTTAAGTAAATTATAAAAATCGTCGCCTTATCTTTCCCCCTGAATAAAAACCGGACCCCGAGTAAATAAAGAATTCAAATTTCGAAATCCGCCCCGGAAACTCTAATATTATAAACCCTAAATACTAAAAAGACGCGGCCTATCGCAATACGCTTATAAATCGAAAAGACAAACGTCGAACCAATAGTAAAAATAATAGCCGTAAAGCGCTTAAATTTATAAACGGTTATACGGCTATTCCAATACCTATCCTAGCGGATTAACCTTTTTCTAATTATTATAAGAAAAAATTCGATTAAAAAGCCTACAATTAATATTAGAGAGAAATATAATAATATTAAAGATAAATCGAGAAGCGTATCTACGAATTCGAAACTCTTCAACTGCAACTTAAAAAAACAATCTCTATTATATTAATAGATCTCAAATATACCCGAAATAAAAATACTAATAAACTAAATTATACTTATCCCTATATTCTATTTTAAAACCCCAATTTAATTTTCAAATAGATTAACCTATTAAATAAAATAGAAAGGAATTTAACTAATTTTACCTACTTTATAATATTATTTCCAAAACCCGTACAATTTATTCGAATTAAACCGACCGAACCCCGAAATAATAAATAGGACTCTAATAACCAAAGTATATATAAACTTAAAAAAAATTTAATAAGTTAATATAAGGAATAACCGGTATAAATATACGTTCTTAAAGGCAACTTATTTATAAAATCTATTACTAAAACCGATTATATAATATATTCGACAAATATTTTCAAAATCGACTAGTTTATCCAATAGAAATACGTAATAAAAGACCCCGTTTAAGAACTATTATTTTGTAATAAAAAGGAATTTTAAGAGGAAGTTTTAAAAATAGTATTGGACTACTATCGCGATTATATCGACGTCTTTAATAAATTCGATTCAAACGTCCTATTAAATTATCGGCTATACGATTACAAAATCGAAATCGAAGAAGGATACCGGTTAGAAGAACTTAATTATAGTCCTTTCTATAAAATATTACTAAACGAATTAAAGGTAGTAAAAAAGTATATTCTAGAAAATCTATCTAAAGGATTTATCGAGGCGAATTCATCCCCCTAGGCCGCCCTAATCTTATTTATTAAGAAAATTAATAATAATTTTTATTTCTATATTAATTATCATAAATTCAATACTATTATTAAAAAAGACTAATATTTACTACCTTTAATTGAAAAGACGTTGGCTAAAATCGCTAAAGTTTAATAATTTACTAAAATTAATATTCGATAAGCTTTTTATTATATTTGTATAAAGCTAAAAAACGAAGAATTTACTACTTTCCGCACCGGTATAAGAACTTTTAAATATAAAGTATTACCGTTCAATTTAATTAATAGCCTAATCAACTTCTAAATTTTTATTAATTTAATCCTAAAACTATATTTAAAAAATTTCTATATTATATATATCGATAATATCCTAATTTACTCTAATACCCTCGAAGAATATAAGGATTATATTTATAAAGTATTAATTAAATTAAAAAACGCTAGACTATAAGCAAATTTAAAGAAATACGAATTCTAAATTATAAAAACGAAATTCCTAAAGTTTATTGTAAGACGTAATAGTATTTCCGTCGACCTAAAAAAAGTAGAGGTCGTTAAGGAGTAAGTTATACCTTTTAATTTACAAAAAGTATAATTTTTCTTAGGGTTCTATAACTTCTACTAAAAATTTATTAAAAACTATAATCGAATAATTCACCCCCTTACTAACCTAATTAAAAAAGGCAAAATATTTATATAGACTAATAAGTACTAAACGGCATTCAACGGCCTAAAATAATTATTAATAAATACCCCTTTATTAAAATATTTTAATTACAATACCAAAATACGAATTAAAATAAATATTAGTAATAAAATCTTCGTAAGAATCCTATCCTAATACTAAGAGGATACGAAAAAATAATACTCTATTACCTACTTCTCGGAAATTATATAACAAGCCGAATATAACTACCTAATTTATAATAAAAAACTATTTATTATTATTAAAGCTTTCTAAACCTAGCGTCCCGAATTAATCGGTTTAAAATAATCGAAACCTTTTACAATTATTACTAATTACTAAGTATTAAAATACTTCGGTACAAAATAATTACTCAATTTATAATAAATTAAATAAGCGGAATTCCTATTTCAATACTATTTCGAAATCACTTACCGCCCTAATACTAAGAATATAACTACTAATACCCTATTAAGGAAATTAGAAGACCTAAAGATTTAAAAGGAGAAAAAAAAGGCGTATTATACCCTTTAAATATTTAAACCCTTAAAAAACGCTAACGGAATTAAAGTTATTGCCCTAACCTCTATTACTATATCGAATAGCTTTTTAGAGAAATCGGTACTAATCCTTATATTAAATATTAACGGCTTAGAATTATATTTAATCGAATTCGAAGAATATAAATTAATTAATATAATTATAAAAGCTAACCGCAAAGAGGGGTCTTTAAAGGAATACCGTATATATATTTACAATTCGAATCCTAAATTTATTATAATAGTTAATAACCTTCTAATTTATAAAAGTTATTTCGCTATTCTTAATAAGGACAATCTATATACCTATATTATTAACGAAATTCACTCAACTCTAATAACGGCCTACCCCGGCCGTAATAAAACCCAAGTAATCCTAAATTAATATTATTAATAATTAAGTATAGCCGATAATATTAAACATTTTACTAAGAATTATATAATCTATAAAACGAATAAAGTATTTAGGGATAAAACCCCCGGTAAATTATACCCTATTCCGCCGCCCGCTAAAAAATAGACTTCGATTATAATCGACTATAAGAAAATACCTAAGGATAAATATAAATTCAATAATATTCTAATTATAGTAAACCGCCTAATAAAATCGCTATAAGTTATACTTTATATAGAAAAATCGACCGCTCAAAATACCGCCCAAATATACTACGAAAGTCCTTACTGTATTTATAGTATATTAGAAAAAGTAATTTTAAACCGTAAACCCCAATTCGTATTAGTATTTACCGACGAAATATTTAAATTAACGGAAATAAAATAAAAACTTATTATAATAGGATATAATTAAATAGCTAATTAAATTAAAATTATAAACGCTTACTTCGATTAACGACTTCGTCCCTTCGTTAACTATTATTAAAACGATTAATTAGAAGTAATCCTAATATTAAACGCCGTATAAAATAGCCTTCTTTAAAATAGTACCAGCCTCTCCCCTTATAAAATTATATTCAATTACCTAATATATATACCCTTTAATTAAGAAGCCTATACCTATAATACCGGATTTAAAATAGAATAGCTAATTAAGGAGTAAATTTAAAAATACGTTTAACGTATTTATAAATATATAGAGTACGCCCGTAAAATAATACTAAAAGTATAAGAAGAATAAATTCGTTAAACTAATAAGAAGAGGAGGGATCCTAATTTCAATATAGGAAATAGAATTATTATTATTAAACGCCTCTAATCGACTACTATACAACCTAACGACAAACTCGATTTCCCTAACACCCGCAACTATTATAAAATTATCGAAAAAATAGAGTACTCCTACCGATTAGAACTCTTAAATAATTAAAAAGAATTGGATTTCTTCTATACTAACCGCTTAAAGAAGTATAATAATAACTTATTACTAAATTAAATAATTAAATACCTAAGATCTATTACTAAAAATAATAAGGACCCCGAATAAAAAATTAATAAAATCAATACCTCTAAAGTCGTTAACGGCAAACTCTTCTATAATATAAATTAGAGAAGCTAAAACCCTAATCCAAAGTACTAATTTACCTCTAATTTCAAATATATTCCAAAAACTCTTTAAAAATTCTATAAGGCTAACCCGGATACCCCGGGCCCGCCTAAACGGATAATATACTAATTAAACGAGGAATAAGAAAAATATAATAATAATAAACTACTAAAATTATTAAGACTAAAGCGCTTACAAAAGATTTTATATAAATAAATTTATTAGAAAATTATTACGTCTATTATAGAATATTTAATAAAATTCGTAGACGAATCTTCTATATAGGGGGGGGTAATATAATAGCGCTAGTCCGGCTATACTGCTATACCCGCTATACTCTATAGGAAGACTAATATTATAAAATATTATAAAATACTATAAAAGTTAGAAGAATAAATAATATAAAAGGTTCGCGTTAAGATTAGCCAAGCGGGCGCTAAGCCTATTAAAAATATTTACTCTTATTTATTATATAGGTAAAGGGGGATACGAGTAAAGGGATTGGCTATCAACGACTTGTATATAAGTCCCGCTATCGCTTACGCACTAGGGTATTTATTCGGGTTCGTACGTATATATTTAATTCTCTTCCTTTTCTTCTCCTTACCTTAAATCTTCTATTATAAATAGTATTTTAGCTTTGCCTTCGACTTATTTATACTAACGCCTTTATACTATTGAAAAATTGTCTAGTATCGCTAGAATAATAATATATTAAATATCTTATTACTTTAGCGGTACTTTCGATAATCTCGACGAAATCGATCCTAATCTAACCGAACTCGCCGCCGCTATTAATAGTATTAATAATAATAGTCTAATATCTAATTTGCGGGGTTATAAATTCATTATTATAATATAAGAGGTCTTAAATATTTAGAAGACTATTTGCAAGTAAAAGTATAGTCTTTATATAACGATTAAGATATTTATCGACCTTTTAGAATAATATAAAGTAATTTATAGTATTAATTATAAAGTTAAATATAAGCAAGGTATAGGGAGAGTTAAACGGTTATTTTAGACCTTTAAATAGTATATTAATATATAGAAAAAGAGCCCCTATATATTACTAATTAATAATATATATAAAGTATATATTAATCTTATATTATTACCTATATATATAATAATTATTCGGATTTGAGTATTTGGGGTCTAATTTACTAATTAACCCCTTTTTTTTCCTTATAAATTAATTACTTCAACCTCCCCCTCCTCAATATTACTAGTATTAATTCCCTTAGGTATAATTTCAACGTAGTTTTCGGTCTATTAAATAGAGAGATAGAGGAAGATTTCGCGTAGTACTTTTAATACTTTAAAAACCTTTAATAAGATTACGATATCGCTAACCCAAAAGTATTTATTAATAATTTCTATAAAGGGTTTAAAAAGGCCGCTATTACCGCCTACCTAAACGTAAAGCACTAATTCTATATATAGTACGTAATAAAAAACGTCAATTACTATATTAAAATCAAATAGGTTTAGTTTACCGTTATTAATCTAGCCCCCGACGTCAATTATATAATTCTCCCGCTAATAACCTAGAGTTTAAATAGTAATGGTTTTAACCCGCTATTATATTAAGGCGCCGGCGCTACCCAAAATAATAATAAAACTAATAACAATAACGTCGATAAAAACCTAAAAGGTAGGGTTAACGTAGAGGAGGTAAACGACGCCGCCGCTACTACCCAATTTATATAAATAGGGGATAATAACGAAGGTAATAATAACAACGATAATACTATTAATAATACCGCTACCCCTCTACTTCCGCCGCGTCGTTATAATATATTAGAATTTAATTTAATTTATCGATTCTATCCAAATTCGTATAAAGGTTTTTAGAGTATATAGAGAAATGTAGTTTACGTTGAAGACGAAGGTTATTTGAAAAGAGTATAGTAATTATTAGCCTAGGAATTTAAATATTAGATTTGTAAATTTATCTTTCCCTTTATCTCCCCTTTATTTCTATAATAAATAATATATCTTTTTCACTAACCTATTATAGCACTTCTAGTATACCTTTATAAGTATTATCTCCTATAGATTAACGAGTTTGGTAACCCCTTTATTTCAAAATATCGAAATTTCGGTATAAAAGCAACTAATCGAATCGAATTTATTTACAAAACTATTAAACGCTTCCTCAAAAACCGTTTCGCTTCTTTTAATTAACTATATAATTATATTAAGAATACGTATACTATTTAAAAGGATCGATATACTAGCAATACTATTACGCGAAGAAGTACTTTATAAGTAATATTAATAGAGAATAATAGAGTAAGCGATTAATTATTAGATAGAGTAATAATATATAACGATTAGCGGCAATCTTATTAAAAAAAGTAAAAATAAAAACTATTGAAAGCCTTAACCTAGAACTTTATATATAATTTTATAAAGTGTAAATAAAATAAATAATAAGTTGTAAAATAATAATTAATTAATCCGTTAATTTTAATAAAAACCGACGGAATAAACACTCTTATATATTGTAATATATTTAAATAAGTATATCTATATTTAATTCGGCATATCTATATCTAATTTAATATATATTACGATAAAGTAGAAATATTTAAATACTATTTAGAATATCTCCTAACATCTCCCCTTCTAAAGAAAGAAAAGAATATTTACTATTTATTAATAAAAACGCTAAATATAAATAAAGTATAAAGACTATCGTCATCCTTCTCAACGTTATTTATTATTCTAATATTTATTCTATAAAACCTAATTATTATAAATATTAAAATCTAATATCCGATTATTACTATATCCTTCGTAGAAAAATACCAAATATTTACTAGAATTATTATTATAATACCTAATACTGTAATCAACTTCTAAAATTACTATAAAAAGGTTTACGCTTATATTATTATCCTCTATTAATATTCTTCTTCGTCCGATAACGGATTGTAGTAATTCTTATCGAAATACGAAAAAGTACTACCCTTATAACGAGAACGCTTATAACCGGTAGAGAGAAATTCGGCCTCAATCCTCTAAACTTCAAATACGTAGTATCACAGTACAAAGGCACAAAGTAGGTAAGAACAAATGTAATTACACAAGGAGAGGAAAGGGGAAGGTCCAAGGGTATGCTCTAGGACCAACCTTTATAGGCTAATCCTAATTAACAACTCTATAGCAATCTTATAAGCGCTATAGAGCTAATACTACCGTTATATAGTGATAACAATTGAAATTATTACGAATGCTATAATAACTTTATATAATAGTCTAAACTATAAACTAATCTCTAATTCAAACCTAATACTATCGCTACTATAAACTATTATAGGGTTAACCCTATAATATTACCCCGGGCTAAAAGAAGCTATATAATTAACTAATAATATATAAAATACTAGAAATGCCCAATAATCGTTTAGCCTACGCTATAAAAGCTTTTATAGCCGCCGCTACCCTACGTAGCGACCTCCTCCGCTCCTTATACTATCCGTTCTCCCTAATCTCTAACGGCTAATCCGCTCCTCCGCCCTATTAATCTACTCTAACCTCCGCTTCGCAATCCCTCCGTCTTTTAACAGCAGTCCAAACCGGTAATACTAGAACGTCCGGGTTATTATTATAAAACCTCCTAATCTCCTCCGAATATATTTCTATATTTTTATATAATTACTAATTAAATACATATAGCGGCGCCTATATAATATAGTACTCCTATCGTCTATTATTTAAATTCTTCTAATAATTATCAATAGTTTTAAATTCTTATTCTTTAAAATCCTTCCTATTATCTATCTACTTTATAATCCGCTTATAATTCGCCTTAATATCCCCTTTTATCCTTCCTATCTAAAGTCTAATTTTACTAACATAAAAAATAGGACTACACTTTATATTAATTAGCAAACGGAATATAACGGTATAATTATAAATTTTAATAATTTTAAAAGGCCCTTTATAGAGCGGTATTAACTTCGTATACGGCCTCCCTATTTTAAAGTTCTCTATATTTAATAAAATTTTATCCCTAATTTTATATTATAGGGTATTTAATCTATTTGTATTAATATTATCCTTATATCGTCGTTAAGCCTCCTTTACTTTAGCCGTAACGAAATTTAGGATTATTTTAAAGCAATTAGCGATTTCTAAAGCCTTAAAATACTTATCCTACTAAATTTATAATATATTTAGAGGGTACAGTTTAGCTAGCTCTACGCCTATTTGTAAATAAAAATTATAATTAGCGAAAAAGGGTAATATTCCCGTTATTTCTAATATAAAATTATTAGTAATAAACTCCGTTATAAAGAGCCAATCTATTTAATCGTCTTATACCTAATTAATAAAGGTTTATAAATATCTTTCTATTTCGGCGTTAATCCGCTCCGTCTATTTATTAATAATTAAATAAAAAGCGGAGGAAGGGGTCAATTTAATCTCTAATCTCGCTAATAATACTTTTTAGAACTACGAAATAAATTAAAAACCCCTATTTAATACAATAGTATTAAGCAAATTATAAATACTATAAACCCATTCGATAAACCGATTAATTAACTCCTCTACTATTAAACCGACTATAGGAATAAAATACTATATCTTTATTAACCGGTCTATAATTATAACGACGTATTTAAACGCTTACCTTCGCCGTTTATATAATATTAACAGCGTAACGTAATCGATTAAAATATCTTTCTATAGTATAAACAATACCACCAACAATTTAAACAGCCTATATAGTATATACTACACTAGCTTCGTCTTTACATACGTTAGGTAATTCTTATAATAAACCTTAATAGCATTATACATCCCTAATTAGAAAAAAAATTACAAGAGGAGGCTATACGTCTTCTCCTTCCCTAAATACTCTATACCTAATATATTATAAACGCGACGGATTAATTAATAATAAATATTTATATTATTAGGGTTAAGGAAAATAAAACCGCAATAATAAATCCGCCTTTAAATAATATAATACTCCGCGAATAAAAGCTTTTTAAAACTATCCTTTACCTCCTTTGACTATACCTTCCTAATTAAATCTAATATATAGGCCTACACGTTTTATAAAAGGGTTAATTTCTTATAATAATCTATAATAAAGTCGTCTATTAATATCTTATTTATAACTTCGAAATTGTAAATATATTTAATACCGACGAAGACCGTAGAAATCTCCTCTTCTAACATAAAAATCTCCTCCTCTAATACGAACGCCCTATTAACAAAAATATTCTTATCTAATAATACTTTATTACGCACTAATAGCCTTTCGTCTCTTATATTCTTCGGGATATCTTCTAGTTTACAACTTAATATATCCGGGCGGACCTATAAGGAGCCCGGCCGGTATTAAATAGTAAAATTAAAATATAATAGGAATTAAAACTATTATATATACTTTAAAATCAACTACTTACTAATTATAAACGACTTTAAGCCTTTATAATCGGTAATAATTTCTACCGGCTTCTACGCTCCCTCTAATTCTAACTTCTATTCTTCTAGAGCTTTAATAATAGCAAAGAATTCCTTATCGTAAATATTATAATTATATTCCGCTAATAAATACCGTTAATTGAAATAGGCGACTAATTTTAACTCCTTATCCTCATCGTACTACGAAAGCGTCCTTCTACAAACCTAATTTAATATATCCGTTTCTATAACCGTCTATTTTAACTAGTCGAAAATATATAGAATAAATCTATTCGTAAAAGCCTTCTTTAATACTTCGAAAAACCGTTAGTAATAATCCCTCCACTCCTAATCCTTAATATCCTTCTTTATTAATTCGTATAGTAAATTAACTAATATAGAGAAATATTTAATAAACCGATAATAGAAATTAGCGAACCCTAGGAAGTACTATAACATTCTCTTAATATTTAAAGCCTTTTAAGAGGTTATAACCGCTACTTTTTCTAAATTTATCTCAATACCTCCCGGAGTAATAATTAACCCTAAATATTTAATACGTTTAATATAAAATTCGTACTTATCGATATCGATTTATAGACCTATATCGATTATCCGTTGCAATACCTTATTAATATACTTAATATATTCCTCTTCGTTTTCTAAATAAACGAAAATATCGTCTAAATAAATAATAGCATAAATATTAAAAATATTATATAGGATATCATTAATATAGTTCTAGAAAATCCCTAGCGCTCCCTATAACCTAAATAGATAAACTAACGATTTAAAAAGCCTAAAACGAATAATAAAAATTATAAACTACTCGTAGCCCTCTTTCACTCGTATATAATTAAATATAGAAATTATATCGAATTTAATAAAGATCTTCGCTTTACAAATTACGTCTAACGTCTCTTTAATTAATAATAATAAATACTACGTCTTAAACATTATATTATTAACGCCCCGGTAATCTACACAAATATAGACCCCGCTCCCTAATTTCTTTATTAATAAGATAAGCGTTATAAAAGCGGACTAAAAAGGCCGGATAAACTTCTTTCTAAGGTTTTTATCAATCTATTTTTTAATAATAATAGCCTCGATAGGCAATATAGGCCTAAGTCTAGCGTATAATACCTACTCTCCTAATTAAAACTCGATTTTATAATTATAAAATCGGTAAAGGGGGAATTAATTTACTAACACTAATAAAAAGGCATTAACGTAGGATTAGTAATAAAGTAATAACATCTTACTAATCTCCTCCTTAATCTTCTACAACTTATCCGCCTTATTTATAAACTTCTATATATCCTCTTTTAAAATTTTAGCGAAATATACGTATCAAATCGTCGCTTTATAGAATAAGGCGTCCTTCGCGAAATCTCTTATTAATACGATTATTTATATAATAATTATTATTTCCCGCTTAATATTAAATTTATATTTCCCCGCTATATTATTAATAAAGTTGTAAAAGGATAGTAGAAAATCCTTTTTATACTACTCCCCTCTCCCTTTAATAATATTTTACGCTACTTCATATATAAAATCTATTTCGTTGAATTCTAAAAGTACCGCCAGCCGTTCAAATTACGCGTAATTAATTATATACAACTAAAACTAATCTCTTTTATAAATAAAATTAAAGGTAATAGTATTTAATTCGCAAATATCTATAGGGTTAACCTTATCGTTAACCGGTTTACTAAACCGGATTAATATTCGATAATCCCCTATTAATACGCACCTCTTACCCAATTTAATATAAAATTAATATAGCGCGTCCTTTTTAATCTTAATTAATACTATAGTAATACTAATAATAAATTTAATTTTCGCCCCCGCCCAATAACTAATAAGAGCGTAGTACGAAACTAATAGTAATAAAATTTCCCCTTTATTTTTAAATACGGAAATCTATTCCTCGGGTCCTTTATCTTCAAATTAAAATCCTTTAATAAGCAAGCTTTCGCCCTCCGCCCCCGAAATCTCCTCTTTATAGAAATAACCCCTAAGGATAATATTAATACTATTCCTAGGAAGGGTATTACCCTTCTTATAAAATATAAATAGTATAATACCCTTTTTAATAGAAGTAGGGGGGAGAAATACCTTCTTATAAATATAAGCGGCAATAACGGAGATAGGGTTAGAAAGCGCCCGAAGCGCTTCCGTTTAATCGCTAGAGAGATTTACTAATAAATAGTGGTTATAATAACTAAGATAATTAAATTATATACCGCCGTTTTCGTAGTCGATATTCGGTTTATAAATTATTATTTAAAAATAATTTAAAATAACGGGGTATTTCTTATAGAAGTCGTATATTAAGAAGGTAATAGTTTCTTCGTAATAACCGATCCGCAGCCTTCCCTTTACTACTATTTTAATAATACCCTTGACGTTGCCGTCCGCGAATACTAGTTTTTTGGGATAAAGTAATAGAAAACGAGGGAAATTGTATTTTTAAATAAAAAAGTAGTCGATAAAAATATATATAGAATATCCGCTATTAACGAAGGTAATATAGTAATTTTTACGCGTACTAATAATTACATACGTAGATAATAGAATTATATTTAGAAGAATAATACTATTTAGTAATTAAATCTATACCTCCTCTAAACTAATAAAAGGATCCTATTTTCTTTATAATATAACTAACCGGCTAAGCCTTTATATACGATTAAATATAAAGGCTACTCGTTTCCCTAACTATTATAATATTCGCCGCCCGTAGTAAATTTATTAGAATTCTCAATACTAATAGTTCTAATAGCCCGGACTTCCGCTACGTTTCCTCCTCCGCCTCTTAATCCGTTCTTATTATTTCCTCTACTACCCTAACCTCCTCGTCCCTTATCTTTATTCTTCTTCTTCTCCTTACTAGTAGGGACCCCGTTAATACGAAGTTTACTACCCTAATTAATCGAATTAAAGTAATTGCGAACTATATATCCCTATTAATTATAACGATAGTAAAATCCCTTTTTCCTATACTCTTTAAAAACCTCTAGGTCGAATATAGTAAATAAATTCGCTATATTTAGATCTATTTAATTTCTTCTTTAATTTATTATTTTATTATCGGCCGAAGCGGGAGGGGTAAATCTATTACCGCCGTTATTACTACTATTAAAACTACTACTACTACCTTTATTAGCGGAATTAGCTAAAAAGCCGGCTATAACCTTATTACGATATTTAGCGTCTTCGATCTTCCTATTAACCTTTCTAATTAACTATAATTATTTAATATATTTATTATTACCCGGAAAATCCTAAAAGACTAAAGCTTAGTAGAGTTTTTTATTAATCTTATTACGAAAGTAGTAAACCTTTATAGTATTAATAAAACTGTATTTATTTATAAATTTAGTAAATTCGATCTCGAAGTACGGGAATAGTATACCGCCTTAGTAAAAATCAATTAAACGTCTATAGGTATTTAATTTAATATTTACGTTATCGTACCAATCTATTAAGTATTAGAAAAAGATTTCGCCTATCTTCTACGGTTATTAATCGGAATTATTAGGAAACTCCTTAATTTTAGCGAAATTACCTTTAAATACCGTATACAAATCTAATCCCAAGTAGAATATAGCCCTTATAATCTTAATCTACTTATTAGGAAAATAAATTATATCGAATTCCTAAATAGCTTTAATCTAATAGTACTATAAATAGAAAGTATTATAATATTTAGTATTATTTTTCTCTTTACTAATAAAAATAGGAAGGTCTTCGATAATATATTTAGGAAGGCGAGTAGTAAGAGCTATTAAAACTCCCGTAGGTATAATTAGGGCGTTTTTATTAGAAGTAGTAGGGGTTATTAAGGGGGCGTTGGAAAATATAGTAGTAATTTACTCGCGTAGGGTAATAATAACCTATTAAACTTCCTAATATTATTACTAAACTTACTAATATTCTATAACAACGGTATTATAATTAATAAAGATTTAGGCGAATACTCGGCTAAGCGCGTTAATAATAGATCGAAACGCCGGCTATTAGCCGATATTAATAATAATTTCCTAATATTCCCTAGGTATAGGAGAAGGGTAGAGATTAAGCGTAATACTAGTAACGAAGTTTTAAATATCGGGAATAACGTTTAAAATAGATAATACTGCTTCTATAATAACTATATTATTAATTAATTCGTCGTTAAGAAATTAAGAAAGTACACCCAAATTATAAACATTAAATTTAAATCCGGACCCTAGGTTAAACGTAATATAGTCAAATAAGTAGAGATTACTACTATTACTACTAGCGAAGTAATAATCGTAATTATAATTATTATCTTCTACTACGTAATTCTATAGCGATATAAAAGGATTATAATAATAAGAAAGCGTAATCGTAATAGCTAGCCCGCATTTGGGTTATAGCTCTAATAAATCCGCGGCTTAATAAGGCGACTCTATACACCGGAGTCCACGACTAATAGCGACTTCGATATAGGGGGTAAATTGCACAACTAAACGCCGTACAACTCTAAAAGTCGAAAAAGATATACGTAAAACGCGATAATTTAAAGGTGTAATTAACTATTACAATACAAAGGCATAAAGTAGGTAAAAACAAATATAATTATATAAAGAGAGGAAAGGGGAAGGTCTAAAGATATACTCTAAGACCAACCTTTATAGGCTAATCCTAATTAGCAACTCTATAGCAATCTTATAAGCGCTGTAGAGCTAGTACCACTATTATATAGCGATAACAATTAAAGCTATTACAAACGCTGTAATAGCTTTATACAATAGTCTAAGCTATAAGCTAATCTCTAGCTCAGACCTAGTACTATCGCTGCTATAAACCGTTACAGGGTTAACCCTATAATACGTAGTAGTAAAGTAAGCGAATACCGGGTAAAGTACTATAACGGTAAATAAATTAACCGGATATCAAATTAAACCGAATAATATATTAAAATATATTTAAACGAGTAGAGTAAATAAATAATATAAGTAGTAATATACTTAATTATAGACTGCGAAGAGTAGTAATCGGCTATTAAATACATTGAATTTGTAATTCCCTAATTTCCGAATTTATTTTAACTATTTCAATACGTAGTTCTTCAATTATTACTAACTAATATTGGTTAGAACCTACTAAATTATCCTCTAGAGTAAATAAAGCCTACTTAATAGTAGGAAGAATAATAGTAGAATTAATAAATATAGTAGGAGTATTAACGGCTACGTTAGTAATATATTCGTCTTTAACTATATTAATCTATACGTAATATAAATATCTTAAGCGCGTTAAAAGGCTATTAATTTACTTATTAAGGCTACCTTTATAATTATAATAATAAAGAGCGAATAATTAGGTATACGAGGGGATATAATTAACGAAAGTAGGATTATTAGTATTACGTAATTCGTTAGCTCTTTCTAAGGATACCTTTATATTATAGTATAGAATAATTTAGGAGAAAGTACGTAAGTTTAAGAATTTATTTTTATATTTCTTAATATTATTAAAGTAATCCTAAATAATAGTATTAATTTTACTACGTAATTATTAGAAGTCGATACTTATTATAAAGTTGAATACTTTATAATTATTATTAAACGAGAAGATTATTATTTCTCTTATCGGGTAGATTTTATTAATTAAAATATTATTAGTAGTCTTTCCTATACAAATACGAACTTTAATAACGCTAGTAAGAGGCTTACGAAGAATTTTACGAGCCGGGGATAGTTTATTTACAATATTAATTAAGACTATAGGATTGGGATTGCGAAGAGTAATGAGTATACGCTTAGTAAAATAGCCGAATTAATATTATTTTTATATATTATTAAAATTAATATTATCAATATTAATTATACAATTAATAGAATAAAGGGGTTATATAGGAAGGCTACTACTACTATTAAAATAGCTATCGATAATCTAAACGGCCGATAAGACTTTATTGAATTAAAATCTTTAAAAGACTACTCTTTTATAAATAGTAATAATAGTATTAATTAGAATACTTATAGTAGACGTAGAAGAATTAAAAACTAATATATTAACGTTATTGTAATCGTCGGTAGAATAATCCTATTAAATACCGAATCTACTATAAAGAATAATATTATTAAATTTAAAAAAAGCGAAAATTACCATAGTATAATAATTAATTCTAACAATAACGTATAAAATCGCCTAGTCCAAGTCAATTTAAATACTAATACACTTAATAGTACTATAAAATATAGAGGCGAATCGTCTATTATAATATACGAATAAGTATTAGATTACTATAGGAAGTATTATTACGGGCAAAGGGTAGATGGTAGATGTGATTATACGTAATTGTACGAAGGAGAAAGGAGGAGAGTGCAGACGAGTACTTAGAAGATTAGCCTTATAAGGGCGGCTAGTAGTAGACCCGATATAAGTCCCTAGCGGGCCGCTATAGCCAATTAATTAGCAGCGCAATAGTAGTTTTAAAAATTACTATACGCTAGTATAAAGTACGTGAGCGAATACGTATAATATAGGCTAGCCCTATAATACTTCCCCCGATTAAAAGAAGCTATATAATTAATTAAAGTTATATAAAATAATAGAAATCCCTATTAAATAAGTAGTCCGCCTTCGAAATACTTCTATAGCCGCCGTTACTATAAGCTGCGGTAACTTTCGTTATAGGGTTAGAGCCTTCTATTCCGTCTTTAATCCTCTATATTCTCTATATTCTCTAATTAAGGCCTCTATTTCTATAGCCGGCCTTCCTTTCCTTAGTAACCGTTTCCGCTTCTTTTCTACTATTATTTAGTTTAGGGGGTACGGCTCGTCCGGGTATACTTCGTAAAACCTCTATATTTCGTTAGAGGTTATAATTATATTAATATATAGTTATTATAATAGGTTATAAAGGGGTCCCTAGACGATATAATATTCTTAATAGCCTTTCTCGTTCTTTCGGTAGCCGTCGAATTTTTCAAAATCGTATTCGATTAAATTTTCCCTATTATTAATCCTCCTTATAACCTATTTATAATTAGTACGAACGTTCTATTCCTTTACGGGCGTTTACTTTAGAATACCGACTTCGTTCTATAGTTTTACTTTATTAATATAGAAGGTTAGGTTATACTTTATATTAACCGGGAATTTAAATATAATTTTATAATTATCCGCTTTAAGGATTTCGAAGGGACTTTTAAATAGGGGCGTAAATTTGGCATACGGGCGGCCAGTTTCGAGATTTTCTATATTAAGTAAGACTTTATTTCCCGCCTTATACTTTAGGGCGTCTAATTATCGAATATTAGCGTTATCCTTATACTATTATTAAATTTGCTTAATTTAATTTATAATATAATTTAAGACTTCTTTAAAGTAGTTAGCGATTTCGTTAGCCTTAAAGTATTCCGCCTATTACTATACTAATATATTTAGAGGGTAGAATTTCGCCGGCTTAATACTTATACGAGGGTAGAAATTATAATTAGTAAAAAAGGGGGATACTTTTATAAATTCGGAAATTAGGTTATTATTAGCGAATTTTACAATTAGTAATTAATTTACCTAATTATTTTATGCCTAATTAATATAGAGGCGAAGGTATTTCTCTATCTCTACGTTAATACGCTCGGTCTAGCTATTAGTAATTGGGTAGAACGCGGAGGAGGGCTTGAGAACTACTTCTAAATAGGACGATAGGGCTTTTTAAAACCGGGAAATAAATTAGGAATTACAGTTAAAAATAATAGAATCTAGTAATTTGTAAATACTATAGACCTTTTCAATAAAACGATCTATTAGTTCTTCGGCTATAAAATTAATAGTAGGGATAAAATACTATATTTTAATCAATTGGTTAATTACTATAGTAATATACTTAAACTCTTGGCTTCGACGGATATAGGGTATTAGTAATATAATATAATCAATTGAAATATCCTTTTAATTCGCGAATAGTATTACTAAGGGCTTTAAAAAATTATAGGGGGTGTATTATAATAATTTGGACTTCGTATATATTAGATAGGCCTTATAGTATACCCTAACGGTAGCGTATATTCCTAATTAGAAGAAAGATTGCGAAAGTAATAAGTAGGTCTTTTTACGGCCCGGGTGTTTAGCCGAAGGCGTGTTGTAAATGTAGCGAAGAAGTTGGAGATAAAGCCTAGTATCCGTAGGGTCGACGAAAACGGCGCTACAACGGTACGCCTATTTTTAGATTATTTTGTATTCGGCGAAGGATACCTTTTTTATATAATTTTTAATTTCTTTAAATTATACTTTATAGTTGGGGTCTAATAAATAGGTTACGACGTTTTATAAGAAGATTAATTTCTTATAATTTTCTACGATTAAATTGTCGGTAGATTTCTCGTTTATAATTTCTAATTTGTAAATATATTCGGTGCCGACGTCGATTTCAATCCCTTCTTTTCCGTTTTTTAGAATAAAGGTTTTATTAATAAAAATATTGTAATCGAATAAGATTTTATTCTTAATTAATAGCTGCTTATTAACTACGTCCTTAAGTAGGTCCTCTAATTTCTTATTTAGGGCGTTAGGGCGTATTTGTAGCGAGCCCGGTCGGTATTTGATTATAAAGTTGAATTGGGATAGGAATTGGGATTATTATATATAATAGGGGGTAAACTATTTATTAATAGTAAAAGTCTTTAGGCTTTTGTAATTTATAAGGACTTCGAAAGGCTTTTGTACTCTTTTGAGTTCTAGGCGCTATTCCTCTAGGGTTTTAATAATCGCTAGTAATTCTTTATTATAAATATTGTAATTGTATTTAATTAAGGAGTATTATTAATTGAAGTACGTAATAGGATGGAGAATACCCTTTTCGTTGTATTGTAATAAAGTATTGCTATAAGCCCAATTAAAAGTATTTATCTCGATAACGGTCTATTTAAATTAATTATAAATACGAAGTATAGGGCTATTACTAAAGGCCTTTTTGAGGGCTTTAAAAGACTTTTAGTATTATTCGGTCTAGTATTAGTTTACGACGGTCTTTTTAATTAATTCGTATAGCGGGCCGGTAATAATTAAGAAGTGCTTAATAAAGCGACGATAGAAATTAGCGAAGCCTAAAAAGCGTTATAGCGCCCTTTTAGAATTTAGAGCCTCCTAAATTATAATTATAGAAACCTTTTCGGGGTTTATTTCGAAACCCTTTAGGGTAATAATAAGATTTAAATACTTTATACGGGTAATATAGAATTTGTATTTATCGATATCGATTTGGAGACTTATCTTAATTATTTATTATAAGATTTCCCTAATATACTTTTCGTATTCCTCTTCGTTGTCTAAATAAATTAGAACGTTATCGAAGTATATAGTAGTATAAATATTAAGGATATTATATAATACGTCGTTAATATAGTTTTAGAAGGTTCCCGGCGCGCTTTATAAACCGAATAGGTATACGATAGATTTATAGAGATTAAAACGGGTAATAAAAACTATTAATTATTCGTAGCTCTCTTTAATATATATTCTATTAAATATTATAATAATATCGAATTTAGTAAAGATCTTAGCCTTATAGATAGCGTCGAGGGTTTCCTTAATTAATAGTAACGGGTATTAAATTTTTATTATTATATTATTAATATTATAGTAATTTATATAAATGTAGATATTATTACCCGGTTTTTTAATTAATAGAATAGGCGAAGTAATTATAAATTATAATAGGCGGATGAAGTTCTTCTTTAAATTATTATCGATTTACTTTTTAATTATAATGGTTTCGATAAGTAATATCCGTTGCAATTATACGTTAGGGGGCGTTTCGCCCGGTTTGAATTCGATTTTATAATTATACGAATAGTATAGAGGAATTTTATTTATTAAAGAGGGGAGGAAGGCTGCTATTTCGTCGATATAGTGGCGGCCTTTTAATTTCTTTAAAATTACGAGAATTTCGTCTTTAGTCTTTAAAAGGCGATCGGTTTTATTAAGAAATTTCTTTATATCCTCCTTAGAGATCTTAGTTAAATATATTTATTAGATTATCTCTTCGTATAGTAGTACGTCTTCTTCGAAGTTTCCGGTAAAATAAATAGCTTTAGTTAGAATCGCGGCCTCGTAGGACTTTTCTAATATATAAATATTAGCTATTTTGTTAATAAAATTGTGAAGAATAGGGGGAAGACTTTCCTTATATTATTAATTATTTCCCTCTATAATATTATTAATTATTTCTTCGGTTAATTCTATGTTTTGGATCCCTATTACGGCTATTAACTTTTCGATTTGAGCGTAATTTGTAATATACGGCTATAATTATTATAATTTATATACGAAATTAAAAGTAGCCGTATTAAATTTTCGGATATTATTAGAGTTAAAGTCGTAGTTAGAATTATAGTAATAGTAGGCGTAAGGGTACTTCGTACTTATAGAAACGCACCGGCTATTAAAGCGGATATAAAGTTCGTAGAGTATAGGGTTTTTAGTTTTAATAAGGAAAGCGGTTGTGCCGGTAATACTAATCTTTAATTCGGCTCTTTTAGCTATTAGTACTTTAACGGGGGTAGGGACGGTTCGGTAGCCGGTCTTAGGGTCGATTTTAATTATAATTAGAAATAATTTTGCGATTAAAGGTTTTAAAGTAGATTTAGCGGGTTCTAGAGCGGATTCGGTCTTAGGGATAAGAGAGGGCTTTAGAGCGGGCTTAGTAATAGTGGGTTCTATTTTAAGGATAGGAGAGGGCTTTAGAGCGGGCGCCGGTTGGGGGGTAGCCTTCTTTCGAATAGAAGTTGTAGAGATTCTATTAATAAGAGTTTTAGAGGTTGTAATTTATTTTCTAAAGAGATTTGGGGGTAAATAGCGGCCGCAATAAATAGGGTTATTGAAGTATACCTTATAATATTCGTAATTGATTTCGGATTTGTAGTATTATATTTACAGGAAGCCTAAAATAATTGAGTAATTCTTAGAAATATTATAAATTAAAAAGGTAAGGGTTTCGTCGTAATAACTAATACGGAATTTAATTATTACCCCTTTAGAGATAATACTTTTAATTATTCTATTAGTAAGAACTAGCTTTTTTAGTCGAAGGAGGCGAAAGCGAGGGAGGTTGTATTTGACGATAAATAAGCGATTAATAAAGGCGAAAGCGGAATAACCGGTATTAATAAGAGAAATATAATAATTTTTACGCAAATTAGTTATAATATAAAAAGATAAGAATATTAAATTTAACGAAGTAGAACTATTTAAAAATTGAATCCTAACCTCCTCTAAAACCTTTAATTTAGAAGAGTTTGAAATTCGTTTTTAAGATAAAAATAATCGATAAAGCCTTTATATACGATTAAGTATAAAAGCTATTCGTTTTCCGGATTATTATAGTATTCGCCGTTAATAGCAGGCTTAGCGGTAGTAGTTATAGTAGCGGTAGCGGGCGCGGCGTCGGCAGTACAGACTTCTTCCTAATTATTACGGCTATAATAGTTCTTGCCCTTACCCTTACTTTTATTCTTCTTACCCTTTTCGTACTAAGGGTTTTAGGAATTATAATTAATAGAAGTAGTATATTTGCGGGCGATATAATTAGGCTTAGCGTAACGGCGGTAAAGATTATTGTAAGAACGTTAGTCGAAAATATTTTTATAAATGAAAACGGCGAGGTCAATAGCGTTGAGATCTATTTTGTTACTATTTTAGTTAATAAGGAGATTATCGGTATTACGGAAGCTAGTAGTACTATTAGAGGTATTACTACTACTACCGCCGGGGTTTGAGGGGCTAGTACTTAGAATACAGGCGTTTATTTTATAATAATAGTTAGTATTTTCGAAGTTGCTAGCGACGGTACAGCAAATTGTAAATTATTTCTTAAAGTCGTTGGCTTTGGGGAGATCGCGGTGAATTAATACGTTATGAAGACGTTTGTTAATTTTATTTTATAAGTGGTAGACTTTTATAGAATTATTAAGACTATATAAGTTTATAAAGTTAGTGAACTCGAATTTGAATTTAATAAAGGATATATTTTTTATAAAGAATTCTTCTAAGCGGCGGCCGGCGTTTATTTTTAAGTTAACGTTTTAGAAGCGGGTAATAAAGTATTCTATAAATTCGGTACTAATCTTTTAACGCTAGGTATTCTTATCGCTATTAATTTAAATAATATCGAAATCGTTTTAAATATTAGAGAGGATTTTTAGGCCTAATAATATAGCTATATAGATAATCTTAACGTCCTTATTAATGTAAAATAAGGGGTCGTACTTCTATTAGGATTAGATACGGAAGCGCTAAACTTTAAAAATTTCGTATTTGCGAGCGGTATTAATATTTTCTTTATTAGTAAAGATAGGCGGGTTTTTTATTATTTGTTTAAAGGACGATATCTTATCTTTATTTACTACGACGAAATTGTTATAAAAAGTTCGAATATTGGCGTTATAAGTCTTAAAAGCGTTGTAGTCTACAAAAAAGTCGTCGTACTACTTTTAGAAGTTGACGTATACGGTTAAAAGGTTAATATAGTCGAAATTCTTCTAATCGAAGTTATTTTAGGCTTCGTTAATTATTATACGAGTAGTCTTTAATTCCCCTTCGCTACGTTTAAAATCGTTGGCGACGTCGTTATAGAAGGCGAATTAAGTATAATAAAGGCGACCGAATAGGGTAATAATCGAATAAAAGGCGGGATTATTAATAAGGATAATAGCGGACGCGAAGTAATTACGGGGGACGGTTTTCTTTTCTTCGTCGTCTTCGATACCGGCGATAAAATCGTTAATAATTGGGGAGGGGGGAAGTTCGAAAAGCGTAATACAATAGATAGTTATATTATAAATACTAACGAATTCGTTAAATACCTTATAGACGTCGTTTAAATTGAAGGACGTAATTAGGGGAGCGTTAGGGAAATCGCCGCTGGTATTACTAGTAGGCGAAAAGGTAATAGGGTCGCTACTTTCGTCGTAAGATATAAGAGCGAAGGGGAGTAGTTACGTAAAGGCGAAGCTCTTATCCCTTAAATAAAAAGTGCTTGCCCTTATTTATTAAATAAAGGGGAGCGGGACCGATTAGGGATTATCGCAATTTATAATTATCGAAGCTTAGGGGTATTAGATTTAGTAATTCGATAAACGAGGCGATTCCTATACGCGTACGATTAATAAATTAATTATAAGAGGGGTTTATATTGTAAACGCAATAGTTAAAAAGTATAATTAATTATTACGGGCAAAGGGTAGATAGTAGATATAATTATATATAATTATACGAAGGAGAAAGGAGGAGAGTATAGACGAATACTTAGAAGATTAGCCTTATAAAGGCGGCTAGCGGTAGACCCGATGTAGGTCCCTGGCGGGCCGCTATAGCTAGTCAATTGGTAGCGCGATAGTAGTTTCAGAAGTTACTATGCGCTAGCACAAGGCACGTAAGCGAACACGTGCAATATAGGCTAGCCCTGTAATAAGTATTTAATAATATATAATATCCTTATTAATTTTAGTATTTTTAACTAAAATACCGTTAAAGGCGAAGGTCTTATCGCGTACGACGAAGTGAGTCTAAGGGTCGAAATTATAGGAGACTACACTTATACTGCTAATATAATTAATAATATATTAGAAACGAATATAATTGAAAAAGGTCGCGAATATTTAATCGCTTATAATAATAATATTAATAGTAATAAAAGCAGGGACTATAATATAAAGATTTTCATAGTTTATATTAATAATCTTATTTTTAACGCCTTTTTCCTACAAACGGCTAAAATATATAATTAAGTTAATAAGAGTAAAGAAGTGGTTATTAAATTCGACTACTAAAGTAATTAAATGTAAATTGTTATTTAATATATTCAATTCGCTATTTAAATTACTATTCTATATAATCCAATTAGTAAACTCCGTATAAAGGTAATTAAATAGTAATATAACTATTGCAACGTCGTAGTCTATTGTAACGGGGTAATTATAAACGAAAGTAAATAAAGTAATTAGTTTAATACGTATAACTAATAATAGGTACGACTATAAAATTGAATAATTATAAGGACAAAGCTATTTATAAGGGTTAATAAAGTAAAAAAAAAGGTTTTAGAAAGAAGGAAGGGTTTTAAACTATATAAAAGAATTATATATATACTAAGAACCCTAAACTCCACTCAAAATTACCCTCCTTCAATTACTTACCGGGTATTATATTTACCTTATTATTTAGTATAACCATAATTACTTAATTCTAACGGCCTCTAATATACGTATTAATTTTACTTATTTAGGATAGAAGAATAAATAAAAGAAATAACTATAATACCTAATATACTACAAATTAATAGTATTAAATTAATAGCCTTACCGCAATTTCGAATTTAAAAGCGCAAAGTCTTATTAATTTTAATAAACCACTTATAAAGATAATAAAAAGAAAAGTAAAATAAAATATTAAATATAAAATAATAAAAGGAAATATTTCTAAACCTCTATATTAAATAATTTTCGCCTTTTCTCCCCCCTTTTTATTAAAAAATTTATTACTCTAACTATTAGAATTAATTAGGTACAACTCGTTTTATAAGCCAAACGTTAAATAACTTTCTTTTGAATACTTCGGAATAATAATTCTAATAAATATTCGTCGTTAAATTCCTTAACCTTTTCCGCGGAATTTCTTATTAATTTAAAACGTAATTCCTAAATATTATCCTTATCCTAATAATTAGCTTATTTAACGAAATACTTAACGTCTTTTAATCCCTAACTTCTAATTACTAAATTCTCAATCTCCTATTTTTCCTAGCCGTTAACCTTTATAAGTTTTAGAAATAGAATTTCCCTTCCGAACGGGTTAAGACTTTAAATTGGCTTCTATAAATATACAATAAAAATAATAAGATAAATACGCTAATAAGAAGGCAAATTAAATTTATAAACCAAAAGGCCAACCTTTTCCAAAATCTTATAGGGATTTATACGTTCTACTAACTATTTATCCTTTAAATTACTTAATAAATAATAACCTTTACCAAAACGAATATAAATTTTATTTCCGACTTCGAATATTATTAGAAAATACTTTATATTATATTTTGCCTTAACTATTATACCTACCTTATTAATAAATTTAATAACCTCTAATTAAAATTCTTAATATACTAATACTAAAAACTCTACTATAATTACCTCTTCTATATCCGGAATTAGCAAGTTAATTACTAATTTAAGTTTAAAGCTGTAAACTAATTTATTAGAGGATATACTAATAATCAACTAAATAGTATTATTTAAATTATATTAAAATACTACTAATATAAACGGCTATATTCGAATACTAGTAGTGTACTATATTCGAATCGCTATTTCTACTATTTAATTAATATATTCGGATTAATTATCCGTTTAAGTATAGTAAGCCGTTGAAAATAATAAATTTACCGCTAAAGCTTTAAAAATACTATACTAAATAGTAGAAACGAACTTTAAATTGCGATCGCTAATTATAATAACCGGTAAACCCTAATTATAATACTACAAAGCCTACAATAGAATAATAGCCTATTTTCGTATACTATAAATAGAGTATTTTATTAATAAAAATACCTTTTTACTAAATTTATAAATTACGGAATATATAGTATCAAATTCGTTGAAACCTATAATATTCTATATTGTATTAGCTAATAGAACTATTAATATATCTATTATAAAGTCTATTGTAATAGTATAATATAATTTAAGAAAAGTCCTAATTAGTATAAATTCGCCGAAAATTGGCTAATAATCGCGCTAATTCTAATAATATACTTTATAATACTTAATATACTCCCGAACTATCTATATTTTTTAGCGTATATAAAAATAAGATAAATCGTCTATTATCCTATTAATACTAAAATAGTATTTCTTATCGTATATAAATTATAATATCTTCTATACGTAAGATCGAAGAATATAAAAGTAACGTTCGTCTTAGTAATTTATATAGTATAGAAGGCTATTATTAAAAAGGTAAGGACTAGCGGGCAAATTAGAACGCTTACCGGACCGGCGTATATATAAATATATTAGCGCGTTAATATTAACGAATAATTAGAAGACCTTACCGTATTTAAGGTTAAAGGGGTAAATTTCGATTAATTATTAGTGAAAAATAAAGGAAATAATTAGGACTATAATATATATGTCCTGAAAAACCTCTATATATATAAATATAAAAGTATTAACTTTATCTAAATAATTAAAATAAAACTAAATATCGGCAAATTCGTTGGAAATATTATTATTATTAACGGGTTCGATTATCGGTAATTTCAATAATACGTTAAGAACGATATTTAGCGATCCGAAAATATAAAAAATATTAAAATTAAATTAGGAAATTTAATTAGTAGTATTAACTAATTTAAAATTAGTTTTAACCAAGTCTATAGTACGTAAGGAAATATATTTAATAATACTTATAGTTAAAGCGTAATCGGTAATAATATTTATATAATATTCGTTAAACTAAATTATTTTATATAGTTTACGTAAAGTTTAAATAATTATTACGACCTCGGCTTTTATAAAGCCGTACTTTTTCTCAATTGGGGTAATTAATTTTGATAAGAAGTAAACCGGTTTAATTTCGGTTAAGGGAATTTTATTTATACCTAGAATAAATTTACTATCCTATATATATTTAAATTAAAAAATATAAACGCTATAAGCATTTCTATTAATATCAGTCTTAATAAATAAGGGATTGCTCTTAATATAGTAAAATAAATATATTTAATTGTATAAATTCTCCTATATATTACGAAAAGCCTCTAATTCTTCCTTAATTAATTTAAATTTAACTTTAGAAGTATAGGCTTTCTAAATATATTTTATTACTCCTAATTATAAATCTCCTAATTCTCGTACTCTTCTTAATAATTCAATCTTCTTTTAATTTAATAATTCTTCCTTAACTATAAATTAAAGTATACTTTTACGTAATTAATTAGCTATACCGAAGTAAATTTCTAAAGTATCCAATATATTAAGGAAGCTAAACTTTTAGAACGCCTTAATCCGGTCTTCTATATACGAAAAACCCTTACCGTCGATAATACTACTAAATAATTAAACGGATAGGAAAGCGGTAAAAGATTTATTAATATTAATATATATGTAATATTTATTAAGTAATTCTATAATAGTAATTACGTATTCTAAATACTCTTCTTTAATCGTATTATAAATAATAATATTATTAATATATATTCATATAAATAAATAGTATTCGAAGAATAATCGATCTATAAATCGTTGAGCGAAAGTAGGAGAATTCTTAAAACTTATAAGAACGACATTAGATTATTCAAAACCCCGAGGACTAATTATTACTATATAGTTGTAATAGTAAATAAAAATAGGCAATTAGTAGAAAAATCTAGCGGCGTCGAAAATAAAAAAAAACTTCTTACTAATTATCGTATTAATAATATCCTTTTAATCGGGCAATAGATAAACATCCGGAATAATAATACTATTTAATAATCGGAAATTAATAATAGTATAACCCTTATTAACTCTATTAATTTTCCGCTAAATAATAAATATAGGGTATATAATAGGCGTAAACTATAATATAAAGGATATTTTTCCTTAAATATATATTTTATTATATTCTTTATTAAAGAATTTATAATCTTTAATTCCGAATAAATAAGGTTTAATAATTCTCTACTAGTTTTACTATTTATTAACGAAATTAATATATATCTTATCCTCCTCCTTTATAGGAATAATCCTTCTATTTTTAAAAACGTTAATATATTTATTTAAAAGGCTTTTAATTTATTAGGTAAATTCGAAATTAATATTATAAATATTAATACCTACTTTAGAGAGAATAAATTCGATATTATTAGGCTTATTAAGTCTGTAAAATAGAATATTAAAAACCTCTTTACGGATAATCGCTTCCTTATCGTCCTTTATACTTTCGTCGATATATATTACGTATTATTCTAGAAAAAGGCCGGTTTAAATTGCAATTACTAAATATACTATATTTAAAGCGTTAATAAATATCGTTTTCTTAATAACCTTAGGCAAAGGACGTATAATTATACTAATTCGAATGCCTACGGGAATAAAAAGTACTTCGTTAAATTAATTAAAATATAGGACTACTTTACGTATTTTACTATTTATAATAGCGTTTAATAGAAAAAGATATTAAGTATAAAAATTATATATTAGGCGTTTAGCTTAGCCGTAATAATTATTAAATTAGGCGTTATAACGTACTAGGAAAATACCTAACTAATTTAAATAAAGAACTATATTATTTTTAGTAAAAATTTCGATAACGAAAATATTTTCCCCTATTTCCTCTTTTTTAAAAAAGACTTCGCCGCATACCTTTATACTAAAAATAAATCGAAATAAATAGAGTATAATATTGAAATTAACCTTTATTCTATAATAGTAAAGGAAATTAATACCTAATAGTATATTTAGGCCTAATTTATTAATAATTAGAACGGATATTTGAAAGTAATTATTAACCGTAATATTATTGACTTTTCCTTTTATATAGAAGTTAAATTCAACGATAATATTAATTACTATTTTCGAATTAATTCCCCTTATAATATTCGGCGAAATTGAAGAATACCGAATATTAGGTAAAAAACTATTAATAAATATACGACTTACTACAATTAATAAATATCCTAAATTAAGGTATATTATAATTAGCGATATATTTAAGTTCGGTTTAATATTAATTTATAAATATAAAATATACTTCCTTAAATTTAATTCTCCGTTTTGTAATATAATATTAAGAATAATTTCAATAGTTTAACCTTCGGTAAAAGCGAGTAAATAATACTAGTTTTTATATATAATATCCGATAAGGTTAGTTTCCGACCGTCTACTAATATAGGTAATTTTATTTTGATATTTACTTTTTTTACCCTTCTAACCCGTTTAAACGTCTTCCGAAAATTCTTTAAGGATATAGCCTAAAGTTTAAATAAGAGACCAAATAATTTATAAAACGCTTAAGCCTCCCCTAAACGTTTAGGAATCGCCGTAAAATTAGGATTAAATAGTAAATTTGGTAATAAAATTACTATATAATTCTCAGTAAAAATACTTTTAATAACATCTCTATTAAGAATAGTAGCCGGGCGTACGGGATTAAACGTCGGCCGGTTAATTAAAATAGTATTATCGAAAAATATAGGGATAATAAAATTAATAGGACTAGTAAAATAAATAAAAGACTTATTATTATATTTAAAGGCCGATATATTTATATAAGAATTATTTATTTCCTCTTCGAAATTATAAATAAAATTATAGCCTTCGTTTTCGAATTTAAACATTTTATTATTAGCGTTAAATTCATTAGTATAAACGTTAATCTAATTAATATAAATATAGCGGCCGTCTTTAAAGAATTATTATTTGCCGAATTATTTACTTCGATAATAGAAATGAATATTATTATTACCCGAGCGGTTACTATTATAATTATCCTAACCAAATTTATTATTAAATTTATTATTTCTAAATTTATTATTATTATTATTATTAAACCAATTACTATTATTATTATTAAACCAATTATTAAAACCCTAATTATTAAAACGTTTATCCTTATTCTTCGAATTATCGTAATCGCCCTAATAAATAAAAATTTTATTAAAATTAGCGGTCTATTCGTTAGAATAATTATTAAAGGAATTATTATTATAATCGGTATTTATAAACGTTTAGAAAGCAAATTGTAAAACCTTTGAAAAATCGATTAATTCGCTATATACCGCTTCGGCCTTCTTAATAATAGCGTCGACGTAGTTGCTAAACTATACGCCTTATTGCGGTTTAGTGTAATAAAATTTCAATTTTAGGTATAAATTATTCTATAAGTAAGTGTAAAATTAGAAATCGCTATAATTATCCTATAAACGAATATATATAAATATCTCCGTAGAATAATTGCGTAGAGTTTAATTATTCTTTTTATTTATTTCTATAGTAAATTTATATATATTTAGCTATTTCTAGGCTTTGTCGGGTTTAATTCCAAAAATTCGGTTAAAAGTATCGGTAATTTTATTAAAATTATTATAAAAATTACTATATTCGAGGCTAAAAAGCGTATTAATCTACTAAGAAAGGGTAGCTCTACGTAATAACTACTAAATATTATTAGTAATAACTTTACAACGCTCTATATAAATAAGCAAAGCCTTATAAATAGTATTGAGGAAAAATTTATAATTAATATAAATATTAATTTTACTATTAGTATAAATACTTTTCTTCTTCTTAAGATAACGACGCTGAAACCGGAAACGCCGATTTCTGGTCAGGAAGTGCTCCAAAACGAAAACAGATAACGGCAATCGACTCAGGAGGGTCGTTTACCCCCTTCGCGATATCCTACGACGAACGTAGCGATAGCGTTAAGCCGTCGCTACTAATAACGATTAATAAAGGCGCACGTAGATTCGAAAATAGCGTTTATAACCCCCTCGGAAGCATCTCCAACTATAACGACCCCAACGCCGTATTTGCTATAAAAACTTCGGAAAAAACGGAGAACGATAATAAAATTATAAAGAAATTTATTACTTAAGCGAATAAATTTACAGACTATAATACTATTTCGCCCGAGGACTATTATTGGATTTGAAAACTACTTTTCAAATTCGCGAAAATTCAAGCGAAGAAAAGTAGGTCCTAAATGCCTAAGGTAGATAAAATTAGCGAGAATTAATTTATTATTAAGAAGGATTTCGACGACTTAAAGAAGGATATCCTTAAGGAATTTAAAAAGGGCGCCTAAGAAGCGCTAAAAAAATAAACCGATATTATTATAAAATTATTAAGTAAAATTAGCGCTACCCTTTAATAATTAATTATTACTACTATTCTAAAATTTATCCTTTCTAATTACGAATATTAATTTACAATTAAAGGAATTTTAATTTCCGCTTAATACGTTAAGTAATTGAACGAAGATATAAAATAAGCGATTAAAAACGTTTTAAAAGAGAAATAATATAAAAGAATCCGAACGGCTATCCGAATAATAATAAACGGCGATTATATTATAATTTTCGATAAATCTATATATAATTAATATTAGAAGTACTATATTTAAGCGAAGGATATCTTTAAAATAGAAATTATTATAATTTTTAATATTATAGGAGTTCTAATTAAAGGAATCCCTTAGGCTAGTTTCGACGGAAAATCGGATAACGTAATATTAAAAGAAATAAGGGAGAAGAATAAGGAAACAGATATTATCCGTGTAAAAGTTTAGAAAAAACGTAATAGAAAGGATAGGGGGATAATTTTAATAGAAATTACAACTATAAAGGCGGCAATCTTCCTCTAAGAAAACCTCTTCTTCTAGGATAGCGGGGCTTACTTATACAAACCGTTCTAAGCCGTAGCTATTATTTAATAATATTTTAAATATTAGGAATTCGGATATATAATAAGATTCTATTACCTAAAGGACGCCTACGGCCGTTATAATTAATTTAAATATAATAGGGTTCGCTTTAGCGAAAAGAATTACCTTTCGAATAAGGATAACTCCCTAATCTATTACAAACTATATAGGAAATTAGGGTATTTTACCTTCGATAAAAAGCAATACCCGCTCGTTAAAGCGGCCTATACGAAGGCCTCAATTATATACGCCGAAAAGCCTTACGGCTTTACTATTTATAAAAAATTAATTAAACTAATATTAGAACCGACGATTAAACCGGAAAAAAACGTCGCTATCCCTAACGCTCCCTCTAATTCCCGTTCTATTATAACTTTAAAGAGATTATTAGCCGGAAAAGTAATAAAAGGCCGAACCAAGTAAAAGATATTCGGGAACGGCTTTCGGCCGAAGTCCGTAGGCTAATTTAGCTTAATAAACGCGTATATATATTTATAAAGCACCAGCAACTATACCCGTACCGGTTCTATAGCCCTTACGTATACGACCGCTACTAAAGATATAATATTTACTTTATCCGCCGTTAAATTAAAAAGAACCCTCTTATAGGGTAATTAATAATCTAATTAAAAATACTCTATTAGAATATAGGGAAATCGTATAAGAAAGGAAAACTTTTATTCGAATAAAAAAAGACTTATAATATTATAGCAATCTAAGAATTAAATAAAAATATAAATAAAGATATTTACCGGCTACGAAATAATAAATATTATAGCGTTAATTATTTAGAGAAAGGGAGGGCGGCGATTTATATAAATAAGAAATAGAATTTTAAGGATTTAAATTTCCAATTAGGAAAGGATTAAACCGCGGCGATATTTAAAAATTTACGAAAACCAACGACCGTCTACTCTATTTACTCCCCTATTTTAATAAACAGTATACCGGAATACTAATAGAGGTTTCCCCTCCTCGAACTCTTTAAAAAGAGACCTCCAAAGGGCTACCAAATAACCGTCGAAGACTTTAACCTCTATTATCCCGATTAGGACTTAGAAAATAAGTCTAACCTAAGGGTCGAACGATTTAATATTTAAATACAATAATAGAAATTAAACCTATTAACTCCTCGCGGGGAACTAATACAATTCAATAATATAATTCAAAGAGAAAAGGATAAAATAATCAATTATATATAAATTACGTATAATATCGAAATTAAATATTAGGGAGCCTAATAGTACGAGTAAACCGGTTCGGATTATTATCCCTAAAAAATCTAAATCTAAATTAGAAAGTAGAATAAAAAAGCCGAAAAGGAAAGAGAATATAATTAGAATCTTATAAACATAAAGAAGGTATAAAATACGGTAAAAAAACGGATATTAGTCCCGGAGGAAATTATAATAATAGAAAACCTCGAATTAGCTTTCGATAAATTCGACGGAAAATTTATTAATATTATAGAAGAATTCGTCCTATACCAAAAGAAAAATTAGGGAAAATAAGCGGATTAATAGAATTTAGAATATAAAATAGCGACGAAAAACGCGTAATAAAAATAGTAAGTATAGTTCGGAAATCGAATACCTTTAAATTAGAAAGAATTCGTAGAAGTAATAATAAAGAAGAAATAATTTATTTCGAAGATTTAAATAATAAAGTAGTAGAATTATATTGCCTCCGTATCGAAGGATTTAAATAAATTCTAATTATTAGAGAAGTAGGTTTAAACCCAAAACTACCGCTTAATAAATCCACTTAAATTATTAACCCTTAAACCTAGCGAAAGGGTAAACGAAATCGAAGACTATAATAGTAAGGCGAATATCTTCGCCAACCGATTTTTCCCTAAAGTAAATATTCTTATAAATTATCTACCCAATTAAATTCAACTATTAAACGGCAATACCCTAATAATTATTAATAACTAAATTACTAAAGGAAATATTAAAGAAATCTTATTAAAAATAGCGCCGAATAAAGCGCTGGGTATCGATTAGTTTTTAAATAAATTTTTAAAGATTTATAGGGTACTATTTAAATAGGCTATAACGGCTTTCGCTATAATAAGCCTTCGGCTCGGATATTTCCCCTAACGGTTTAAAAATATAAAAGTAGTTATTCTAAAAAAGCTAGGAAAAAGCGCCGAATAATAGAAATTAACCGGCGTATAGAGGCCGATTTCGCTATTAAGCAATATTAGAAAGATTTTCGAAGCCTTAATTACTATAAGGTTAATATAGGTAATAGAAGAATTCAACCTCCTCCTAAAAGGCTAAATAGGCAATTAGGCAAACTATTTAATAAAATTTATAATTAAAATAGTAACCGATATAGTCTATTCGGCTTAGAAATTTAAAGCCGTAATATCTCTTATACTCTTCGATTTAAAGGGCGTATTCAATAGAGTTAACTATAAGTAGCTATTATACACCTTATAAGAAATACAATTCCTACAATAACTTTTCAAATAAGTCGATAGCTTTATTACTAGAAAAAAAGGTTCCCTTTTCTTCGATAACAAAACCTCGAACTCTTATAATATCGTAATAAGAATACCTTAAGGTTCCCCCCTCTTACTAATCCTTTTTATTCTCTTTATTATTCTATTATACTACAAGTTAATTATAATTAAAAATACAATTATAATTGGCTTCGCTAACAATACTAATATCGTCGTAATAATTAAAATAATAGAAGAAAATTATAGGACTCTCTAAACAATATAGGAAATCTACTCCGAATAAATAACCGAGAGAGGAATAGAATTTAAAGCAAATAAAATAGAGTTTATATATTTTATATAAATAAAGGAACCACGGACGGAAACTCTCTAAATTAGTAGAATAGTATTTTAACCGATAAAATCAATAAAATTCTTAAGGGTTTAACTAGACCGGAAGCTTAATTATCGGGCGTACGCAAAAATAATAAAAAAAAAGATAATTATATAGACGAACGCCTTAATACGGTTAATAATAAAAACTTAAAATTATTCCTTCGCGCGAACGAAGGAAATTTATACTAAATATATTCGAAATACTATTATATATAGAATATTAACTTTCTACTAACCGACCGAAATCTATAAAAAATTGCGAAGAATAATAATTGGATTAACCAAATACTAAATTAAATACTTAAAAATTATCGCTAAAACGTACAAAACTATACTAATAAAGAATTTAAAAATAAAAATATTTTATCTATTACTCAACTTCTACTTTAATAAAAGGGTAAAAGCCTTCGAAAAGAAGTTTACCTAAACGGACCAAATTGAATTTATCCGAAGGATTACAATTTAAATAACTAACTACATCTAAATAAGAATAAAAAATCAATTACCTATTAACCGACCCAAAAGTAGTACTACTAAAGCTAAATAAACTAAGGACTAAATATTAACAGAGAAATTTATTATATTAATAATAAAATTACCTTCGGAAACGGGAACGCCCCTACTCTTATTATAAATATTAGAACTAACTACTATCGACCGAAAAGAGTAATTAAAGGACGCTATAAAAAGAGAGTAAATATTATACTATAATTACTAAATAACGGCGGCAATAATTAAATCAAATTAGTAGTACAAATTTACTATCGTTAACCTTAATACAAAATTTTACGATAATACTATTAAGCAATATACAATTAGAATAAAAAAGAAAAAGAAGAAGAAAAGCTAACTATTAGAGGACAACGATAAATTATACTTATTAATAAAAGCGTAAAACTCCCTCTTTACCTAAATCCGAATAAGAATTATCGGACTCTAATCCTTCTTCTTTTAAAAAAAAGTGCCGGACGTTATAACGCTATTCTATTTATACAGGGCCGGGGAGGAAACCTTTAAATACTTCGTTTTTAAATATTTATAAATAGAAGAATATTAAACAACAGCGACCGATTAGCCGCAAATATAAAAAGAATTCCAAATTCACCTAAATAATAGAATTAAAGCGGAGAAAATCCTTTTATAAACATTCCAATTAAGTAAATTAAATAAATACTACTTAATAATCGAATTAAAAGGGGAATAGCATAAGGAAATCGCGTAGTACGTATAAAACTATTTATTTATTTATAATACTAGAATATTAAAATATAAGAACGGAAGGAGTAGTAAGGAGACCGGTTAAATTAATTCCGGCTTATATTTAACGAAAAAAACAAAATTATAGAGGAATTATTTAATTAACGTCTAAATACAATTAGTAAAAATATAAAGTATTTCTTTTATTTCTACTAAATCGCAAATAATTTAACAACGCTATTCGTCCTAACCAAGACCTATTTCAATAATATAAGGGCTATCGACTACTATAGGCGAACTTAGGGGATTACTAATATTAAAATTAATACTACTACTAGCCAATCTAGAAGAAATAATATAAAGAAGAATAATAGTAAAGCGATAATTAATTATAAACTTCTTATAATAACCCTTTGCTTTATAATCCGAAACTTTTAAATCGTTAAAATAATAGAAAAAAGAAAGGGTACCAAATTAATTTAAAAAATCGTCGGCAATTAAGCGGGTATATATAAAGCCGAAGAAAGATATACAAACCCGTTAGAAAATCTTAATAAATTTACTAAAATCGGTCGGAACGCTTATAATAATAACCGCCGCCGCCTAAACGAAATTACACCTATTATAATAACCGAGGAGGATATTGAATATATATTTTAAAGCGGCGAGAAAATACTAAGTCTTTTAAACTACAACGCCTAAATAATATTAAAAAGAAGTAATACCGCAATACCGGGAAAGATATTTACCCCGCTTATTAACTATATAAATATACTCTATAAGTAGAATCCGGAAACTATCCTAACCTAAAGTAGCAATATTCGGGGTATTTATAATACAGTCGGCGAAATTTAAAATATAACCAAAATAAGGAAGAATACGAATAACGTTAGACAATAAAATTAATTAGGGAAGACGCGAAAGTATAAGGGCGGGAATTTTACTAATCGTTAGGGAAACGAAGTTTAGGATTACGGAATAGAATATTAGCGACAATAATAGAATCCTAAAAAGGAATCGTAAAAATAACGGGAACTTAAGGGACGCGAGGAATAGAAGGCGCGGCCTCGGACTCGGGCGAAAACTCTACGAAGAAGGATAGATTAAGGCTTAAACCGGTTTAAACACCGAAATTATAAATATTATAGCCGGAAAAGGTACGGCCGGGGGCGCTATTAAATGAAGAAGAAGCTATCTTAAAGACGTAGTAATTTAAAAAAGAAAAAGAAAGTTTAAAGCTAACGCCTAGGGAGAATTTATATAAATAGTAGAAAAGGCCCTTATATAGGTATAAATTATAATAAGGACGAGAGGATAGGATAAAAGGGGAGAGAGTAAAGGAGAGGGGGCGGGGCGGAAAAGCGAATATAAATAAATAAGGCAAATAGGGACGGGGAGGCAATTAAAAAATAGGAGAAAGGAACGGAGGAAAAGAACGGTATTACGATAATTCTAATATTAAATAGAATAAAATAGAAAGTACGTTTGTTCGCTATAGCGGTAGGTAAGAACCGTTATAGTTGGAAACTAGGAAGGAACGGTACAGCCTATCCGTAACCGGAACGGAACTAGGGGTTTTCATCCGGCGGCGCTTATCGCCGAACGGTTTTTCCTTTAGAGAACCAAGAGAAGTACCTCATGCCAATTGTGGCGCTATAGATATATAGCTAAGGAATAAGATTATTATTATTTTCTTCTTCTTATCTTCATCTATATTAGAATAGAACACCCTAACGTTAAAGAATTTCTATTAAATAACTTTATTATTAAAAGCCTTATTAAGCGTATAGGAATATTTATTAAATTAAACCTCTAATTAATTAATCCTTTTTAATAGGTTAAGGATAATCTTATTAAACGCTTTAAAATCCGATATTGTACTTTTACTACTAATATTAACCGAATAATAAGAAGAATTAATAAATAGGGATTTAATAAAATATATTGTCGGCTACTACTAATTAACGGGTTAAGTAAGAGCTTATTATTATTAATAGACGAAGGGTAAAATTGGAGGGGGATTTTATACTTAGGGAAAAACTCTTAGAACTTAATATTAGAAGATTTAATTCTAAAGTAGAAGAGTTTAACGAATAATATTTTCAATTTATTAATAGGAATAATACCCGGGCGGCGGAATTTATACAATTTATTAAAGATATCCGGGTATTATAATATTATATATAATTAGAATAGAACGGGTTCCGATTATAAGTATAAAAATTATTAAATAATCTATATTTAAATAATAATTTCTATTCTTTTTAACGAATAGACGATTAAGAAGTAGTAAATTTTATAAATTTTCCGTTAGGAGCTACCGGTTATTCCAGTTAATATAAAACTATTTTAACTAATTAATAGCGCTAGCGATCTATAAGTTTTAAACCTTAATTATAATACTATAATATAATAGTAATATATACTAATTTTAATTAATAGTACGGATAGTACTTAGGACTAAATTATTCTAAGTAGTACGAACGATATATTAAATAGGTATAATATTTAAAATTAAATTATTTTAAATAATCTAAGTAATATATTAGGTAAGCCTAATTAAATAAATCGGAAAAGTATCGGCTACTATTAATATAAATTATTCGAATTAACGTTACCGCTATTATTTTACTACGAATTGAATTAACGCCTCTACTTAACCTATATTAGCGAAATACGTAGTCCTTAAATTAATAGTAAATTATTCGATAAAATTAGTAGCGGTTTATATAATTAAATTAATATATAAAACGATAGATTCTATTTATTATAGGGCTAGCCTATATTATACGTATTCGCTCACATACCTTATATTAGCGTATAGCAACTTTTAAGACTACTATCGCGTTACTAATTAATTAATTATAGCAGCCCGCTAAAGACCTATATCGGGTCTACCGCTAGCCGCCCTTATAAAACTAATCTTCTAAATACTCGTTTATACTTTCCTCCTTTCTCCTTCGTATAATTACGTATATTCATATCTACTATCTACCCTTTACCTATAATATTATTAGAGATATAAGACGAATATTTTAGTTGGCCGGAATTAGTAGTAAGGAAAGTAGTATTAGGATTTAAATTAGATTAATAAGAAGAACGTCGAGTATTTTAATAATATTTGAAAAATTAGTAGAAGGAGCGTCGGCTATCCTAATAATATTAAAGAAATAGTTGGGAAATTAAAATTAGGAGCCTATTTTAAATATTTCGGTATTAGGAGGAATTAGTATTTCGACTACTTTTCTAGCCGTATTATCGGCGACTTTACAATTATTAGCCTTAAATTAGCTTATATAATCGCAATAATACTTCTTCTTAAACTAATAAACTTAATTATCCTTATCCTTAGGGAATAGCCAAATTTTACAACTTAGGATTAGGTAATTCTTAATTAGGCGGCGATATTTTCGTAAAACGAATTAAATTTCTTTATCGGCTATATCTATATTAACGACCCAATTTATATCGAAGCCTAGGTTTTTATTCTTCGTAGTTTAATCTTCCTTAGTAAAGATCTAACCTATTTCGTTATTAAAGTAAAATTTAACTACTTTAATAATAAAGTCCTAAGCGACGGCGTAAAAATATTCTTTATAATAAAATTATTTCTAAAATACAGCGTAGTTAACGATCTACCGTACTTTACTTAACTACTAGTTATCTTAAAGTTCAAAAACTATAATTGGAATAAAATCGTTATTATTTAACATAGTAAAAATATACTTTAAAACTAGTAGGGATAATAAAAGAATTATAAAAAAAGGGGAATTTAAAGAGTTAGAATAGGCAAAGTATTTAGTCTTAGGATAATAAATTTAATAATCGTATTAAAACTATTAAAACGAAGAGTAAATCTCCCCCCTTTATAAAAGGAAGAAAAAAAAAAGAGTAAAAAATAAAGAATAATAAAATTAGTTTAAAATTGAGCTATAAATACTACTTATTACGCGAAGAAGTATTTTATAAGTAATATTAATAAAGAATAATAGAGTAAATAACTAATTACTAAATAGAATAATAATATATAACGATTAGTAGTAGTCTTATTAAAGGAAGCGAAGATAAAAATTATCGAGAACCTCAATTTAGAACTTTATATACAATTTTACAAAACGTAAGCAAAATAGATAATAAGTTGTAAAATAATAATTAATTAATCTATCAATTTTAATAGAGACCGATAGGGTAAGTATTCTTATATATCGTAATATATTTAAATAAATATATCCATATTTGACTCGGCATATCTATACCTAATTCAATATATATTATAATAAAATAGAGATATTTAAATACTACCTAGAATATCTCCTAACAAATGCCGTCGCAACAAGGACTAACTTCTTATATAAATATAAGGTAATTAATCTCTTTAACAATATTTTAATAAAAGTAGGACCCTTCCCTATAAAGTTAATATAGCTATAGTACAAATATACCTTTAGCGATTAACTTAACGAACCCGGTTAAAATCTATATATTAAATATAAGAAGGATTTTATAGGGCAATATAATCTCCCTTATAAATATTTAATAATAGAATTATTATAGTAGAATTAAGTACTTATTATAGGGGACGTAGATAAATACTAGTAATTAACTTTTAATAGGGGTAATAAATTAAATAAAATTAAAAAGCGTAACTTCGCTATCTATAACCTTACCGTTTTACTTAACCGCCGTAGGAGAACTTTATTTTTTAACCCCAATATATAGGAATATATACGAAATATATTAATATATTAAGTTATTAACCTAAAACGTTACGAATTACGTAATTTCAAGGGTAATTTCCTATTTACCGCCCAATTTACTACTACTACGCTTATTAACTACAACTAATATAATAACCGCTATATACCTTCTTATAATAAAAATGGGGCGCTCCGCCGGGTAATACTATAAAATATAAAAGGGCGGGTACTAACGCTTCGCCGTTAGAAATAACCCCGTAGTAGAAATAAAGGAAGTATTTAACGAATAGTAATTTAAAAACTAGTAGGAAAGGCTATTACAAAAGTAGATTTATAGGCTTTGGCTTAGAGCTTTATAAAAAATATCGCCTCCTAGAGGATATTAATACTAGAGGCGCCGCTATTAATAGTTCTAATTACTATAGTACCCCCTCTACCCCAATTATTTAGAGTTCTAATTCCTTCTCCCTTACCTTCGCCTTTTTACCCTCTAATTCCCTTATAAAGAACTCTAGCGCCCTCCCTATCTCCTTATCCTTAAGTCTAATAGCCGCCGCTAATTTAATACTAACCGTCTTATAGCTATATACTAATTCTTATTAATTCTAATCAACTTCGTTATAGGGTATTAATTCCTATTAAATAGCTATTTCAATATTAAAACGGCCTACCGCCTTTTAACTAATAGTAAAAAGAGGAATAAGTTATACTAATAACGTAATATAAGCGAACTCTAATCTCTATAGTACTACTTCTAGTACTTCTAATATATTTATAGGGATATATAGGAGTTCTCTAGTACTTTGGGTAATATTTATACGGCGGGTATTAAAATTAGGGTGGGTACGTACACTTTGGGTAGCAAGTACAGTATATGCAATATATATAGTAATAGAACTAATAAGAGGAATAGTAGTTATAGTGGTAATAATTGTATTAACACCCTCTACGGTAGATAATTAACTAAATTAATAACTTTAAATAACCTTACGTAAAAAGAATACGTAAAAAACGTAGATCTGGTGATACGCGGGCATCGATTATATAGCCTCAATTGTACGGCTGGGCGGTTGGCGCGGCTGGGCAGCTAGGCGAGTGCACGTGCAATAATTATAGGGAAGGTCTAAACCGTTACCATTTGGGGTCTAAACCGCTACCGAATGCGGTAAATACTCGCGAATCTGCCGAAGGGCATGAGGCTCAATTCGGAAGTTCCCACATGAAAGTGGTTCCTGATTTCCTAAGAGGTAAACGGACAGTGGATTGTATCGTCTTGTAAGTGCTACGAGCCTACGACACCTTAGCGATTTCTGCCTGTGATCAAATTTGGAACTGTCACGCTAGTCTCTATCACCCTGACCTCCGACGACTGCCTTCAGCGGACCCGCCCCATAAAAAAATTGTGGGTCTCCCCTCTTCGAACGTAGTGAGAGGAGGTCTATTACGATTTTGCGCGAAAACGCCGTCGGCTACCCAAATATATATATAAATCGGCCTTAAGAAAAAAATATTTTCTATAAATACTTGCAAATATCTTAACAACGACAAATCGCATCTAAAAATAGTTTACGCATTGGATATAGTACAAATAGGAATTTCTATATCCTTTTTTTCTTTTTCCTATTATAATTTATATTAACCTTTAGTCGTCTCCTAAATAAAACGTTCGTTAGTTACCGTAATTACCGTTTAAAAAATAGGTATTATATTTTTACTAATTCTAATCCAATTTATTTAAAACTTCGTAACGATAATAGCCTAACCGAATTCTACCTTCGATAAAATTTTTACCTTTATCCGATTCTTTAAAACCAATTCCAACTTTACCGCCTCACTTATACTAAATATAATTATATAGTAATATATCGCTACAATTATTAAATATACGGATTTAAACGAATATTAAGGGCTTTAAATTTAATTTATATATACTATTATTCGAATTTTATTTAATTTAATCGTTCGGTTAGCGTTTAATTAAATTCTATATCAATTTCGCCCGGAATAGGTTAAATATATCCGTTATATTATTTATCGGTATAATAATATAATTTTTATTACTACGATTAGGTTTGGCAAAAGTATTATATTTTAAATAATATCGGTCATTCTTCCTACGTAAATTATACTATAAATTATACTTCTCAATCGTCTCGGTTAAGAATAGAGGGATATTATTATAATATATCCTAGCGCAAAACTTTTATTAATCGACTAAGACCTCTATAAAGTATATAAATATCTTTTATTTTTTTTAATAATTAATTAACGTATTTAAATTAATACGTTATAAGAACGTATATATTCGGGGTATTTTATTTATATTTTCTTTGGATTTAAATAAATATTTTATTACCGGTTTTTTAAATTCCTTCGCACTTTAGAATTCGCTACCCGTATAGTATTTATAAATATAAATGAATTTTATACTATTTATTAATAAGGGCGTAATTTCTATACTTAATTCTCTAATCTTTTCCAATTCCGTCGGACCTTATTTCTTTTTATCCTATAATTCGGATATATAATTATATTAATTAAAGAATTAAAAGTATATATATAGGAACGCGCTAGTTTTTCAGTAAATTCTTTTAAAATTATCCGTACTTCTATTAACCGACCTAATATTAATATTATTTTTAATTATATCTTTCTTAACGAAACTTTGAATTTTAAATATTTCGAATTCCTCTTTATCCCTATTTCGGGTATTATAATCCTAAAAACTATTATTTATATTAATAATAAAAATTAGATCGGTAAAACGAAGAAATATTTTATCCGTATTTTAATAAAGCGCTATTTCCGTAGTTTAATTAATATATTTATAATAATTTAAATCTATTACTTTTACGTCCGCCCTTTAAATTAGAATTGTTTATATTAATAATTCGTTATTTTTAAATTTTAATATTGTATTATTATATTTATTATAATATTAAGTATAGGAATAAATATACTCGACGTAATACGAATTATATAGTATAACTAGGTTATATTTAAGGACGTTGCGGATTTATAGTAATATTTCGGTTATATTATCTATAGTAGTAAAAATAACGTTATATATTTCTTCGCGCTATATTAGTACTTCGATTAATTTAGATAAAACTTTATAAGGCCGCCCCTATTAGCGACGTAATTTAATAACCGTTTACGGATATATAATTCCGAATCGTTATTTATATTAAATATAATATATAATATAATATATTCTTAATTATTTATACGGTTTAGAGTTTCCTAGTCTCTAATAGACCCTAATTTTAATATATTCAGTACTATCTATCCGAAGAAGTAGTCTAAAACGGAAAAGAAATAGCGGACCGATTTAATTACTAAATACTTTAATATATATACCGTTACTAACGTTAAATATTTTCGCTAAATTATCTTTAGTATTCTCTAAAGTAATATCGATTTCGATTATTATACGTATATTTAATATTATAATAAATATAATTATCTTTTTAATCGAATAGAAGAGATACTTAAAAAGTCGAAAATAAAGCCTAGTCTACCGCTTACTACTATTAAAGCTAGAATTTTTCTAATTTATTTCTAAGATTTTTTTACGGCGCGTATTACTTCCGTATTTAGGAGAGACGATATCGATTTCTAATTACCCTATTCGGTCCTTTTACTACTTAAGATCGCTTAGTAGATTATACGCGTAATATTTACGAGAGTAAGTATATTTATTTATACTTTAGAAGATATAGTAAAGTATATTCCCCTTTTACGAAATTGGAAATATATTGAAGAGTATAATTATAGCTTCGTTGTAGAATATATTAAATTAGCGTCGGTTATTAATGCCGGTCCGACTACGAAGCGTAAAAGCGTGCCGGTTAATAATATAGTAGATAGTAAGGATATTACTACTATATTTACTATAATTATAAACCCTTTATTATCGGCCCTATATATTACTATAACCCTTACCCCTATTGTTCTATTGTACTTTATTATACGCCCTACTCGTAGAAATCGCCAACCGAAGTATAGTAGGCGTTAGGTTATAATAATTTTATTTTTATTAATAGTTATTTCGTTTATATTAATTTTATTCTTATCGGTATTCTTTTTATTAATTATTATTTTACTCTAATAAAAGTAAACAATCTTTCTCCATTTGATTTTACTTTAATAGGAGTAAACGATTTTGTTGGAGGTAACCTATATTACGTACGGCCCGCTACGGCTCCCCTTTACTAATATTTATTATAATTCTACTATATAGGGCTCTACTATATAGGGCTCTATACTATATAGGGCTCTTCTACCTTCGTTTCTAAACCTTTAAACTTTTTAAATCTCCCTCTCTCTTATAATTAATTAATTCCTTTCGTTATTATTCAGCCTATTTATAAATCTTCTTATTTCCAATTAGAATAAAATTAACTCCCGTTATTAATATAGCCGGCTTTACCTTCGTTTAATTTTATACTTTATACTCTATATGCAATACGTATAGTTTTATTATAATTAAGTATATAATACTTTTATATTATTATACTATAATTTTCTTTTTAATTCCTTCGTTACGTTTTAGCCCTCTACGCCGTTGCCCTTATATTGCCTCTTCTTAGGCCGTTATCAATAAAATTGTTACCCTCCCTTTAAACGCTAGCGCTTATAGTATAAAACTTACTATTATTATTAATATTTATATTCGCTTCTATAAAATACCTACCTCGTTAATTTTGGTTATATAGTTTACTAATATTTATTATTTACCTTATAGTAATCGGTAAGTTTAACCGGTACTCTATTTGCTATTAGATTAGCGCTGGTAGTTACTTTTGCGAATTCCTGCCGGTCCTCTATAATATTAAGACGGCCTTTTAAATAGCGATCGCCGATATTTATATTTAAAAAGTAGGATTTACTACGGAGGTAATCGTAGTTTAGAATATACGCGCCCGAGCTATAGAGTTGCGTAATATTATTAATACTATATTTTGTCGTATTTACTAAGGTAGTAATACTATTATCCCTTTTAACCCTAGGATATATTAGGATTTTAACCGCTATAGTATTATTTAAATAGAATATTAGTATTTCTATATTTTAGCGGGCGGGCGTTAATAGAGTAATTAAATTTTATTTTTATTAGAATAAAAGGATTTTATAATATTAAGTAGATTTTACTCCGATAAAAATTGTATCGCTTTACTCCTATACGAATAAAAAGATTTTAATATACTATTTCAATTTGTAGGGAAGCGTAACGATATTCTTATTTTTATTAGAGTAAAATAAGCCGGAAAGATTAAAGATAAAGTTGAAGAGGTCCAATTAATCGAAGATAGCGAATTTAATAGGTAGATATTTATTCGAATTTAATAAGTAAATATTTATTCTAAATATAGGAAAATCGCTTTAATAGGAGACGGGAAGGAGTTTGCGCAATATAATTACAACTAAAAGGTTTAGTACTATTTAATTATATTTAATTAAATTCGAAATATCGGCTGTAGTACCGTCGTAGCGTAGTAATATATTCGTATAGGTAGTATTAAGTAAAAAATAAATACTTTTAATATTTTTTTTTATTATTATTTAATAGTACTACTTAATTCTCTAATAGTCCGGGTCGTCGGGGTCCGGAATATCGGGGTCCGGAATATTAGGGTCCGGATTATTAATATTCTATTCGTTACGTTTACAGATAATTTTCTTCTCTTTTATTATATCTTCTAATTCGATTTAGCGGTTTACTTAATTAGACGTATAGTTAATCGAAATAGTTATAATACCTTTATTCCCCTTCTATTCCGTTTAGGTCTTTATTTCCAATATCGTTATTTATAAATTTATTAATTTATTTTATATTTATTCTATTGCATAGCTTATTATATAAAGACTTTCCGTTATACTCCCTTTGCATTAAACTATAATATCCCTTATATTTTAAATAAAGCTTTATACTTCGATTACTTTTACCGTTATAGAACTATCGCCGAAATCCCTTACCTAACTATTTAAAATACCCAAGTAATTTAAGATTTACGTAGAATATTCCTTGACCTTATTTTTAATTAAATGAATACGATTTTTTTACTTTATATTAAAATATAAAATATTAAAGTTAAATACGTATAAGTCTTCTATATAATAATTAAACGCGAAGTTTATTCTCTCGCCCGTATTCGTAAATTATATTTGGGTAAATAAATATATTTGGCCTATTTATTTACTTAATTCCTATTAGATATAATATAAGTCGAGGGCGATAAGGTTAATTGGTTGGGCTATATAAAATATAATTAGTAGGGCGGTATTAGCAAATTCAATTGTAATCGGTTATTAATTATTCGAATTACCCTATAAATTATAACTAATTTACCCTTCTAATTACTTAATATTATCTATAACGATAGTAGACGATCGTACAAATATTAGCTACGTACAATCTTTTCTTCGTATTTATTTATAGTATAAAGTGATTTAAATATAATTAAATTATTAAATTATAATAGGACCGGGACCTTATACGCTTAATATAATAGGGGGGTCCGTAATATTTATTCGGATATAAAATATTAGTCCGCTTTAAATACGGGCTCGTTAATTATTAAACGGGCGTTCTTACTACTTTTAACCGGCTTTAATATATTATTGAATTTTAATATAGTTTTACGCTAGTCCGGGCCCTTATTAATATTTACTTCAAATTATATTATCCGCCCGGAGAATATAGGTTATAAATAGAAAGCCTTAACTTTAATAAAAAGGAAATTGTAATATTCGGGTTTTTTTAGTATATATCTAATAATAAGTCTTTATTACTTTTCCCTAAATATAATTTAAATTAACGATATATATCCGTTAATACCTAGGGATTCTATATTATTAATTAATAAGTCGAAGTATTACGGGTTGAAATAAAATTATAAATAATTATATTTAGGGCCGTTAAATCTCTTTGGGATTGGATTAGGTGATATTAAAATAGCTATCTAAAACCTCTTATTATTATTATTTATTTCGAATTCGATTAATTTTATAACTTAGAATTCGAAGGGGCTTTAAATAAGTTCGTATAGCGTTCTTCCCTTCGTTAACCCGTTATAAATCGTTTTGGGTAGAATATGTTTGGGGGTTATTAGTTATTGTTCCGGGCGGCGATATTTATAGGTTATTTATATATATTTAATATTGAATTTAACGCCGAATAGAGGACGTTAGAATTTATTGCCGTTTGGTTTGAACGGGAGCGTATTACATAGTATATGTAGGATTAGATATTTTTATTTTAATCGGATAAATTAGTATAAGTAGAATGTTAAATTGGGATAGATAAATAGTATATATATACCGGGGCTAAATAGGTTTCAATTATTTAAAAGCCTTATTAGGAAATAAATATTAAATAAGTCCGGGATTACAATAATAAGGTCGTCCGGAACGTTAATTAAAGGGTTCGGGGCTGTAGTAGTATTATCTAGAGTATCGGCCGGATAGTTATTTGGGGTATTAATTAAATATTTTAATTCTTTTATATTGATAGGGTTATTTACTTTACCCTTCCCTTTCGTTAATTTAGGTAGTACGGACCTTTTTTTTTTCGGCGGCGGCTATTATATACTTTTGCCCTATTCTACTATTAGAATCGCTCTTAGTAATTCCTTACGTAATTAGTTAATTAAATCCAATATAAAGAGTAATATATAAGTAGTAGTATTATACTTCGGGTAGCGTCCTTTTCTTACTACTATACGTATTAAGCCCGGAAATAGCTTGTTAGGGCTGGGTATTAGGCTTAGGAGTAGCCTACCGGGGTTGGTTTAGTATATTAGTAGTAATTTAAAAATTGAAGTTGGAGTAGTATTTATTCGTTACTTTTCTCTATAGACTTACTTACGAAACGAATAATAATAGAATTAAAATTCGATTGTAATACGTTAGAAGTATTACTATTCTTAAATTTATTATAATACGTATAATTAAAAAAGTAAATTGGTGGTTAGACGTTCGTAAAATATAAGATAAATAGTAATTATAAATTGTATTTAGAAGTATAAAAGTAAGGTAGTAAAGAAACGAAAGGTATAAGAGGGGCGAATAGGGTAATATATAAGGGGGAACTTAGAATTGAAGGGGGTAACCTTTCCTTAAAAATAATTTATTCGGAGGGGTTAGATAGCGGTATTCGAAGTATTTTAGGTATAGTAATATAAGGGAATTATACTTCTTATTAAAATAAATAATATATAGGTATTAAACGATTTATAAATATTAGGATATCGCCGTTTAATATTCTAATATATAGAATACCTATTAATTTACTAGTATAATACTTAGCCGCGTTCGCTTTTTAAATAATTTGTCCGTAGGCTATTCGATAGCGAAGCGAATAAATACGTACCTATTAAAAAGTATTAAAATATTATTACTTAATAATTTACTATATAAAATATTTATTTGCCCAATAGTATAATACTTACTATAATTAATACATCTACGTACAAAATTAAAAGTTATTAGAAATTTTATTGGGCTAGACCGATATAATTAACGCGTTAAAATTTAATATTATTTACGGGGCGGGGAAGTAAAATAATTTTTAATCCGGCTCCGCCCTTTTCCGGCGGACTAATTTCTCTACCGGCTCCTATTAGCTATAATACGTATATAACCTTACTAAGTAGGATACGCCGGCTATCTATTAATTATAATACGTATATAACTTTACTGAATAGAATATAGTAGTAGTATTAGTCTATTCGGCTAATTATTAGTAATTATAAGTGGAAATTAATTCTTAATTAGGGTAGGTTATATAATTAAATAAGTAAATAGCGTAATTACTATAGTAAATTTAGTAGCGCGCTAAGGAGTAAACGACGGCTAGCCCGGTTCGATATTAAAAAATACGAAAAATACTAGAGTGAAAAAGTAAAAGCGATTTAGATTTCGATTTTAGAAAAGTTATTTTGCCTATCGGATCCTTAAAAGTAGTTGGAGAATATTATTATAACTTTCTATATAGCGCTATAGTAATATTATATATATAATTACGGATTTCGTTAATATAAATAAATCGCGTCCGAACTAATTTATATACTATTAAATTAGATTTACTATATTTTTAAAAATTCTAAAGTATTAATATTATTTAATTTACCCATTTATATTATCAACCTTACTATATAAAATTATAATTATTTACTTATTTATATTTACGCAACGAATTTTAAGTAAATTTAAAGTACTTTTCTTATACTATAGACTTATATAGAATTAATAATATTAGAAAACTAGACCCGAATCGGAATATATTTATATAAGTACCATCTATAAATCCTTTCCTAATATCGGTCCTTAAAATCCTCTTAAGTATTAACTCCTTCTACGGCTATTAGTATTTCGCTATATTAATCCGTTGATATATTGTACGCTGGATTAGACCGCTTAGAATTTATTCGTATTAGAATTAAAAAAAATAGCTTTAATTAGAATAAAATTAAACGAATGGCTTTAATCTACCTATTTACTAATATAATCCAATGCTAACTTTACTCCCGTTAGAGTAAAATCGAATTTATTTTAATAAATCTAGTGAATAAGGATAAAGTTTATATCCGAAGCCTTAAATTGCGGGTAAATTTATTACGGATGGTATTTTCGGCGGATACTTTACTATAGATAGTATTTTTAGCGGATACTTTAACGATTTTAATCCGAATATAGAGTAATTCCTTTAAATTAATTTAATCGGGTATTTCCTAATTTGTATAGACTTCTTCGCTACGTAGGTATCCCGCCGCAATTATACGATTAAACTGCGCTTAGCCGACTTTTAATATATAAAACTCTAATTATAATATTAAATTAGTAACCCTGCTAAAATTACCTATACTTTTAATAGCGCGCTTTATAACCGCTTCCTATTCGGATAAGAAATTCTTTAAATATTTAACGGATTTAAAGTCCGGCTCTTAACCTAAGAATTTTATAGGGGCTAATTTAGTTTTATTAAATTCCTAATTTACTATCGATATTATAATATAGAATTTCTATATAATTACTACGAATTGTACGAATTATACGGTTGTATTTTCGGAATTATCGATTAATACTATATTAAAGGTTAATAAATATCTAATAGCCTATTCGGTAATCTTTTTAGGGATGCCCCCGGCGTTCGTATTAAGAATAATAAGAGTTAGGGTAGAAATATCCCTATTTTCTTTCTAAGTACTTTTAAAATTATTTACATAACTAATATAGATTTTTTTAATTTTATTCTTATTAGAATTAATATTACCGTTATTATTAGAATTATTAGTACTTAGATTGGAATTGCTAGTACCTAAATAGGAACTACTAGTACCTAAACTACTAAAGTTATCCGGTTACTCTTTTGCCCCGTCGATTTTATTCTTAATAGAATTAGCGTTATTATTATTGTTAGAATTACTAGTATTTAAATAGGAATTACTAGTACCTAGATTGGAATTACTAGTACTTAAATTATTAAAATTACCCAATTACTCTTCTGCCCTATCGATTTTACTTTTATTAAAATTAGCGTTATTATTAGTAAATTTATAACGTTTATTCGACTGTATTATAAATAACGATTTAGACCGGTCCCGCTTCTCCTTAACCTTAATAAGTAGAATATCTTTATCGTTTATAAGGTCGACGAATAGTTGGCTTTTAAGAGCTTGCCTAATCTTCTTAAATTTATTAACCCTTGCCTTTGTTATAAGTATTTTTATTAATTCGCCTTATTTCCCCGTAAAGAGCGTTATCTTCTAGTCGATAACTTTTTTAGTCAATTCGGCTTTAATCGCTTTATTTTTAAAAGTTACTTCGACCTTCTATTTATTCGCCTTAACGAATTAATTGGCGACCTTAATACGCCGCCCTATTTCCTTCTTAATATCCCCTAGCGTATACTTCGCAAAGTATTAAATAATAATTTTAGCGTATTTTATTATATTTTCTAATTCGGCGAAGACGTCTTTATAAATTTCTAAATTTAAGCTTTATTCAATAAAATACGGGCCGAATAGGGGAAAGTAGTCATTAAACTTCTTCTAATCGATTATATCCCTATAACCCTCGCTAATAATTTATATTAAAATAGAATACAATTTAGAATAGAAATAGCCAATATATTTAATTCGGGATAAGTAGTAATCTTCTATACCTTATAAAACTTTAGTAAATTACAAAAAACAATTAAAATTTTAAAAGAATAAATATTTTAATATTTTATACCTAATTAAAGTCTTAAAATATTACCCAACTACTTTAGGCACTCCCTTTTTATCCAAGTCTAAACTCGGTACGAATTTATAAACGTATTAGAGAATATTAATACATTTTATATTAATAAGAATTAATATAAACAATATTAACCTTTCGTAGTATTCGTTCCTTAATCTAATTGTAAATAGTATTATATATAATTAGTAAGTACTATTCTACAATATTACGTTAGCTAATATAATATAGTCTCTTTATATATTAAAAGATAATATTCAAATTCTAAACGAAGTTCATATTAATACTAATATAATATTAGTAGTAGAAGTTAAACCTAACCGCGTATATAATAAAATTTAGAATAAAGATATTTAAGTCCGTAGTAGCAGAATTCTATCTATTTACTACGCAAATACGCTCTATTTACGTCTATTTACTATATACTATATTAACCTTTAAACTAAACTTGTATAGGAGTGAATATAGTATCCTATTTTAATAATTAATTTCTAGTATATATATTACTCCGATAAGAATAAGTAAGAGGGATAGATTTTACTCCTATTGGAAGTAATAATTCAATTCCACTAGGAATAAAATTAATAAAGTAGAGGGTTTTTTATATTTAGGACTACAGCGAATTAGCGATTACTAATATACATTTCTTCTCGTAGAAAGTATTAGTGTATTTACCTACTATTTAAATATAAAAGGGCAAATCGGATAATACCCATTTTAATATATATAGTCTATTAATATAGGGTATAAAAGATTCGTCTGTAATTAAGTTGGCGAATATATACGATAGGCCTCTGTTATAATCGAATTTAATTAATTTATTAATAATTTCGATACCGAAACGTATATTTACCTCTTTTTTCTTACTAAATTTAGATTTAATCTAATAAAGCCGCTAGATCGCCCGGTTAGCTATATTTAGAGGTTAATTGCCTATAATAGAATTATAAACGAATATTATTAATCTATAGATATCCTATACAATAAATTAATATAGCCTAATTAAAATTATATTTAGGGCAATCTTCTAATCCTTACTATTATTACTAACTTTATAAGGGTTTATCTTATTGATCTTATACTCGGAAAAATCTATAATAATACTTTTTAAAAAATTATCGGTTAATACCGCTACTAATTTTTTTTTAAACCTATATAATAAATAGACTATATAGACCTTTATAGGTAGGATATCCGCCGAAGGGTAAAATTTCGTTCTATTAAAGAACGTAAATAGGGTTGTTATACTCTTATTTATTAATAATATTTACATTTCTTTTATAATTTTATTCATTAATTCGCTAATAACTTTAATAAAATTAATAGAAGCGATATACGCCTATATTTACAAATATAAATACTACTATTTAAAGCCCTATTTATATTTAATATTATTCAAAACCTTATAAATAGCCAGCGGGGTCTTAGGCTAAATAATACAATCCCCGCTATCTTTATACGTAACTACGAAATCGTTTTCGTCGGTTATAATTAATATATTAATAAAGCGATTTAGCTTTTTAAAGAAATAATAGAGGCCTACTTCTTATATAAACGTAATAAACGTAATAATATCCCCTAAGCGATTAAAGGTCGGGGTTACTAAATAAATTAGGCGAGTAACCGTAAGGATTTTCCTAATAAAGCGGAAGATAATCGAATTTATACTCTTAACGAATTAAGCCTTATTTATAATAAGCGATTAGAATTTAACGTTCTTTACGGACGTAATAATAATATAAATAACCGTTATAATTTACTTCTTTTTCCTATAGAGAATTAGCGATTAGTATATTTTATTCCTATTAGAATTAGGAATTACTATTCCTATCGGAATAAAAATTTATTAAGAATTATTAGGAAATCCGGGGGCGTTATTACTTAATTCGTCCTCTATACTATAGAGGTCCTCGCCTAAATCCGGGTCCGAAAACTCCGAATCGGTACTATCGTCCGCCTAATTCAATATAGTAATTACAAAACTATTCCGTAGGACGTATTCGTCCTTATTACAAACTAGTTCGCCCTTTTTAATCGTCGCTAAATATTTTATAACCTAATATTTAATAATAATATAATATATTATAATAATAACGACTTTAGCCGGGTTAGAACGATTTCGGGCCTATATATAATTATTTATAAATTAATTAAAGGTTATTTAGATTAGCGTTTTATTCCGTCGGTTATCTACCTCCTTAATTTAAGTAGGAAATTTAAACCAAACTTTAATATTTAGGCCCGGAAAGAATAACCGAAGCTTAATAAAGGTTTAAACGACTAAATTAAATAGTATAATAATTATACTTAAGTATACCCGGATAGTCTTACCCTTGGAATAATACTTCTATAACCTTAAGTACTCTATCTAGAAAATAATACTATAAACTAGAGTTTTACTAATCCTAATTTCGTTTATAAATATAATACTTCTAAAGGGTAAATAGAATATACGATAGATAATATAAGTATCTATTAATAAATTAATACGGGTTAGATTTTACTCTTATAGGAATTAGTAATAAATTAATTACAATTAAAATAAATTATATTTACTAGTAACCTAATATAAGAGAAGGTAATCCTTCTTCGTCCCCTCGGTTTCGAGGTCCTAATTCGCCTAATCGTATATCTCTTAGAATTTATTATAGTTAAATATAGGCGGGTCGTCTTGCGGGCTAATAATATTTTAAATAATTTTATTAAACGCCTATATCCCTCCTATAATTAATTCTATATTCGTAGTATAATTAATTAAGGGATAATTCCTCTTAATTAGGGATTTAAATAGGGTACTTCCTTCAATTTCCTTATAAACGGAAGCCCGGGTAGCCTCCTAAATAGACCCGGGTTCCCTAGCCAATTAAACAATATAGTCAATTATATAATTCGCTTTAAATAGGTATATAGCAGTTTAAATATCATCTTTATAAAATAAGGGGAATAAAGTTTTATCGATAATTAAGTTAATAATTATTAGTTTCCTAAAACGATTTTATAAACCCTTTAATAAAATTATTAGCGACTAGTAATCTAAGCGAAGCGATATATCTTCTCCGAAGGAAATAGAACTATAGTTTTCTAATACGCTCTTTATAGCGGAATTATAGTATATACTCCTTAAACTATATAATAAAGCCCCCGAAGTAATAAGAGCGTTATATTAGTAAATATACTAGGCCTATTTATTAAAGTACTTATAATTCTCCAATTCCTCTTTAATTAATTCGCGAAATTCGTATTCCTTCTCCTATTATTTAAATATATATTATTTAAAACTTACGGACGTAAAATCCAATTATATTTCGGGTATTTAATCCGCCGCCCTAGCGGGTATAAAACTAATACCCAGAATACTAAATATATATAGCCCTTTAATTTTAATATTAACGCCCCTAATTATATACGTAGTACTAAAGGCAATTTTACTCAATTTCCTATATAGGAAAAAGGTAAAGGTTTACTAGATATAGAACTAGTCGTCTATATAATAATTACTATAAATATAAGTATTATCGTTTATTAAATTTTATTAGTACTGCGGCACGCCCTAATAGCAAGGCTATATAATTATCCTACGTATAGTTAAGAAGAAATTAATTATAATAGTCTCTTCTAAGTAAATATTATTGCTTTTAAGATTTAGCGGAAAGGGGTCGAAGTTTCCGTTACGGACTATAACGGCGCGTATTAATAAATTACTAAATAGCGCGGTAAATATCGCCGTTATAATATAAGCAATATAGGAATTGGAGAAATTATTAATAGTACTAATATAAAGCTTTTAATAGGAAGCCGGGTACTTAATACTAATCTAACTTTTAAGTTTATTATAAATTTTAAAATTGGCTAGGGGCCTAAATTAATTAACTACTACTATTTATTAATATATATTTATTAGAAGGGTTCTAGTAAATTAAATATTCCGGGTATTACTTTAATTTCGGGTAAATTCTACCTAGTAGAATTAGGGTATATTTTATTCTAATAGGAGTAAAGAGGATTAAATAGCGGTTTTTACTCTTGTAAAAGTTATTATATTAATAATTCCCGTCCGAATAAAATTATAATAATTTTTACAGGAATAAAAATTACTTTACTAAACGTAGAGAAGCTATAAATAAAATTTATAATTATAATCGAAATATTAATAAAAGTCCGTTAAGGTATTATATCCCGTTAATCCGGCGAATTTAAGGCCTATAATACTAGCGTCCGAGAGAGATAAAGGGTATACTAGCGTTTGGCCGGTAGATATACCCTTTTAGAATTTATTAACTTCCTATTTTAATATATTTATTATTTAGGGGTCCCTTTATACGAAAGCGAAGTTTCCGCTATCTAATTACGGTAGGATATTATTAATAGTCTAATAAATAGTATTAAAGTTTTTAAATCTAGTATTAAGGGGGTACTTATTTACAATTAACGCCGAATTATAATTATTTAATAATATAATATTATAAGTAGTCGGGTCGTAGTACTAAATAAAATTTAAGTACTATAATAATTATAATTCTTTAATATTAATCGGGAAAATAATATACAGAATTTGCTCTACTAAGTTTATAATTTGCTTAAGATGTAACGCTATAATACTAATAATAATAAGGATTTTACTTTAAGAGGAATTATTAATTAAGTATTACTAAAGAAGGAGAAATTATAAAAGGAAAAGTTATAAAAGGAAGGGAAAGAATAATTTATAATAAAAGAAGGGTATAGCGTATAGACTAATTAATTATTAAAATTTACGTAGGCAATTAACTACATTAAATTTAATTTAAATAAGAACCGTCCGAAAATAAAATAAATATTCATTATTAATTAATATAAATAAATAATCCTATTATTTATCTCTTTTCCTCTATTTAAAAATACTTCCATTTTTATAAGAAAGTATAGTGGTAAAAGGTACCCTAAGGTTCTTATAAGTAAAAGTAGAATAAAATCGAAAATTAATAAATAATCGGCGAAAATAAAATAGATATTCGTTACTAATTAATATAAATAAATAATCTTATTCTTTATTTCTTTTCTTCTACTTAGAAATACCTCTATCTTTATAGGAAAGCGTAGTAGTAGAAGGTACCCCAAGGTTTTTATAGGCAAAAGTAGAGCAAAATCGAAAAATAGCTCTTTTATTAACTAAAGAGATAATTAATAAATAACTAATAATAGTTAGCGAAATTAAATAAGTATATCCTTACAAACCGGCTACTTATATATAATAAATAAACGACTTTTATTATATATAATTTTATCCTATATAGGTAGCCGGTTTAAATAGCGCTTACTATAAATTTAGGTAGGTTTTTACTACCAATTATTATTAAATTAGGAAAACGGCGTATTTAATAAACGAATTAATAGTTAGTATATTATTTACCTACCGATTAAAAACAATTTTAATAGGAATAAAATCTCGCCTATAAAATTTATAGAATAGTAGGAGGGGAAGTATAGTAAAATATTATATATAATAATTCTTATAGGAGTAAAATTTATCGTTACGTAGAGTTCGAAGGGTAGATTGTACTTATATTAATTAGAAACCGATAAAGTACTACTCTAAATTTTAAAATATAGGCCTTCGCTAAGGTATAGGGGAAGGGGCGTACTAAATTATATATAACCTAAAATAATTATTAATTAAATTACTTCGCTATCGCTATTATTAAGGTCGGATATATTATACGTATTATTAATTATAATCGGTTTATCTTCTTCGTAATTAGAAAAATCGAAATACTTTCGATTTTCCCTACGCTCCGGTTATACTTCCTTACGGTTAAATTATTGGAGAGTACCGGATAATAATTTATATACGCTATTATATTATAAATTGGGTGTATTAAAATCGGTAGGGTTTAACAGCCTATAATACCACTTTACGAATTCGTTTTTATATATTATATATATATAATTAATAATATCCATATTAACCGACGGATTAATATACTTACTACTATTAAATCGCCCGAATTTTAATTCGACTACTTTACAAATAATTATAGTAAGGGGACCTATAGCCGATATTTCTATAAAAGTAGATTTAATATTATACGTAAAATTCTTATTATATTTAATATTAAGGGTAAAGGAGCGATTAATATACTCTAATATTAGGTCGATCTCTTTCTATTCATTACTAATAATAGTACATTATATTAGGCTAAACCTCAAAATAATTTCAGATAATTCAAGGTTTGTAACTTCCGGACGTAAGAGCTAAGAAAAATATAATATTTCAAGCTTATAATTTATACTTTTTCTACTATAGAAGAAGAGTAGTAGATAGTTAACGATTTATCGGAATATATTATAATTATTGAATTAGACGGCGCAAGTAAGAATAATTAGTACCCGGACAATATATAAATACCGATAAATACTACGGAATTATATATTAATACTACTATTAATACCGTCTATATTATATTTACCGGTATATCTTTCTAAAGTAAATACTTTAATATATATATTATTAAATTATATAGAGATATAAGCGGGGCTATCTATTTAAATAGTAATCGTAATTACTACTTCTATACTTTCGCGACTGAGGATAGTAAGGTCTAGAAAACGCTTATCTACAAAGTTTTGTATAAGGAAGGCGAGGATTCTAGAATAGAATATATTATAAAAAAGCTATAATCCGTAGTAAAACTCGGTTTTTTATAGTTTTATTTTTTTCGCCCGATTAAGGCCGTAAGTATCCTATTCTATAAGAGGCTAAAAATACCGAAAAATTAAGTTAACGAAGTTTAATTTAATATAAAAGAATATAGGGATAAAGACTATTTATTATTTGTAGTTATATATAGATTGTACCTCTAATTATATTGAGATAATCTTCCGAATATATAATATTATTTTCTAATCGCTATAAACGAAGAAAAGCCGGTCGCTGAATTATTTTTATTTTATATTTAGAAGGTCGAAAAACAATTTGTTATAAAGGCGGTAAACGCTAGTAAATTCACCTTCGTTTTTATTGAAGGCGGGGGTTTAGAGAATAAAGTTTTTAAGTATTTAGTATTATTATATTTTAGGGAAGGGACGAATAGTAAGACCGTCTTATTTAATAATTGGAAATAATAATTATAGTTTCGATATTATAAGTAAATCGATAGTATAACGAAATATACGTAGCGTCGGGGCGAGTAAAGGAATAATTTAGGCCTTTTAAAATAGAATAGTAGGTTGGAATTAATATAATCGGAATAGTCTACGGATATCGGGACTATTTATTAATAAATAAGTCGTAAAGTTGTATATAGTATCCTATCGACTAATATTAAAGCTCTAGATAGTATTAAAATAATTATAGTTATTATAGATAATAATAAAACTAGGATTAAATATAACGTATTTAAAATTTTACTAAGAATATTAATTTAATTATAATAAAATATTTAGGAATTAAATTAATTATTATAGTAGTTATAAGAGTTTTAACGGTTGTAATCGTCCTACTATACGAAATATAAATATTTAATTTGGCTAATATATTTTAAATATACTTTAAGATACTATTTATATATAAATAAAGGCTTATAACCTAGGAAAAGAAATCCGAGTTAAAGGGGGCGCGAATACTTATAAGAATTATAAAAATTATATAAATATAAAGCGAAATAAACTCGTCGTAACGAGTTCGGTATTTGTATTTATCTTATTAAGTATATTAATATTTTATTAAGCCCTTAAAGAGTAAATACAACCGAAGCGTACGCTTTTGAAAGAGCGTTATACTTTACTATATAATATTTAAAATCTACTAAATACTATATAAATTTATAATATTATATAGCGTATCGCCCCCGATTATAGAGGAAGCGTTAAATTTCGCGAATAATTAGAATAGTATAAAGTTAGTAGATTTTTTAATTTCGGCGTCTTTAGGCCCGGGATTTTAGAATTCGGAATCTCCGGTTTAAAAATTATTAAATTTAATAGATTCGGCCTTTACGTATTTAAATTTAGGTTTTTTATTTTTCTTCTTTTTCTTCTTTTTGGGCTTATATTAGAAAAGAGATATTAATTCCTTACTAAATTCCTAACTAAGAGCCTCTATATCGGACGAATAATATTACTTTTCAAATTATATAATAATACTTTGACGAAGGAGAGTTTCGCGTACGTATTCGTCGCGTAAGGAATTAATAAATTCTTTTATATAAGCTCTAAATAACCGATTATTACTTCGAATTACTTTTACCTAATTACGAATAAATTATTATAAATTTCCCTTCTTAGGGCGAACCTTAGACTAATACTATTTAGTATTCTTAATTAGTAATTAATTAAAATTATAATTATAGTCCGGTAGTTTAGGAATAGTTAATAGGATATATAGAATAGGGGTAGGGGTCGAAGTCGAAGTATTAGGGTTCGAAACGGGCGTAGAATAATTATAAATAGGATTGGTTGGGAATAGACTTAATTCGGATATAAGGTCGGGCGAATTAAATACGAACGTAGATCGGTTATTACGTAGAAGCGGAAGGGGCGTTTCGTTAAACAAGTATTCAATCGGATTTAACGGATCGAATAAATCGAATATTATACTTTAATACATTTTACTCTAATAAGAATTATTTATTAGTTGAGTAGTTAGTTAGAACGGGGGCGGTTAATTTTATTCTAACCGGAGTAGGTATTTTACTCCGACTAGAGTAAAATCTTATATTAAATCTTTATTACTCTGCAGCCGACGGCCAAAAAACGCAAAACCCGCTCAGACTTGCTACCGCAGAAACGGGTTTCGGAGGTTAAGTGGGTCTGAGCTGAGACTACTATCACGCTGTGCCTGGCTTTTTCAGGAATTGCGCAATGGAAACTGTCAGAAGTCCGTGGAGGCTTCTTTTTTGAGGCGAATAGGGTGGAATAAGCAAACATGGTATACGACTCTAAGACTTTGGAGCCTTGTAAGTACATTTTGACCTTGTGGAACTTTGTAGTCGCCAGGTGAGCATGTTGTGCTTTTAGTTCATGGTTTTGATGCCATGTTACCAAGCTGTATTCATGAAGCAGCTTCCAGGTTATTAGTTGCGGTAGTTGAAGCCAAAATCTATATCAATTCGAACTTTAAGAAGCTCTAACCAAGCCAAGACAAGTCCACCTATCCCCTCCGAGATCCGGTACCTCTAACTCCACGTCCCGACAAGCTGCCCCGACAACTCGCATACAAGGCTTTCCACCCGTCCAGCCCGACCTGCCCTTCAGTCCACTTCGGTATCTGACAGCGTTCCGGGGGCCGAAATGCTAACCTCCCCAGGGGCTTGTCAACAGCCCAACATCCTGCAGGTTGGCGCTTTTTGAGAAAGTTGTGTTCTAAACACGGAGAGGCCCGGAGAATGGATACCCTGCCTACAGTGTAGGCCGAGAGAAAGTATCACATATGGGGTTGGACGTTCCGTTTGAGAACAAGAAGGTTGGTAGTGAGAGGGGGACAAAAAGCATCATCCCCCCTCCCTACTGTAGTAATGACTGCGGCAGCTTTCTGGCGTGTTGGCGTCGTAATATCAGGGATTTGTGTACAACTGGAAGTGTGACCGGGCCAACAGATGGTGACAGCAAACATCAAACATCATGAATCTGTCTCCCTTGTGATCTTGGTGGACTGAAGGTTGAAGCATCCGTAAAGGTCCCCAATCCCCTCCCTTATCGTCGACAATCTGCCCCGCTCCGAGCCTCCAGGTCCTTATCGGGAAATTCTGTGCACTAAAAAGTTGGAGTGCAGTTTAGCTTTTCCCCCGCCTGACCCTGCCTGCTTGCCGGCGATGCCACCCATCCCTTGTGTTGCAACTTGACTTCATTTACACAATGAGGTTCTTGAGACGATGAGGTAGAAATTGTATGTTTTGCGATTTGAGTTGTGATGTTTCCGAACTAGAAGCTTGCCTTTGTACCCTCCGGGCGTTCGTCCGTTGCAAATGACTTGCCGGTGACGTCAATCCACCGTAAGGCACTGTAAGCGGATCTCCGCGGCGCATCCCTTCATTGTACTTAAGAGAAAGTGGATCCTCTGAAGTTCAATCGCATCAGTGACAAGAGCAAGGGAAAGTGAATCAATTGACGATGTGTCACATGCCTAGCTAGACACAGCTTAGACAGAAGAAGAAAATAGCTTCATATTCCGCAGCCTTGGGAGCTTGAATAAGAGCTCGACGGAACTGAGGTGGGGGCAGCTTCGGATTCCGGCGTCAAAGCTCTTAGCTCTTTGCTTCTTCGAGTCATGGATTGAAATGTGGGATGGCGTCGGGGACTGAGGTGCAGTGTCACAGTGAGGTTTGGGAGCTTGCGAGTTTGATGGAGGTGAGATGAACAAGGTGGAAGACATCACCACAGGAGTGCCATCGGGTTGGAAATTGGGGAAATTATGCTTCCATTTTTTTTGGTTCATGTGCTGTATAAAATCAGGGGCAGCATAGACATGTGAACAATGTTTAAGGGGTTCCAATTCCCAAAATCTGGAGATGCATCCAGGGTTGTCGTCTTATCGTTTTGTCGATTTTATAGACCTACGTCGAGGAGCTCCAGTAACACGATGATCACCGATCCTGACATTCGCCAATCCAACCCGGGAAAAGCGAACCCCTCATGTGTTCCCCGGCGTGTACCGGTCAAAGAAAGGTCACGCGCAAAGGGATTGATAGTCATTGGCCGTTCGCCCCAAGATTGGGAGCTTGGATCGTCGTGTATAAACACCTGACGATCCATCTTTCCTTGGGACTTCTGGACGTTTATGTACCTCCACATTTGGGGACTTGGGCAAGTTGGGGTCCATTCCCGTTTCAGTTGCTTGCACTCGTCGGTCACCTGCTGGTCATAGGAAGTTTAAAACCGAATGCAAAAGGGCAAACATCGATCCATCCCATCATCCCCACATTCCTTTTTCCAGAACCTTTGCTTTCGATTGTGACTGGTGAGCAGCTTGGGGTTTTCGCTTTTCTTGCGTCAAATAGCTTTCTTGACTATTAGGTCATACCTGAACTTTGCTTGGTTGAGCCCCTCCTCAGGTTATTTCGTATCACCGACGCTGGTAACCAACCACCTCAAACATCGAATCTCTCGCACCCAACATCTGAGAGGCTCGAGTCACGAGAATCATGGCGGCCATAGAGCGAGAACCTCCATCGTCCATCGAGGGGTCCAGCCCCAACCGCCCGCAAATGTTTCATCGGATTTCAGACAACGCCATTGACGAGTCTTCGGACGCTGATAGCGACTTCGTCAAGTTGCAGAAAACCATCAGCAAGGAGAGGCGGGAAGCTAGGGAGACTCCCCAAGCTCGTTTGCAGCGAGCATTCCCCTTCACCTTTCACCCCAACATCAGACCCCTCAACCAGTCTGACTACGAATCGTGTATTGCCCTGGAGATTGCGGCCTTTCCGGACCCAGAACACAGAGCTACACCTGAGAAGGCGAGTTCACCTTGCCCCAATATGGGCGGTATGCGCCGGGCCGAACCTTGACTAACGGCAACCGCAGTTCGAGTACCGACTCTCAACCTGTCCTGAGCTGAGCCTGGGTGTCTTTTGCACAGTTGTGCCTGACAAAGCCAAGAATTGGACAATCGAAACCTTGGATGCTGCCAAGCCTGTCGAAACCGATCGTCCCAATGGCGCAAAGAGCGTACTGGTGGCACATATCGTGTCTACGCGCTGCGCCGGAGACACCATCACAGACAAGGATATGGACTATCCAAAAGACTGGCGCACTCGTCGCGGTCGGTCGGCAGACGTAGGACATCAAGAGAGTGGGCGTACCATTGCGCTGCACTCCTTGGCCGTGGCTCCAAAGCTCCATGGATGTGGAATTGGCCAGATGATTGTCAAGGCCTACTTGCAACAGATGAAGGACGCGGGATTGGCTGATCGCGTGGCGTTGATATGTCAAGATGTGAGAACCAGCTGCTGTGCCTTTGGCTTACCTTGAAGACGAGAGTTAACTAGATATATAGTGCCTTGTTTCCTACTATGAGCGGCTTGGGTTCAAGCACGTCGGCAAGAGTCCCGCCCAGTTCGGAGGAGGTGGATGGCAAGACATGGTGAGTCACACTTCTTAAGCATCCTCGGAGTTTTGTCGACGTTCTCGAAATTCACCAGTTCTGCAGATCATCGACTTAGTGAGTTATGAAGTGAAAGCCGTCAAAACCCCGTCCTAGTGGGTATCATATGGTATTCCAGAACGGCAAAATTCCTGAAACGACAAAATTCGGCGCGGCCCCAAACTTGTTGAATCAGATCAGGTCAGATCTTCGAGAGGATCCCAAAGTCGGCGGATAGCTTATTGGATGCGCAAATAGAACCTGACAACCCCATTTTCTTCTTCTTCTGGAGTGTCAGCCACAGGTTTGCTGTTGTGGCTATGGTCAGAGGGTTTGGGGAAACGTACCTGTGATATACATGTTACTTTTATTAGAATTCAACTCCAGCTTTTAGTCGGTAGCCTTGTACTTGGCGCGATACTCCTCCGTCTTCTTGACGTCCTCAGGGGAAGCAAGACCCCTCATACCCTCGATGATGTCGTCCAGAGTAAGGATGGCAAAGATGGGAATGCCGTACTCCTTGCGGAGCTCGCCCATAGCACTGGGACCGGGCTTGCTATCATCACCATCGGCAGCGGGGAGCTTCTCCATGCGATCAAGAGCAACGACAATGCCAGCAACAATGCCGCCCTCCTTCTCGATCTTGGCAATGGCCTCACGCTTAGCGGTGCCGGCAGTGATGACATCGTCAACGATGAGAATTCTCTTGCCCTTCAGAGGGGCGCCAACAATGTTGCCTCCCTCGCCATGGTCCTTGGCCTCCTTGCGGTCGAAAGAGTAGCAGATCTTGCCGTAGGTCTCGGGGTCAAGCTGGGCAAGCTTGTCGGTGGCGGCGGTAGCGAGGGGAATGCCCTTGTAGGCGGGGCCAAAGACAATGTCAAAGTCCAATTGCCCGCTCTTGTGAGCTTCGATGATGCACTTGGCGTAGGCAGTAGAGATGGCCTGGAGAAGGTCGGCGCGGTAGAAATCGCCGGCGTTGAAGAAGTATGGGGAGATGCGCTTGGACTTGAGCTCGAAGCTGCCGAACTTGAGGACGCCGCCGTCGATGGAGGCCTTGAGGAAGTCAGCCTTGTAAGGCGAGAGAGCGGCCATTGTGCTGGTAGGAGGAGGGTATCTAGGATTGGAATTGAAGCTTGAAGAAGAAGATGGAGAGATCCCAGAGGAAGAACCTTCACGTCTGAACAATAGCTGGAGGAACCTGGAAAGAATTGAGAAGAATGGAGGGACAGAAGGGTTCAGTTCCTGGCGTCACACGCGGAAGTCTTTCAATTGAGTCAATCAGATGGTGGGTTACGAGTGGGCCAGTTCAAGGAGCCAGGCCCGCGACGGGAACTTCAGGTTCGCGAAGCCCGGTCATCGGCCGGTGGGCGCGGTGGGGTTCCTGGGAAAATGTGGGGTTAGAAAATCCCAAATCCTAGCCGATTCCTACCCCTTGGCAGGATGTCTTGGCAGCGCACACTTCAATCCACTTTGACACTAGGTCTGCTTATCTTATCGATTGGAGCAGCCGCTGGAAAAATATTTCGAAGTAGACTTTGGCAGCACAGGCGCCTCCCGTCGCCCTCCAACACCGCCCCCGCAGCCGGTCCCTATCCTTTAGACCGTCCTCATTGTCTTGCACTTCCAGTCCGAGATTTCTCACTAGCAAGTGCTTGACATCTATACCCAAAATGACGTGGAAGGACATTGCCCCTGTGCCTACGTAAGGACATCTTGGTTGTTGAATTGTGTTGTTGTTGTTTGGCATCGCTAACTCTCTTCTACAGGGCACAGGAATTCATCGACATCATCCTCTCGTAAGTCGACATCGACAGCCCCCGACCACGACGATGCGAAATCTTCGAGTTCGAGTCCGATGGTTTGGTTAGTGTGGTGAAGGATATTAACTGTTTAACAGGAGGACACAGCGTCGCTTGCCGACTCAGAGTATGTACAATCTGGAGATATACGTGAATCGGGACATTATCGCTAACCTCTACTTCGAACAGTTCGTGCCGGTTTCAAGAGTATGTCGTCTCGAACCAGATACCTTATGAGAACTCGAACAGACCATTAACACGCGACACCGAACAGTCAGCAGAATTAGAGCCTTCTACACCCGTAAGGTCAAGTTCACACAGGAAACATGCAGCGAAAAGTTCGGCGCCATCGTCTCGAGCTTCCCCATGCTCACCGACCAGCATCCTTTCCACCGCGATTTGATGAACATTCTCTACGGTAGGAATCCCGCGCTCCTCTTCGATCGGAGGTTTCCAAAAACGGCTTGCGAAACCGCCCGGTCTTGTCGGGAACAATGGCTGACAAGATGATGGATAGATGCCGACCATTTCAAGGTTGCCCTCGGTCAGGTCTCGACCGCCAAGCACTTGATCGAGACCATCTCTCGTGATTACGTCCGTCTCCTCAAGTACTCGCAATCTTTGTACCAGTGCAAGCAGTTGAAGAGAGCCGCCCTCGGTCGTATGGCCACCCTCATCAAGCGTCTGAAAGACCCTCTCGCCTACCTCGACCAGGTCCGCCAGCATTTGGCCAGATTGCCCGATATCAACCCTACCACCCGTACCCTCCTCGTCGCCGGCTTCCCCAACGTCGGCAAGTCTTCGTTCGTGCGCTCGGTCACCCGCGCTGATACCCCGGTCGAGCCCTATGCTTTCACCACCAAGAGCTTGTTCGTCGGCCATCTCGACTACAAGTACCTCCGTTACCAGGTCATCGATACCCCTGGTATTCTCGACCACCCTCTCGAGGAGATGAACACGATTGAAATGCAGTCCGTTACTGCCCTCGCCCATCTCAGAGCCGCCGTCATGTTCTTCATCGATATCTCTGAGCAGTGCGGTTACTCGCTTAAGGCCCAGTGCAACTTGTTCAGATCGATCAAGCCCCTTTTCGAGAACAAGATGGTCTACATTGTCCTGAACAAGATGGATATCAAGACCGTCGAGGAGCTCGACCCCGAATCTCAGGCCGATATTATGGACCTTACCAAGTCCGGCAACATTCAGCTTTTGCGCGCCTCTTGCGCTACCCAGGACGGTGTCCAAGAAGTCAAGAATGCCGTTTGCGAGGCTCTCCTCGTTGAGCGCGTCAACCAGAAGTACAAGGCCGGTACCAGCAGCAACGGTACCATGGGCTCTCGTCTTACCGAGGTCATGTCCCGTATCCACGTCGCCCAGCCCGCCGATGGTGTTCTCCGCGAGACCTTCATTCCCGAGGGTGTCAAGGGCCTCAAGAAGTACGACAAGGCCGACCCCGAGAGGAGACTTTTGGCCAGGGATGTCGAGGAGCAGAACGGTGGTGCTGGTGTCTTCAACGTCGATCTCAGGGAGAAGTGGATCTTGGCCAACCCCGAGTGGAAGTACGACAAGATTCCCGAGGTCAGTAACTTCCGCATTCCGATACCCTCCAGAAATTAGTTGCTAACATGCTGTGCTTTGAACAGATTGTCGATGGCAAGAACGTCTACGATTTCATCGATCCCGATATCGAGGCCAAGCTGGCCGCTCTCGAAGAGGAGGAGGAGCGTCTCGAGAAGGAGGGCTTCTACAAGTCGGACTCGGACCTCGGCGACGAGTCGGAGGAGGAGGTCCTGCAGAAGGCCGAGTACATCCGCGAGAAGCACAAGCTGATCCGCAACGAGGCCAAGATGAAGAAGTCGCTCAAGAACCGCGCCATAATCCCCAGGAAAATGCAGAAGAAGTCGTTCGCCCAGTTCGAGGACCACATCGACCAGCTCGGCGTCGACACCGAGGAGATCAACCTGCGCGGCCGCGCCAACGTGCGCGAGCCCACTCGCGGTCGCTCGCTGGCCCGCAGCCGCAACGGCACCGAGGACCCCGACGCCATGGAGGTGGATACTCCCAAGACCGCCGCCGAGCGTCTTCGCTCTCAATCTCGTCCGGCCCAGCGTGGCCCGGGCGCGACGAACAGGCGCGACGACGGTGTTACTGGCGGTGTGGGTATGGACATGGAGACGGCCCGTTCCAAGGTCGAGAGGGTGGCCAAGCTCGGCCAGCGCAAGAGGAACAGAATGGCCAGAGCCGGCGAGGCCGACAGGCATATTGGCGATTCCATGCCCAAGCATTTGGTATGTCTTTGCTCTTCACAGCACCCCTTTCTTCTTGGTAACCATCATACTAACAATGTATTCTACAGTTCTCTGGCAAGCGTACTGTTGGCAAGACACAGCGTCGTTAATTGGATCCATGTTTGGTCGTGTCGTGGGGGTGTCTCGTCTCATCTTTTGGCGGTTGTGTTCTCTACTGTTTCTGGGGAAATGATTCCATATATCTGCGTCATTGGTTTTTTCATGTTTATAACGTAGACTACTACCATCTCGAGGCGTTCTTGGGCAAAATGGGAAAAAAAGGATGTCAACAATAACATAACTACGTATGGTACCTACTCATCGGGCAGATGTCTTGTGTCTTGTTGCTTTTTGTATTTGTTGGTAATACCCAAGTCAGATAACAAATCATCCAAATCTCAACTCGTGCAGTCTCAAAGGAGCTGATATGAACACCGTCATCCGACAACTAATTAGGGGTCCCTGTTTGGATGGTATGTTCACGCATATGACACGATGTTGACAAGACCATGTACTTTTCTGATCCGTTCGCTAGTTGTGCTTCGATCTGATCTCCTTTGGGCACATTGATGTGTTCTCCTTTGGATACACTGTCCACAGGTTGACAAAGCTTCGTCACTCAGGGGTTACTTGCTCGGAGGTTATCCACACTCAAATTCCACATCCATAATCTCCACGGTGTCAACATTCACTGTGCACACCAGGGGGCACCACTTCCATTTCATTTGATTACCCGTGAGATTATGTGATTTATTACCCATCTCCTCTATCGTCCCGTCCAAATCTACAAGAAATCCGTATCCATACGTTTTGGATTGGAGACTCAGTGAGTGACTGACTGGCTGCCCAAAAACCTGCTAAGCAAAGCAAGCAGCCTGTATGTACTATGTAGTACTTGTGCTTCAAAATGAGACCATCAATTAAATGTTGTTATGTTATGCCCTAATCCATCATCCCTGTGTCATGTCATAGTTACTCCGACGACATCTGGAGACCCTCCCTCAGACCCTCAACAACAAGCTCCTCGCCCGCGCACCGGCGGTAGATGTCCTTGACGTCCTCTGTCGAGGTCTCAAAGTGGCTGGTGGCGTCGTAGCTCTTGGAGATGAAGATGTTGTCGTTGCGGCCGTCCTCGAGGGGCTCGTAGAGGGGGATGGGGGGACCCTGTTTGGAATCTGTTAGTTATCTAAAAGCAAGGTATGAATGATGGCGGGGAGAAAACATACCATGAACTGCTCCTCGATCTTGCCGAGGCGCTCGATACCAGGGGCGAGCTCGAGGTGGTGGTTCGCAGAGGTCTCGGCAATGGTCGAGACGATAGCGATCCAGTAGCCCTTGGGGCAGACGTTGTGCGCGGAGGAGACGCAAGCGATGTAGATATCTGGAGCGTTTCGTTAGTGATCTGTCCCGTACGTTCATTCACTCTCGTTCTGGGGGCGCACAACTTACCGTTCTTGCGGCCAACCTGCGACTGGGGAATGATCAACTGGGACGAGTCGGCATCGTTGGTGCTAGCAAGCGGGTGCTTGAGAATGCAGATGGCGCGGAGGACGTGGCCGACAACCTTAACCTTGTCGGGGAAGTAGCTGGGGTCGCCGAGGATCATCTTGGCGCGGGTCTCGAACTTCATCTCGGGCTCAACACCGGTCATGGTGGCCTTGATGCCGACGGCCTTGCCATTCTCGTAGACGAGCTCGTCGACGTTGGTGTTAAGCATGTAGGTACCGCCGTAGATGGCGGAGAGACGGGCGAAACCCTGGGGAAGCTCGCCGAGGCCGTAAAGAGGGTAGATGTATGGCGACTTTCCGTAGCGGGCGACGGACTGGCCGTAGAGGCGGATGCGCTCGATGGTCTCAGGGGCGGCGCCAGGGGTATCGAGGTAGTTGTCGTTGAGGTAGAGGGCCATGGCGTGGCCGACGAAGTCCTTGGTGCCGGTCTCGAGGCTGAACTTGTCAAAGACCTCCTTCATGGTGCAGGTGGACATGTCGAGACCTGGAAGCGCCTGGGGTTAGCGCATTTGAACGAATATGACAGCAAGTGTATCTGGCCGAAACTTACCCTTGTGTGTGGCCGAGTTCTTGGGGTCGAACTCGCCAACCCACTCGATGAAGCTCTTCATGCGGCGCTTCTCGAAGATGCCCATGAGGGGCGAGCGCAGAGCTTCGGCGGCATCTGAGGGGACCTTGGCGATGGTGGCCTTGGAACCAGCACCCTGCTGTACGTAGCTACCGGCAACCTGCTTGAACTCGAGGTAACGGGTGACATCGGTGGAGACGAGAATGTTGGTAAGCTCGCCAGAGGACATGAGGAACTTGGGAACAAGGTCGATGTTCCAGTCGTTGGGGCGGCCGTACTGCTTCCAAGGCTCGGTGCCCTCGGTATAGTTGCCATACTTCTTGAAGAGCGTCTCGAGGTTAACGGACGCCGCCTCACTGCGCAAAGAGCCGTGTTAGCTTGTTGTCATCATGGTTCGATAGGGGGTTGAACGGGGGAAGTACGAACCCGCCGTAGTGGTCGTTGCGGTCGATATGGAGGACCTTCTTTCCCTTGACACTGAGAACACCCGAAAGGATACACTCGGTCAAGCCGGTGCCCAGCACAATGACATCGTACTCTTTGGCGATCTCGTCGGCCATGGTTGTGGTGTTGATAGTATTAGTTGTTTAGGACGAGTCGGTCTTGCGGTCTGCAAGCTACAAGCAACAAGCTACAGGTAGGAAGCTTGTTTGGATTAGAGGGGGGTGGTGGGGTTGGTGAGAGTAGGTAGGTTGGTATATAGCAAGCAGGCTAAACACACGGAGAATGGAAGAAGCAGAACAAGAAGAATGGGACGGGAAGAACGAAGTCGAAGGCGGATCACTTGGTACTAAATGGGGAGTCGCCTGTGGACTGGAACCTCGTCGTAGACTGGACAACTGACAGGAGGCGGCGTCGGTCACGTTCGCCCCGGACACTGGACAACGACCAGGCACTGACACTCCAGTCGAGACGAGGGACGGGGCGACGTTGACGGACTGGGGCCGCACTTGTGGGCTGCCACTGCACGCTGCATTGCTGGCACCGCCTGCACCGCCTGCGACAGCAGCTCCCACCTGTCGCAAGTACGGTGTGCAGGTGCAGGTAGCTGTCAAGCATGGGTCCCGTCTGCCCGTCCATTTGATCATGTCGTCGCCTGTCAACCATTCAAAGCCACTGAGAGGCAACAGACAACTCTGATGAAAGTAGGGGGCATGTCCAATGCATGGTCATGTCTCCTGGGGCTCCTGGGCGGTCTCCTAGGCGGTCTCTCCTAGCCCAGGCTTGCTGCCAGCCAGTGGTAGCGGATGGCTCCTGGATCGTCACCGTCGTGGTAAGTGGGGGAGTCTTAGAATGAGGGGCGGGAACGGGACCCCGCTTTGAGCTTCTTTGAGCTAGACCGGAGCCAAGGAGACGGTCGGTAATGTCCCCCTAATGTCCCCTGGTGGGACTCTGAATGTCTCGCTATGATTTGATGGCCAGGCCAAGACAACAAGCAGAGACAGCACAGAAGACCATTCATTTGATGGAAGAACCCTGGCTTGCTTCATCTGGTCCCGCAATCATAATTGAATCGCCAAACCTATATATATCTGATATACCACTCAACATTTGTATTGAAAATTGGATATTGAGACGAGCTTGTCTCGTCTATCCCGCCAATGCTGTCATGCCCTTCCTCCTGACCTCTCCATGGTCTCGCCTGTTCAGGTTGGCGCTGATGATGATCTCCCCAGCTACGATGGAAATCTAGACAGATCCTAAGCGAGATGTTGGTATACAGAGATTCACACACCCCAGATCTCGGTTGTTCAGCCCATCACTATTCACCAGGGACCGCCTAATCCATTGGACACCCATTCCCATGAACCCCATGGGGGCGTTTTTGTTGGCTTCTTTATCAAAATATCCCAGGCCATGTCCTTCCCTCTTTGGAACGTGGCCTGTCCGGTTGAATTTGGCTGTTGTACAGTGAACACATATGATGCTCGTTACACTATCGATACAGGTTGCAATGTGTGGTGGTTTGTTTTTGAAACGGGTATCGTGTTTCCCCTCGTCCTCTTACCGCAAGGGCAGCTTCACGACCGGCCCGTCTAGTTCATGGTCTCCTTCGAAGAACCACTTCCTCGCTCATACCCTAGGAGCTTCGGCTTGGGACTTCGATGATGGTATCGTTGTTGGGTCGATTTCTGTGGTAGATTGCGCCTCGCTGGCCTCGGCGCCCTCCGCCGTCTCTTCCGCCTCCAGGAATGTGCTAGGCTTGTAGGGGTTCTCGGGGTTGGACAGGTCGATCTCCGGGTCCTGCTCGGCCAACTTCACCGCATCCTCCCAAGCATAGAAGCGCTCGGTGAGCACATGCTTGATTCCGCGCATCGTCTGCTTGACCTAGAAAGTTAAACGAACCATTGTCAGCTCTCTGCCGTAACCCATTATACGGGCCTTCCTTCCTATCATCCACCTACAGTGCGATCACGCTCATTGGCCTCAGCAAGACCGAAACCCAACTCGCTCTTCTTGCGCTCCCAGTTCGTCGTCGCAATGCGGTTGCGCTCCTTGAGGCAAACCCACCACAGCCGGTGCAGGTCGTCCCACGACTTCTTGCGCAGCTCGGAAACGGTCCAGGCGCGGCCGTGCTTGGTGTGCTCAATGGGGGCCATGGCGACGGTCTCGCGGTCGTAGAAGAAGTCCCAGAGGCCGTGGTTCTCGTCGACTTGGATCGGGGGCAGCTCCTCGCGCGGGACGGGCTCGGGGAGGGGTTCGTCGGAGACGGAGAGCTTCCAGCGGGTGCCGGACTTGCGCAGCGCAGACTCGCCACGCTTCTTGGAGTTGTCGCGGGTCACGCGGGCGGTCGGGTATTTGTGGCGCTTGAGGAGGGCGGCGGACGTGGAAAGCGCTCTGACCGGGACGGCGACGGCGGCCTTGGGTGCTGTTACGGCCGAGCGGCAGGTCTGCATAAAAGCGCCCATGGAGGGCCGGAGGGCGGCTGGTGAGGCCATGGCGGAACGGTTGTGGTGTGGTGTGTGGTGGTGATGGTTGGTGAAAGTGTGTCCCAACCCGATGCCCGCTACTCCGTATGCACCGTCGTCCGAGTCGCAGTGGGTGGTCAATCGTAGGCGCGCGGTGCGGACTGCGGTGCGGCTCCGGGACGGCAACTCGCTCCACGGCCTCTGGCACCGCAAAATTTAGGTGGGTCCGAGCTTGGTCCCCGTTCGTGCCGCCAACGGATCCTCATTGGTCCCATTCGACAGCGAATTGCCGGATGAATTGGCGGCAAGCACGGTAGCAGGCTAACTGTTTACGCTAGTACAAACTAGGTTAAACTTGACTATAACTTCACGTCCAGTTGCTTTTCTGACCAATCATATGACAATGTGCTGTTTACTTAGAGTTAACTTGACGCTATTCCTACCAATGACAACTTTCATTGAACGACACAACGTCAACGTCCTCTCTTTATCCCGAGGCCGTTGACTGTTAAGTCTCACAATTCCATTAGGTGTTCTTCATTCCAATCGTTCAGCAGCTGAAGTTTTCATTCTTTTGGTAGACATCATGGTCTTCCAGTGAGTGCCTCTTGGTTCCCATCTCAGTCACAGAACTCCTGGCCCGCCGGCTTCCTGTCCACCACTTACCCCCTCGTCCCGTTCAAAGCACTATCAACCTATCTCACCTTCCAAATCTATGATGACATGTTATCCAACCAACTGCCATCACTCTTCTGCGAAATTCTTGAAACCTCATGAATCTAACAAATCACAGAACCTACCGCAACCTCTCCCCGCGCGCCCGTCTCGGCGTCGGCATCGCATTCACCCTCTGGGGTCTCATCGGCCTCAAGCTGTCTGACAAGGCCGAAGAAAAGCTCGGCTATACTCCCACTGAAGAGGATCGCAAGGCGCTGGAGAGGTTTAAGCCTCGAATCATCGAAGTCGAGAAGGAGGTTGAGAAAGTCGTTGGGGGCGAGAAGTAATGTTCTCTTCTGGGAGTGAATTTGGGTTGATGGGGATGTGAAGAGAGGACGATTCGGTTGGTAACAGCACCGTCACCGGATGATGGGCAATTCCACTTCTGACGCTCGAACTCCGAAAAGACAAAAAAGGCCGAGCGAAAGTGGGAGAACGGACACCGAACGAGCATGAATGGATGGATGGGTAACAGGACATATCATTTTCCGACCGCACGGAGAGATCGATGGACAGAACAAGAAGTGGGAGCCAGTTGAGCATAGGTTCTCTATGGCAACAACAGCACCACGAAACAGGAGCAGCAACAGAAACAGAAACAGAACAACAGCACCTGTCACCAGTCAGGAAGATATAGAAGCAACCCATTTTACAGAAGACATTGAGGCGCTAACCACTTATCTATACCCTCTATACACTTTTGTATACTCTGGGTTTGCGACCGAATGAGCGGTTGAGTGCACTCAGTTATACAACCTTTGCACATTACCCGTCCAAGAGCGAAAAACAACCATCGACATGACATCAAATCCACACACTCTCGTTGACTTATCTTTCTAGTAAGTTTTGCTTATGCCCTGGAGACGGATAACTCTCAGTTAGTGGTGAGATCTTCAACAGGTCAAACTCTCCGTTTGAATGGGCGTCCGAAGAAAAAAGATCATGGCGATAAACGTTGCCTAAGGCAGAGAAAATGAACGACGACGCAGAAAGATAGGAAAATGCAAAAAGCTCGGCTGCCCAAGCCTGGAGTTGAACTCGAGGCCAGCTGCATACCTACGAAAATACCACGCATTTTCTGGCTACCTGCACACCTACCACGTCGGCTACTGGGAGTTGTTGGAAGGTCTGAACTTGGGGATTATATGGTCCCAGTGAAGGTCCTGCCGCTGAGTGAAAACCTGGGGCTCGTACCGATGTGTTGGAACTTGTTGGGAGTGAATGGAGCAAGTCCTATGGAGAGAGAACCAACGACTTGCCCGGTCTTCAAGCGATTTATGTTTGGCAACTAGCCATTCTCTCCTTGTGAGCCCTCGTTTCTTTCATTTCGGGTTTGGCGTTCAATCTTTGGCATTGAGACACAACAAACCTCCGCACAGTTGCTTTGGTTTCCGCGACCGCGACATCTCCCCTGCTTCAGAGGCATAGCCCACAAAAGCTTCGTTTTGTGCTGAAACCATGGTGACGCCCCAACAGTCCTACCCTCTCGTCCCTTCAAGAAACTGTCCAGGTTTCCCAACATCAACAACAAAAACAATAGCAATAGCAGGCTTCGCTAGTCCCCTAGTAGGCTGACGAACCGTCAACCGCCCGTCTTCCACCATGGCCGACCCGGATCGATCTAGTTCAGTCTGTCTACCTGTGCCAACACATCCGCGCAAAGAGAGTATTCTGTCCTCAGGGACCCTTGAGGATCTACCGACAATAACCCAGGCTCAAGTGTCTGGCGTTCCATTCCCTATCGGCTCCGACCAATTCGACTTCGCAGCCAAGGCAAGCTCTCCGGGGACACCGAGAGCTAATGATAGCCCGTCCGCCTCGGACTACCTGAACGGAGGCCGACCCCACGACAGTGTCTCTCCCGCATCCAACAATCACGTGTTCATCATCATATCAACCCCGGCTCACGTACAATGATGCCCAAGACGGTCCTCTGTACCTCTATCTCAAGGAAACTCCAAACCGGCGTGAAGAAAGTACATTCTGAAGAGTCACTGGACAGCCGATAACCCCACAGAAGAGACGGGAAGAGCTCAAGTTCAGACACTGAGATACTCGGGGACTATCTTGAGAATGTGAAGAAGTTCAATAGATTCTATCTAAGCTGCCAGGCTGGCAGACAGACAGGAACTTCTCCGCCCTAGAAACATGGACCTTGTAGATGGGAGTGGCAGTCCAGACTTCGGTATGGGTCACGCAGAAATAATTTCCATCGTCGCTAGAGTCAGGGCAGGTGCATCCTTGGTCGCTCCATTCCTTCCTTCCTTCTAGGTGAACTTCTACTCGTACTGATCACTCCTTCCTTGACTGTGGTTAATCAATCCAAGTAATTAGGTTCCTTTCAAACTCACTGCAGCTAGTGAATGGATATGATTGCTCTGACATTTTTCTGCCTCTCAAGATTCTGGCGGGCAAGATCCAAGTGAGAAAGATGTGAAGGGATCGAGCAGATGGAAGATCCGTTTCCTTCGTCTGATCTGAAGCTGATCCATCCGGATCTGTCTGTGGAGCTCGGTCGGTTAGACTCAGTTATGCTTATTTGGACTACATACTCCGCCGAAAGGGAAGGGGTGTGTTCCTGGTGTGATGGCACATGCCATCACCTGTCCGATCCTTGGGTTCCTTCTGGTCTTTGGTCTTCCATCCCATCTGTCATTGCATACAAGGACCCCTTCCCATCCGCCTACGCGTGTCTTGGCTTGCTCTTCTTCTCCATCTTTATTATCATATTGCTTTCGTCAGTGCTTTTGCTGCGTCAGCCCTCAAACTACGTGCTGTGACACCTGGAAGGGATGGAATAACGGAGAAGTGGAAGTGGAACTGGAACTGGAAGTGTAACGAAGAGACGATGTGCAACGTCTCAAGCAACGGTTGATGATCACGTCGCTGGCTGCTTACTAGAAATTCGCAGACTTGTTTTGTTGCATTCTTGTCCTTCTTCAAGTGCATGTGGCCGTCTACTCGCAGATGATGTATGATACGTGAGAACATGGAGAAGTTGATGGATGATCAACCTCCTGACATGGATACCTATATCTATTACGAGCTCTGCGATGAAAATATAGGAGGGTTTTAGCTTTGACGGTACCGTTGATAGGTAGTCTTTCGCATCAGGCGTTTTGAGGTCATGATGTAGCACACAATGAAGTATGCTGTCATAAACCCAAAGTCTTTTGGGCATCAGGTAAGTAAGGCGCCTTGGCCTTCTTCACTCTTTCAAAATAACAGCCGTGCTAACAATACTTCTCCATTCAGGTGGCACTCTCCCACTTCCACGAGTTTAACAACCCTGATTTCGCTCTAGTGTACACTTGCACGGCTATTCCCAATAGCATCTTGGTCTTCTATTGCTCTGGAACAAGAACAATCGACCGAGGTTGATTATGTGTATTGACACTCATGGAGCCTGGGAAAGGCTCAAGGCGGGAGTATGTATTCACATTCTGGTTCACATTCCCATCCTCTTCGAAATATCTTCTTTCTCACTTACAGCTATACATACCTCACCTCCTTTTTCTTGCTTCAATCCCCTTCTTGCTTTCCGCACCAACACTTCACCGGCAACTGACCTGCACTTGACCACAGAGACACATCCTGAATCACATTGGTTACCTTATGTATGGCCACCGGAGACAACCTGATTCTCGTGACTCATTCGCCCTTCCTTTTACGTTTCCGGTGGAATCTGACAATTCTTGCGAAGAGGACGATGCGAGAACCCGGTGTTTCTATCCTTCTGTCTAGGCAGACGTGATCGGTATGTCGAAGGGTGCCCTCTCCTTTCCTCCGATTTACTTTTCTTCCCTGTTTTACACCTTTGCTTCGATTCTGGAAGCTTGTACGATACCTTAACGATTCAACAATTTTACGCTCTTCTTTCCTTGCAGCCTACTTGGACATTACACACAGTTGCTAACGACCATCATCTTCTAGGAAGTTCTCCTTAACTGCCCTGATTTACCCCTTGATAAATCTCACGATGCTTACATTACTTCCTGGACATTCAAATCTGGTTTCTTTGGAATTCATGTCCATTCTTCGCCACCGAAGCCGCTTCCCTGTTCCTTTTTTCAGTCTTCATTTGTTTACTTTTCGATCTTGAATTTCAAGTTCATGTTCAACTTCACGTAAATTGTACACCCATGATACTTCAATCACTGCCAAACTACCTATACCGAGAACTTCCATCACTTCCATCACTTTCCTTCCAGATACCCGACGAGTAATCGGCAACTTCCTTGGTCATTCCTTGATTGTGATGAAGTGTTGTTGGCGGACCCATTCCTCCGGAACAAATTCCGACTTGCCCCCTTCTTTACAAAGCTCTACCTGAAGGTGACATGTCACATTGCTTTTTGTTGCTTACTTGGCACATGTCAATCTGTCAATGTCACTATACCTAATCTGTGCGGAGCGAACTCCGCGGACCCTGTCCAGCTAGTTGCCCTCTCAGCTCTCATCATCACTTCAGACTTCCTGGTAGTAGTCACCTTCCGGCACACACTTGCGATTGAAGCTTGAGAATCGCCATTTCCACCACAGATCTACAACAACAAAACTGCCAGCCAGGTTCGCTTAAGCAAAACTTACTACACCATCTCGACAGTCGACCAGCTTGATCGACTACCTAGAGGTATTCCTGCTAGTCAAGGAGCCAAGGTAGTGTAGTGTCTACCACCCCTTGGAAAGAATCAACGACCCCCTTGGGCCCCCTTTAAGTCCCTGTTGATCACTCCATCTAGGTACATAGTGACCATCGCTAATCTGGGCAATCTGGCTGGCGAAAACGGTGAAATCTCTGATGCCGATTTCCTTGCCCTTTTTCGTGCCCCTGTTTTTTTCTTTTTTTTCGCCATGACATCACGCATCACGGGCCAGTTAGATCGATTCAAACGAAGTTTGGTACGTAGCGAGGTAGGGTATGGTCGGGAAGCAGTGGGATGCGATGTAGGGTCTTCGTCCCTCAATGTCTCAAAGTTCAAGATCCTTCCATGCGAAATCGAGGCAATGGGGGATTTCCCCCCTCCTAGCCGCCAGAACATGGCGAAAGGAATTGCGATTCCTCGACAGGTCAAAAGATCTTCCCTTGTAAACCTATCGGAAGTATCCTGTCTGTCTTGTATAATGTAGGCTTTGTGTGAGCTCAGCTCTGCTATAGGTAGGCTCTTGTAAGTGAGGTGGTAGTCCATGTCACTATTCCTCACTGTAGCAGTGTAGTATACATATCGTGCCACGCAGTTGGCAGATCAGTTCTATGGAGTCGCAGTCAAACTCAGGTCAGGCACCTAGGTGTGCATAGTATGGTTGTAATGTACGGTTCATCACTCTGCCATTATGCTATGCTATGCAAATCGACGGAGGTTTTCTCCTCTGTTTGTCATTGACCAGAAGACATGAAAGTTGAGAACTAGAAAAGCAAAGAGCCAGTTTCCTTGTACCACGTCAACAAGGCCCACGAGTTCATAGATTGACGGCAACAGTGATGAGAGTGGCATAGCATAGCAGACAGGCATTGAAGCATACCTAGTCTCCTAGTCAGCCATACCGAAGAAGGTAATCTTTACGGCGCCTGTCTCGCCTGTCTCGCCTCGTTCGCCTCGTTTTTTGTGTGAATTGGGCTTGGGTTTACGATTGCGTTGCCATTGCGTTGCCGGTAGTAGCCAAGCAACCAAGACGAGATTTAGCTCTGACAATATGCGCTGTACACATTTGCCGTTGCCATTTACCGTTGGCGTATAGTAAAATAGGATTCGCTGAAGAAGTCAGACAGACAAGACAGCTCGATCGTTCATTTGACCGGAAATACCCAGCCTGGCGGCTTTTACCTCGGTGTCGAAATGTCGAATGTCGATCAAGGGGTTGAAACAATTAGGTGAGATATACTACACCTAACTGACCTGGCATGCATATAGAGTCTACGGTAGGCTCTCAACTTTTCAAGTCATGTGTTTTGAAACGCGCCAACCAGAGGACATGAGTAGTAAAGAGAACAGCTAATGACTTCGGACTTGAGTCGGAAGATCTCTTTTTGTGAAGTGAACAGATTCCCGTTCGTTCGTTCGTCCGTCTTTGACATGCCATGGGCATTGGCATTGGCATTGTGAAAAGAGATTTTTGTTTCTCTCCCAAGCGCCGTTACCATGTACCGTAGCAACGTCGTAGTATGTAGAAACCTTATCTCACTCCCGTAATTTGATCATAAAATACCATCTGGTATGATTTTGACCAGCAACAACGGCGCCAACAAGCATCACTGCCCAGTCGACCAGGTCCAGTTGACCAAGCAGTTTCCGGGCCGTGTTCTCACACCTGAATGCCGGCCCGTCAAGTCGTGTCAGTCACACGCTTGTCATCTTCTCCTGAAACCTCAAAAACATTGATTGTCGCCGGCCATAGGCGATGTCGTGAGTGAAATGATGATTTGGTGATTTCGCGGAATTTCAAAGACCCCCTCGGCGCCAAGACAAATTTCCCAAAACATCTCGAACGATTCATTTCACATGGCTGGCCCATGCTCCATGTCCATGTTCAAACGTGCCTTGCCATGCCATGGACTGTCTTGTGCGAGTCCTTGACATGAGAAAGGTATCAATGCATTGCCGTGATTATTTTCTCTGTGCCATTCATCCAGGCAAGCATCATTTCTTGCTCAAAAGTTCATGCCACACTTTCTTGCATGTCTTGTCTGCTACCGACAACGACTCATGGAAGCCCAGGAGTCAGGCCAGAGTCCAGGAGCATCAAAGTCCTTTCGTTTCTTTCCAGCCTGTGAATGGCAGTTGTCGTCAACCCAGGATCAAGGGTCCTTCAAAAGCACACCAAGCAACACACCAAGCAACGCCAACAGGCCCTAGCACAGGGCCCTTCTCGAGGCCTGATACTAGCCAATCTGGCAGTCTAGTGAGCCAGGCTACCACAATCACTGGCTGGTCGTCAAGGTTCGCCTTTTGGCACAGCTTGCCTTTCGTTTCTCTGTCTGTCGTCTCTTGAGTTTGTAGCGAGCAAAGAGCGAGGGAATAAAAAAGACACTATGGTCATGTGGTGCCATTTCCCCTTCCCCCTTTGGCCCCTATCTGGCCGAGTTCCATGGTTCTGGGGTCTTGGGATTTGATGCGGTGAATGATAGACGCCCATTTCAATTGTGTCAAAAGAAACGCAAAATGCTTGGCTCTTTTGGCTTTTGTCTTCTTTCACTGGGAGAGAGACATTCATAACGATGGTGGTCATCGTTGCAGATAGTGGAGTTTTATACGATACCTAACCTCTAGTGTGCAGTCAGTGATCTGATCTCTAGGTTGTTGTTGGAGTGGTTGGAAATCCACAGCCCACCAGCGTTCGGCAAACTCAACCGTTGTTCAGCCCATCCAGCGGTTCGCCCATGGGCTCGTGGTTGTCATTAAACTCATGGGTCCAGTGGAGTTCCCGAGATCTCTGGGCAGCCCTCCATCTCATCTTCCGAGCAACTCTATCCATCCATCTGGCATCTGGCATCTGCCATCCCATCATCCCCCGTTTGGACGTGATGTGGGTGTCTTGTGGCGTGTCCGCAAAAGTCGATTCGCAAGAAAATTGTGGAAATGCGGGCGCTTTTCGAGTGGGTTTGGGCCTGGTGGAGGAAGGAAACGCGTGAACGGTGGGCGGTGGGCGGTGGACAAAGTGGGAGCGAAAGCGGGTTGTGCGTGGGTGGATGGACGGGATCGATGGAAAACTCTCTCCATTTTTTTTTTTCGTGGACCACCCTCCCGTCGCTCGGCGGTGGGGGTGGGCAGAAGAAGTCCCAGTTTTCCCTGTGCGCCCACCGCCCCTCCCGCGCCGAACGCTCCAAAAAAAGTTCCCCTCCATCCTCACTCGCTCCCGCGCGAACCACTTTTTAAGCCCCTTTTTTATTCTTCTGCTCCAGCGACCGAGCTGCTAGATCATGTAGTGTCCCACGTAGCCGTATGGATGGGTGGTGCGGTGCCTGACCTCACTTGAGGCTACCCCTCTATTTACCACCTTGGTACATGTATAAGGCGCGGGGGGTCACCACCACACCACGTCACCAAGAGACTGGGAACTTTTTGGTCCCTTTGTCTTGGAGAGCAAAAAGAGGGGTGGTGGAACAACAAGGGGAAGGGACGTGGGCGGTGGAGGGGAAGATGAGGGGGGGGGGGGTCTCCAAATCCCACCTGCAACGTCAACTCGCTCGATGAGGACGATGAAAAGCAGATCTGTGAATGAAGCGTTGGCGTGCTTTCTCTTCGGCGACCAAAACACTTTGATAAACAGCCAACATCCAACCAAACTCAAAATCAGAATCCCACGCCCGAGAGAAAGCCGTGACTTGTGCTGTTCTCTTCTCTTCTCTTGCCTGACTAAACCGTTTTCGGTTAGGGCTTCTTCGGCCCCTAGGGGACCTCAACAAAACCTTCCATGATTTGATATCGGCGGCTTGGCTTTTGTCAAGGACCAGATCTTTACCAAGATTACCACGATACGATTGCAATACCGCTGGCCCCCTGGTCATCACAGCCGCGAGATGAAAGCAAAGAGATTTTTCAAGTTGGTTCGAGTTGGGGGCCAGGCAGTTGCATGGTTACACCAGAAGACTTTAAGAGAGACTGACAAGTGTCAGAGGGAGAATGGCCATTGGTCGAAAAATCGACATGCAGCACGCAAGCCAAGCGAACAAGGCAAAGGGAAAAAAATCTCAGACATTCTCACAGCAACGAAGAACAGCGCTAGCCACGTTGTTGAGCACAACGGAGCGAGGAGGCCGGCCTGCAGCAGACCGCCAAGCGGCAGTCAAATCGGCAGGCCGGACCAGTCGGGGCCTCCGTGAGCCGACCTCTTCTCACGGCCTAGTGGAGCATTCCTGGCAAGGACCAGGCCGCGAAAGGCCGATGCCGCGGCGTGGAGCCATGACTCGGGAGAAATTAACAAGCGAGCAACCAAGTCGATGATGGTCGTAACGGTTTGTTCCGGCCAGGCTTTACAATCACAAAGAGCCAACCTTCCGATCCCGATTGTGCTGATGCTGGCGATGATGGTTGTGTGAAGATAGGGAGGGGGGTCTAGTGATTTGAAGATGATGCGAGACCGTCAGTAGGAGTCGTTGTCGAGCTCATTCGCTGTTTACCCTGTTTTGTAACATTTCTAGAAGCTGTTGCGGGCGCTGCCGCTGCCGTTGCCCCTTGCCAGTGGACAGCTGCCGTCGGCAATGGCTTCTTAGAACAGTTGACGTTGCACCCGTGTGGGATACGCTCTGATGGAGCACAAAAGCTTGAACTTGTGATAGACTCAAGATGATACGAATCAGGAGAGCTTCAGATTGTCTCAGGCCTCGTAGGCTGTGAACTCATGAGTTGTGTGGACAGCCAACGAGGTGGTTGCCCTTTTGCACTTCACCGTTCTTCGTTGCCAGCAACAACGCCGAGTAAATGCCGTAATAGGTCGCCTACAGCAGGCTTATCACTGCTGCATCGGCGTAATCGGCACCCTTTGGTTGACATTCTGTACCGCTGGCTGAACAGGGGTGCATTGTTGAGCAGGTCATTGATGATCTCGAGTATCGGGCAGAAACTCTTATTGGCCTGGGTCAACATCACGAACACTCGGGAACCGGCCAACCTGGGATATACACATTCGGTCGGGTTCCTTTTGATCCCATTTTGGTCAGATTATCAGGCCATTTGTTGCAGCCAGGGACACGGTTATGACCACTTCCCTTCCCCTTTGACAGACCTGCGCAAATTGCATTCCACACCAGCTTTTTGGGTTTGGAAGGGTTCCGGTGTCTCTGACCAGGCTTGCCAGTGCGTAACGATGTCGAAATTTCGAAATTTCAACTGCGGTTGCAAGATTGCGGCCGTGAAATCCTCGCGTGAGTTCCCTCAGACCGAGGTTGGACAATGCATCCGTGTTAGCGTTGCAGGATCCTGGCGGCGATCATCAGCCATGATTTAAAACGCCAAGACGGATTTCCATTTCAGGAATCACCGCCGAGGTCGCAAGCTCGCAGATGGCTCGCTCGCTCATTCATTTCTACCGCGAGATGCAGAATCAGTTTTTGGCGTAGTCGCCCGTCATTTGGTGAACAAACGAAACTGACCGCCAAAGGGTGCCGGGGATGAGTGTGTTTACATAGTACACCTTGACTTTGCAGTGATGAGACGACAGCGCAGGGGGGTACGAAGAAGGGCCGAGGGCTTGCTTCGAGAAGGTGTCGTTACTCGTTACGGTACCGTGTGTACTCGCAGGCTTGGGTGTCGCGGCAACGGGAATGAACACTCCGGGTTTTCTGAATTCTGTCGGCCTGTGCAACATGCCCGAAGAGGTTGGACCACGGTGCAGACGCTCCCCAAGATCATCGGTGTAATAATGAGCGAAGTCAACCCGGGTGTCGGAACATTTCATTTGATGAGAAGGGTGGGAGAAAAGCCAGGGACCGCCTCACCATGGCATTCCGGAGAACGGTCCTCAGTTGCCGGTGGAAGACACTGACTGCTTCAGGACGAAACCGCCTTGATTATGTCGTGTTATTAAGCCTAGGAAGCGGTTGAGTAAAAGGGTTGGCTAACCATGCTGCAAAATGAAGATCATGGGCGAGTTAGCTTGGCCTGTGAAATTGGCTGGCCATCGGTGTGTCGGCGAGGATGGTGGATGGCTCGATGGTCAATTATTAGGGGTCTTTGGTCCCAGATCCAGGTGCGTGTTTCAAGAGAATGGCCTTGTTCATATGAGATGGCGCCGTCGTCTACGGGTCAGTATGGCATACCCATTCACCACCGCAATGTTGGGTTGTTGTCAAGAGCGGATTCCCATCCACAGCATGGCCCGTCATTCCGGAGACGAAGACGGGAAACACTGGAGCACCTCAAGCCGCCGCTGGATTGGTTTGGACCGGGGGGGGGGGGGGGGGGGGGGGGTGGGGGGGGTCAGTTTGGGGGCATCTTGGCTTGGCCGTTCTATCATGGAGAACCCGGGTGGGGGGCATTTGATGTGGTGATTGAATACCAGAAACAAAAAACAAAGACGACGGCGGTTTGCGGAATTGCGGTTGGCTTGAGTGTGCCGCCTACTCAGGATTTCGTAAGCTCGGGCAAAGCTCGGACAGAATGGTGTATGCAAAGATCACGCAACTTGTTCGTCACACTCCGACGTCGTCCCTTCCGCTTCCGTAGGAAGTTGTTTTACGCTGGAAAGAGGCACTGCAGCAGGTATCACGGGATATTGTGCGGCAGCCTAGCCGTTCTTGCCTGTTTGTGATGCCCTGCGATGATGGGTGATGCGTGAAATTGATCGGTTGTGCATCGGCATTTTCTTGTCAAACTGGCAGGAACAATGCCAATTCATGGAAGCGACCTCCATGGCTTCCAATTGGACCAATGATCGGCCGAAGGCTTCTTCTGTTTCTTCCTGGACCGCGATGCCCTTTTGAGAAAACTGTCATGATGAATTTTCTGTAGAAATCGGCAAGCAACAGCCATCGTGTCGCTTTCCGCGGTACCTGGCAAATGGGAATTACAGTATAAGGAAGGCAGTGCCATACCGGCCCGATGTGGGAGATGCTCACATTGTGTGTTGAGCACTCTTTCCCAGGGTCCAATTTAATTTCCTGGACAGGAAAGGCCATCCATCGTCGTCAATGCCAGCTCTCGGTCGCTTTTTCGGGGTCGAAACAGGTACATTCCATCCCCCGTTTCCAGGTGGTTGGAGTGAGCGAGTAACGAGGGTTCATTATGACACAGTGTTGCATCCAAGAACGCCACCAGCCTACCTTCGAGACAGTGGACTGGCAGTACATCCCGGTACTTGATGATGGAAAAGGTGTGGGAGGTCGTTAGTGATTTGAACGAACTGAAAGCGAACGCCGAACACACCCGCCTGCCGCCTTTGTACGTCTCTGGACAGTCTCTCACTCGATGAAAAATGCCAAAGACGACACATCTCACGCAGTAATGTGACCACACAAGAATCCGGTTTAGGATGCCCTATTCTCCCGTTCCGACCGGCTGATAGGAGCGTTATTCGTTTGGAAGGCGTGGGAGGCTTACGGTCGCCAGTGGTGAGCATCCAAATTTGGACACCCCCCAATGTAGCAGGTGATTGATAAGGTAGCCGTGCATCCAGATATCTATCGCCAAGCGACCAACAAGATGGAGGTTGGGTCCCTTCGCGGGGCAGGTGGGCAGGTGGGGAAGTCATTTTTCAACGACACCTCAAGCTCGACACCTTCGGGTAGCTTCCGTTCGTCGAGGTCGTCGCCGACGAGCTCTGCACTTTGCCTTTGCGAATGCAAGGCGCGTATTTTGGTACGATACCATCGCACACTCTAGTCGCATGTGGTGATGGACTGACGCTACCGCAGAGACAGTTCACGCCCTGTGGCCCAAGCACTGTAGCAGTGCAGTCATGAGCCTGACTCGTCTCCTAGCGACGTGGCATGCTCTTTGTAACGGCTGTCGCAACAGGCAGGACATAGCTGCGACATTGGCGCACGAAAGCCTGAAGCGAGAGGAGCAATTTTCGAAAGGCAATTGATTGTTGTCGACAATCTGCACTTTTGACGATGGATGTTGCCCATTGCTTTTTGATATCGATACTCCAACATCCAGCTCCAGCAATCGGTTTTAACCTCTGTGGGGGGGTTCAGCCGGCTTCTAGAAGTGGAAGATGCCCCAACATGCCCCTCATATCTCCAATTTTTTATATGTTGCACAGAACCCGCAGGAGTGGGTTCACGATCAGGACCCTCCCAGAGCCTCACCTCAGTTCTCGGATCTGCCCTGCTGCCCAGCTCTCCACAGGCACACACACACCGTTTCGACACACTGGGAGGGGGGCTGCCGCCATCCCAACGACGCCACTGGTGAGACTCGAGACACCAGTCCGACACCAGCAGCGGCTCGCATCGCATTCCTCCAGACCCCTCCAACGGAAAATGATGCTGGCCAGCACGCGACAGTGCCAGTGCTGAGGGTCCTCGAGGGGTCCTTGGGGGGATTGGGGCATTGGGCCCTCCAACGGTGCCTCCAACGCGGATACGCGTGCGGGTTGCGGTTGCGGCTAACGCGCCGCCGCATCGTGACAGTGTCGCAGCAACCAGAGATCTGACTGATGAGATCTTGCAGCAATGCAAGAAAGCCTGAAACCCAACGAGCCAAACCTACCTACGCAGCAGTAGTATTGGACCTATTGGTGCACTATCGTCGACGGTGAGGTGGTGAGCGATAGGGTAAACAATGTTCCCTCCTCGGCGCCCAAGGTAACAATCAACCGCTACCTATCAAGCCCCTTTTCCTGTGCTCTCTGTCGGTTACGAAACGTCAAGTTCAGTGCGATGGCAGGCAAGCGACGACAGTTGTAGACGTCTCGAAATCTCGTGGTAATTTTGGTTGAAATTACCCGAAATCACCCTGGCGTCCTTCGGTCATCAATCCCTTGTCTGGGTCGTCGTCATTCATCGTCGACGATGGATGCGGTACGGGCGGTACATCCATCACAGTGCTAGCCTGTTCAAGCCAAACCCCCTCACCGTTCGGCATCAACTGCTAACGCAGCCATTCACAGATCAAGACCAGGCCATCAGAAGACAGGGATCAAGAAAAAGACAAGGACAGGGCTCTCTCTTCAGGCTCGTTTCTTGACTCGTTGATGCTGCACATCATCCCACCAATCTGCCAGAAAAACTTCGACCCATCCGACAGATGCAGTCTCATCTCTCGACTTGCAACAGCATCGAGTTTGTGTTACAGCGTTCCCGTCGCCGAAGATAACGTTGCTCTTTTGTGCTACTTGAGCTCTCGTTATGGCTGTCCAAAGCCATAGCTTCGTGGGTGATACAGTAAGAAATATCTGGGCCAGAGTTGGGGCTGATGCTAATCTCTCCAGAGCATTGGGTTGACCGGGGACTAGGATTCACTGAAAACTTCCGGAGATGCCAAAATGCAGCAGCGGCGTTTTAGTCGTTAGCAACTAGCACGAGCTCACTTCTCACCCGAGTATACAGTCGGTGTAGCGTACTGAAAGGTTACCGTACACAGATTTGTTCGTAAAGGTAGGCCCTCCCTCTGGGCTTACAGGGCTCGAGTCGCGAACTACGCGTACATTACAGAGATCTCGGGGCAACTTCTGGTGTACCCCCCCACAAACGGTGCCTCGAGCAGAGGAGCTGGCGAGTGTGGGAGAACCGGACCCTCACCGCAACTTCTGCACTCTCTATTGGTTCCCCTTGTTCAGACTTGATGAACAAAAACGCGAAGGATGAGAGGTATCAAACAGTCAGTCAACAGACAACTACAATTGCCACTCTATCAGCGAGTTACCAAAGTCTCTTCACCACTGCAACCTGATACTGACGATGAACAGGCGAACAGGGTATCATTGCCTTCAGGGACTTCTGGGCTCTGTCCAAGTGCAGCAGGCTAAAATCAGCGACATACATAAGAATCAGCATGTCTATCTACCAAATGCCGTCCTGGCTTCTTCGCAGGAGACCTGGTCCCTGCTGGCCCAAGACGTGATAGCAAATCAAGTTGTTCCTGCTTGTCGCTGTCTTCGCCGTCGTCGATATCTCTTCGAGGAATGGGATGTCCATTGCGTCGGGGATCATGCTGCAAAATCCCAACCCAACATGGATTTGCTTTCGGGAGAGGCGCAAGCGCTACTGCGGATGGTAATGCGCGGTTTTCCTTCATTCCCATTCTCTTCTGTTCGATTTCGGCGAGTTGGTTGCTTCTAGTTCTATCATAATTTTTACACCCCTCTCCAGCACCGCATTGTTGTTCTTTGGTGTTATTACGGTAACCTTCCTCCAGTGCTGTGAGCCAACCCAGGACAGTCTGATATGTCTCGATGCGCTCCTGCTTGGAAGTCCACGGATCGGCGCGGACATGACACTAGTCCACTACTTTTCTGCTCCCTACGAGCGGGACGCTTGGTAGACGGTTTTCAGACTCCAACTGCGCTTGTGAAACTATGATCTGGTTAACTTGTTGCAGCTGGCTAATTAACACGATAGACAACCTAGAGACTCTCAAGAACTCGGATGATAGAGTGTTTATGGAAACATGCGAATACGAACGGCGAAAAACAGATTGAAGACCGGGACATTTTCAGAGTCTTCCAACATGGTATGTCGTTAGTCAGCTACGGGCTGAGCTCGTCATGGAAGCACATGGACACTTTCTCGCAACTGGAAACCGAACTTGCCAGAGCAGAGCGCCACGGTATGTGTAGATCTCGGACACTCTGGCAGGCTCAGCATGCCCGACCTCCCATAACCACCATTTCAGCGAATCCTTCTCAACTGATTGAGACGTTGTCGTTGATCTTCTGCACTGCTACTTCTTTGCCCGAGAACAATCACAGCGCTTACTTTTGGGTGTGGCAGTAATAGTGCATCGCTTGAACACAAAAGCGCTACCGGTTGTGACAGTCCGGATTGCACCATGACTGCCACCACTTCCTATGTCGAACAGAAATAACCCGCGTTTGTAGACGAGACAGTACGATCTCGAATCGAAACAATGGGCGCCACAAGATTTCGATCTCTTCGCATAACAAATACACCTCCCGCTTCCAGACCAAGATAGAACACTTTGAAGCCATTACTAAGAAAAGCCTTGATGGCTTTGCGTAAGCCTCGACCGCAATCGAAGGGGAGAAATTGCAACTTGCCGCCACAACTGACAATCCGTCTTCGTCTAGCAAGGCCTTCGTCAAAGAATGCAGATGTCACCTATGAGGCATGATGTAGAAGGAAGTCAGGGGCGTAATCAACACAGGTCGTAACTTCGCCCAGGATGTAACTTTCGTAACTTTACAATGGCCCAAGGGGTCGCTTCGGAAGTACCGTAGGGTACAATGCGATGCAAAGGCAGCGCTAAAATAGCTTGGGTACAGAAATGTACCTTGCGAAAGAGAAACTCCCGCAATCTAACCACATTCTTACACTGTGCATCCATGAGGTCACTTTGTCAGATTCTTTCCGTCGAGGTTCACCGTCACGGTCATGAATACGAGAAATGCTGTGTATACCAGCAGCTGTCAACTCGGTGATCTCGAGTGATGATGGAAAGAAAAGGGCATAGAGAGTTGAAGGGTGAGAAGCCAAAACCCAATTTGCCAGCAAACAGACGGATCGCATCGTTTGTCGGTCGTTGCTAGACTCTGGTGAACCGAGCTATCAGAATGGCGCGACGGAATCGAATAAAACTGAAAACACCGCGATTCCAACCGCGTCTCTAGTTGTCCAGAGGCTGACTGTCAATCACCAAACCTCGACTTCCCGTTGCCATAGGAGTAGTATTTAAAAACCACCTTGGACACCTCTTCTCCCTTCCAGGTTTGTACGCCCAAGTCGTTCTCTAGTAGACCAGATGATGGTGGTGGATGACATTGCATGCTGTTGCACGTTGAATCAGACCCGGCAATTCCCGCTTCTGCTCTCTGGGATAGAACCCTCAAACACACCGGTGCAAGTCACAATACGCCATCAAAACACCATCTTCCAATTCACACCGCGATTGTTGTGTGTGAAGTGACTGGGCAACCTCAACTCTCTCTCCGTCTCTGTCGTCTCTCTGGTCCGCGCGTGCCCGAAACGAAGGAACCCCTGCTCTCCGTGCTCGCTCTCCGACGGTTGCCCTTCAATGTCCGCTTTGTGTCCGTTTCAACCACCTGGTTCCCCCTTCACGTTTCTGCGCTCTGTGACATTTGAACTCTGTCCGTCGAAGTAGAACGAGCACCAGCAGCAATGGGCCGTTCGAGCACCTTCCGAACCAAAAGCAAGTGGCGTAAAGATAGAAAAATAGCAATGATGAAGCAGCAACAGTAGCAGCAGCAAGTTCACAAAATTTTATACATCAGAGACGTGTGGACATTCACAAGTCACCATCTGGATGCCCAGACCTTTTATTTCCTGTCTCAATCAGTCCAATCTGGAGGAGGGTCTGTGAAAATATCCTCGCTGGAATTCACGAACCCCCGCAGTAAGGTACGTACCTCAATTGCGCTATGTGATTGGAGCTAGCGGGCTACGCAAGACCCACCCTATCCACTCATCCGATTCCCCCCCTTCGCAGCTTCACCAGCGCACAGGCAGGGCCTAGCACATTTTTTGTACCTTGTACCTCTCAGAGTGAAATACAAAAAGGGTGACCGGCAGCGGCACCTACAAAAAGCGAAGGCTCCACTTTGTCCTCCGCCCATTTTTTCTCTCCACCTACCAATCTTTTTTCCTTTTGAGCCTCAACCCAAAGTTCAGGCTTGGGGCATTCTCCACCTCTACGTGTGTATACTCCTCCAACAAGCTCGTCGCCGGCATCAACCACGATACTGGATCGCAGCTTCATCTCCCACCGCCGCACACGAATTCTCCCCCAGCGGCCTGTCGCACCACCAAAAACAACGTTGTAGCGTCGTCGCATTACTGTCAAGAAGGGTTCCGTCCACCTGTACTGTCAGACTTTTACCGACAACGGGCTCGAGTGCATCGTCGGGCAAACAAGCGCAACGCAGGTCTTTTCCTTGCCTTGCTACCCAATTCCGAGCCATTGGTCTTCAGGAGTCTCTCCAGCCAACGCGCCTTCCGCTGAAGATTTACAACCGAGACAAAGAGTCGCCAGAAGAATCCCATTCGCGCCCCCGTTGCCGGATGGTTTTTTCTGTGCTCACTGCTTCAGGGTAATTTTCGAGACGGATTATGGAAGGTTTGCCGCACTACTCGACGAATGTCATAAACACGTCGGCAGCTTCATACAATCCTTCGCCTTCAGCCATTTCTCCGCACCAGCTCCAGCAACAACAATCCACCGCGACTGCCCCCCCGCAGACACTGCCTCCTCTCCAACCCAGCAACACGGTCATGCAGCAACCTCCTTCCTACGGCAGCTACCCTCACACCCCGAGAACTGCAACCCCCAACACGCCTGCTTCTACTAGCAACATGGCCAGCTACCCTCCCCCTCCCCCCAACGGCGCTGGCCGCGGCGCTGGCTATCCCATGATGGGCAGCAACCCGTACCCCCAGCAGTCCTACGCGACATCTTCGGCCATGATGCCCCAGTCCACCACCGCCGCCTCGCATCCTCAGCCCATTGCCCCGGCCCCGTCCCCGGCTAACGGCCGTGTACCCCCGGTGCTCCGCCCGATGCCGGCTGGTGGAGTCATGCAGCCCGGCATGAACTCTCCCTACGGCCAGAGCCCACTCATCGCCGCTCAAGCGTCAATGCTTCCCGAGGGCGATCAACCCACCCACGTGGTTGGATCCCAGGGACGCCGCGGCATTCTTCCTAGTGCGCCTGGAAAGCCCGCCGCTCCGGCTGCCGGCAGCGCGTCTGCTAAGAACCAGATTCCCCAGAAGGATGCCGATGGCAAGTTCCCTTGCCCGCACTGCACAAAAACCTACCTCCATGCCAAGCACCTCAAGAGGCATCTACTCCGCCGTAAGTTTCATCTCCAAAAGCTTTCCTCCTAGGCATCAGGTGCTGACAGTTGAGCAGACACCGGCGACCGCCCCTACATGTGTGTCTTGTGCCGTGATACCTTCTCGAGAAGTGATATCTTGAAGCGCCATTTCATCAAGTGCTCCGTTCGTCGCGGTAACCCCACTGGCGCCAGCCATTTGTCGCACCCCCAGGCCCATGTTAAGAAGAATGCGCAGGCCCAACAAAAGGCTATGGGTGAGGGAGGCGATGTGAACCACATGAACGGAATGGGCAACATGACCGCCGACGGCATGGTCCACCCTTTTGGTCTCATCCCCACCTCCGATAGCATGAACAACATGGGCAACAACCAGGATCAACTGTCGAGATCCAGCAGCATCAATAGGATTGAGGACGCGAATCGCGACAGGAGAAGCATGACTGGTTCCGTTATGGGCGGTAACACTCGCGGAGGTAGCTTCGATCAGACTTACAACGGTCAGGAGGTTAACAACAACATGACCGCCAACATCAACCCCCAGCTTGCCAACTACAGCATGCCCCAGCAGCAGAATGGCATGCAAATGTTCGGTGGATCGGGCGGTACCGATTGGTCCCAGATGTTCCAGAATGGTGCGCAACCTCATACCCATTTCAAATTTCGTCCTACATAATATGTGTTCTGATCTAATGGTGTGGTTCAGGTCCCGAACGCAGTCAAACCCGTGCTTAGGAATCGCCGGTTAAGAGCGAAGAACCCGACCGGTAGGAGTATCTGACGACAATCGATTCGATCCGCCCCTCGTCCCCCCTGTCGGAGTGAACTGGCTAGCCAATAGCCTCATCAACAAAATTACCAAAATCAACAAAATCCTTTAGTTACCTGGCCAGATCCCTCCGGCACCGCCATGAAATCCGATCGACTAGCATTATAAAGCAGTGTTTTCGGGTCCGATAATATCCGCGAGCGTTGCTCGCACTACAAACCAGTCCCCATGGATCCTCACGTTTTGCGTATTGGATGTCATACGTTAGCGTTGTTACGGCGTGTGCTGATTAGCTATGTGCTATTCACTGTCGCCCTACAAGCTAATACTCGTCAGGTCTCGAGATCGGTGGTGGTTTGGAGCCCTGATGGGTAAGGTCCCCGAGGCGTTGCCCTGGACTCTTTTCGAACGTCTCGTTGAGTCGCGGAAAGTTGGCGAGCATAGCCTTGCGGACCTAAGCGTGTTGTGATTGGGAGGACCAGACTGGAAACTGAGAGGCGCTGCGATATATTATACCTGTTCGGTATATGTACAAGCCTCTGGCATGAAGAAGAAGACCAAAAAAATGAAGTGAATACCAAACATTCCAGGACCGCCTTTGTGTACATCATCAAATCCATGGACTCGATTATGTGGCCAATTATCATAACCTGCTTTTCTGGATGAACTGGATCGATCAACCCAACGACTTCGCATCATGTTTGACGTCCCCGGTCCCTTGGTTCCTGGCGCTGTTCCGGCATTGACTTTCAGTTCGATGTTCCGGATCCCAGTTGCCCTTGATCTCAGATACGCAACTGAAAACATCATGGGGCTCTCTTAGCTTCAACAGGGCTGTCACCACGATTGTCAACTAAATGAGATCCGGACCGCTCACCCCAAGGTCGCTACCCAACGCTTCTGAATGTTCGCCTGCCGGAGAAGATATTGGACGAGCAGCGGAAGGGAGTCAGCAAGCGTTCCAAAACGCGAAGGTCATTGAGCACAGCACAGATTCTTGGTTGATTGACTGGTCGGTGCCGCCTTTTAGGTCGCTGTCCCGACTTGTTTGGGCTGACTTGGGCAAAGTGAACACCAATCAGACTACGGCATCATCTCGGGTCAACACGAAGCGCTCCTCATGGTTTCCAAACAAGGCCTCAGCGATTGATGCAAAAAGCTAGTTGATCGATACATCACGTTCAAGATTTTGGTGGCGGTTATGACCAATGGAGGATCTGGTTACGACAGGTGTGCCTTTTCAGGAGACGATTTAGCGATTGGTCAGCAACATCACCCGAGGCATTCCGCGGAACTTCGGGTTCATTCACGTTCATTCACTGGGTACGATGCAACTCTTCGGACAAGGGACAAGTTTACGAGGGAGGCGAGTTGAGCCGTCAGATATCACCCACCGCAATTCGCTTCAATCATGCGGTCGGTTATAAAGAGGAAAGAAAAAAAGAGATGGGGATGGAAACAACGTTCACGCACCAAAATACGTTCCAACATCCAGCAGCAAGCAGTTTTGCATCAATGGCGTCATCATTTTTCGGGTTGTTTTTCATTTTTTTACATTCGTTTTTACGTTGTTTGCGCGTTTCTCTTTCGTCACAAACGGCCTCTCGTAGGCATTGTGAGTGGCAAGAGTGACTGTTGTGGTTCATTTGGTTTTTTGGCTTTTTGTTGCATCAATCATGAGCACCGGGGGCTCGGGGGGTTTTGGGGTCAGGTCGGGTCGGTCGATTGTGTTGTGTTGTGTTGTGTTGTGTTGTGTTTTGCGTGAAACGAACTGATAGATTTCTGTTTACATCTTTTTGACGGCTTTGCATTTTAGAAGAGAAGACTCTCCCACCACCCACAATGGCAAAATGGCAAGTATAGACAGGCACAGGCACAGGACAAAAGACAAAAGAAGAAAGGGGAAAGAAAAACGGAACAACAGGAGGCAGGCAAGGCAAAGCAAAGCAAAGCAAAGCAAAGCAAGGGGCAACATGGTTTTGGCGTCGTTCCATTTTTCACGGCATCATCTCATCATGCAATGACCTCTGTTAAGTACACGATGAACAGATGGTTTTTTTCATTGCATGATGACGGTCTTCGGTCTTTGGTCTTCATGGTCACCCGGTGTCTTTGGGTTGGTTTAAGGGAAGAGTTAAACAAAAAAAGGAAATGGGGGGAAAGGCGGTTAGCGGGGCATAGGAGAGGAAAGGGAAGGGATGGAAGGGGAGTGACAGGGAAAGAACTCTTGAGTGGAAGGGTTGATGGGGATAGGTTTGAATGTACCATCATAGGTTGTTCGGTGAATGGAATGGTCGGGGGACGGCATCTCTATAGATAGAGTTAGATGCTAAGTTGGTGAAAGTTGAGAATGGATGTGAAGTGTTGACATGAAGCGAACTTGAAATAAGCGTTGAGCAGTGAATGAAGTGTGTGTACCATGAATCTCGGGCACAGGGCATGTTCAACAGGGCTTTGAACGTAGAGGTAGACATGAGGAGCCCATGTTGAATCATTATACCAACACCCATTCTTCAAATCCAAAGGTTTATCAAACCCGCATCCAATTCCGACACAAAGCGCACAAAAGCCAGATACTTGGTTAAGCAAATGGGTATCAGTCCTGCTGCTATCCTACGAGTGTAAACAGACCGTAACCTAACCATACCATGCTGCTCTACCCTTCCATAACCATTCATAACTCAACACCAACAACAAACACCATGACATCCCGATATTTCCTTATCCTAGCCTTTACTCCTTCATAACCCACCCTACAGTTCTAACAGTTCCTCACCATCACCATCACCTCACTCTTCTCACCTACCCTCCCCTGCCCTACCCCTGATACCTCCCCCTCCCCCCCTCATAAAACCCCATCATATCCAACGCCAGCGGAATCATCTCCGCCAGACTCTCCCCCACCCTCCCCAATCCGCTGCCATTCCCGTGTCCATATCCCTTATTCTTACTAGCAGCCGCCTTCTCTCCCAACCCTTTACACACCGTCAAGAAAACTTCTACGTTCTTCCTGAACAGGGCGTAGAGACTTTCTGGTGTGTCGGTGGCGTATTCTTCTGAGTCTTTGGTGGATTGTTCTTTTGATTTTCCTTTCCTACTGACGGTTGGTTTCTTGTGGGTATTGTTGTGGGATCGCATTAATCTGGCGAAGCGCAGGATGATGGTGAAGATTTCTTCGAGGAGCTTGAGGACTGGTGTCTGTCGCTTGCGTAAGAAGAGGGCGGACATGATTTCGTCTAGACACTGGGATTGTTTGTCGCGGACTAGGTTGGGGGAGCAAGATTTTTTGTTTTTGTTCTTGGAGTTGGAGGGGCGGGAGGTGCCAGGGGCAGTTTGTTCGACGACGGTCGTGGTGATGAGGACGCTGGCGCTGTCGTCCGCGCCGTGACCGTCCGCGCCAGCTCCGGATCCAAGGAACTCGGCTTCTATCGAGTCCAACCACTCTTCGAACTGGTTCCAGATCGTGGTAATCCCCGAGTCAAAGAAGTAGGCCGCCATCTTGCTAACGAAGTGGTTCGCCTCCGCGCAGAAGCGGATGGTGGCGTTGCTGAGACGAGTACGGCGAGCAAGCAGCTGGACGTCGCGAGAGAGGTGGTTGACTACGTACAGCATACGTAGGATACGGAGCAGATGCTTGTTGATGCGGTCGTACTTTAGCAAGATAACGGGCGTCATGATATACTGCAGCCCTGACGGAGCTTTGTAGGACAGACGTAGAAAGTCCAGCGCTTCCAAGCCGGCAGGGTCCATACACTTGTTGATCTCTTCCGAAGACAGATCGCGCACGGCGAAGCTTAGGTCACCGGGTAGATCAGAGCTGTAGGTGCGGGAAAGCATTGATTTACCCATTCCTGCCGCTTCCTCTTGTCCGTCAGTGTCCTTCTCGCCGGCGGGCGGCTCATAGCAATCGGAGAGAACGCCCATGAGCGCCAGACGGAGTTCAGAGCTGGCTGGTGGCCAGGTGTCTCGGCCGCCTAGTCGAAGACCCATGACACCACCGCTGAAAGCGACGCCGGCTTTGCGCTCGGCGGACTCGAGGTCGGGATCGAAGAGGGCGTGGGAGAGGCGGCTGCAGAGCATCCCGTTGCCTAACAGGAAGTATTGCCTCATGAGATTGGTGTGCACTCGGAGTTTGTGAGGGCCGAGGAGCAGTTTCATGCATTCGTCGTTTACCAGCTTTGACTGAGTGTCGACAAGGGAGCCGAAAGAGAGTAATGGAACGAGGGACCAGTGCGGGTTGAAGCCCTCCTCTTTGTTGGTGGGTTGGTCCGCTGTTGAGTACAAGCGGTTGTGAAGCATGGTGGTGAGTTCATCGTCGGACTCGTGGTTATCGAGAGGTTGAGCTAGCTGGTTGATTGAGGCGAGGACAGCAGCAGCGACTTCCTCCTCACTCTTTCCGAAGTAGGTGAGTTTGTATTCGTTTGGCTCATATGTAGTGGATGGACGTGTCGAGAACTGATCTCCTGATGCTGCGTTTTGGACCAAACGAGTCACGGCAGCTTTGTACTCGTTGACTCTCGTTTCCAGTAATGTTATGGCATCCCAGGAGAATTGCCACTCGAGTTTGGGTGGTTGGGTAAGTGCAACGACGTTTCGCTTTGAGAGGAAGTGGTCTGGATGGTGCTCTTTGAGGAAGCGCAAATTTCGGCCAGTGTCGAAGATGGAGCGAGCAATGTCTTGAGGCACAAATGAAGGCATCCTTTCCTCATCTAGAAAGAAGTCAGGTTCCTCGAGCTCGAAACCGTGGTCGTCTATCCACATCTTGTCGGCCACTTTGACAAAGGACTTTCCTGAACCCGTCTTGGATATTGGGGCGCCTTCTTCGTTCTTCAGACCGATCCATTCTTCAACGAATTCGATCCACGGCTTTGAGGCAAGCCGTAGCACTTCGCAGATGACCTCAGGCAATAGGCCACCCTGATACTCAACGGCCTGAGCCTCCCGGAAGAGGCATGAGAGCATTCCTTCTTCCGACTTTTCTTGAGCCAGCTTTTTGCTGAGCGCGTGGAAGTAGGTCAGGATGGCGTGTGCCGGCATAACAACAGATTGTAGCTGAAGTATGGACCTGACAGCCTTGCTGCGGGCAGCAACCTCGGTTTGGACAGCCAAGACCAGTTGATCTACCACCTTTGCTAAAGCAACGCTTGTTGGCGTGGGTGATTCGAAATAAGCCGACTCAGAGAAGGATGCAAGGGCCTTGACGGCGTTTCCACAGTCAAGGCAAAGCTGATCCATGCCCTGTATCAACTGAACAGAGACACCCGAGATCCTAAGGTGAGGTGCCGTCTTGACAAACGAGCCCTTTTCCGAATCCCATGAGAAGAGGACAGAGCTTCTCCCCTGTGCCAACCCTAGCAGACAGGCATAGTACAAGGCATTGTCGAGGATATCGGGGACAGGCTCTGTGCCATCGTCCGGGATTTCAGTTACGAGCGCGTCGAAAGCAACAGGTCCGGCCTCGCTGATGAAGACGACATCAGATGGACCGTGGTGAGCTGTTGGATTGAAAGCCTCCCAGGATTTGTACTCGGGTGTCTTGGGTTCGACGTCGTCCAAGGTGAGCCAGTAGTCCTCATCGTCATCTAGTTCAGCCGCAGATTCGCCCTTATTCCCGTTTCCAGCACTCCCAATTCCATCGGAGAAGAGGTCGTCGGACAACTGTGGCTCATCGTTGAGAGCGGCCTCTCGCAGAACGGGAGGTAATCTGAAGAAGCTGGTCTGGCCCTCATCTTGTAGCGGGCGTTTGAGGGATCCCAATGGTTTGTCTTGGTTTCCGAATGGAAGGAATTGGAAAGAGGAACCTATGTTTAGGTTAACATCTTTGCACCAGCGTACATGCAGTCGCATTAACACACCTGATATTTCCAAGTTGGGTGAAAAGAGAGGGTTTGCTGCTTTGTCTTCGTCCAGGAACCTCGATGAACGCCAGAAATTGGGAATTGCAAAGAGGTCCGCAGAAGTGTCCCTTTCCTCAGCCATTTTGCCTGATGCTTGTCGTGAGCAATACGGGCAGCATTGGAGTTGAAGAGGTTGTTGAATGTAGCAATTGACGGGTTAAGGATTCACCAAATAGTCAATGAGTGAGAACCTTGATGCGCAGCCATTCGGGCCACTAAAGACGAGTGACAAAGTGGCGGATATATAAACCTGAAGAACCACTAGCTAGTTCCAGTTCTTCAGCAGCTCAGTCACAGAATCGACAGGTTCTCTTCACCTGTGGTTCAGGGTCTCCCGTTTCTTTTTGAAAGACGATGTATCGTCCCTTGTCGTCTGTCGTGTCGCGCTGCCGGTCGCGTGCAAGCGGCATCGAGTTGACGGGACGGGAGTGGACAAATCCAGGCCTAACCCCGCTGAAGTAAACACCGAGACGGGATGTCTTTAACCCCTGCAACAACACCGGGTTTAAGTGACATCCAGGGCATGTCTCAGCGCTGCAGGCGCAAGGCACTTGGGTACTTCTAGAGCAAGTACCTTCCTACCAAACTGCCTGCCGTACACAGCAACTTCGATAACCATTGATGGCAGTGAGCTTCCACTTCCACTTCTCAACTTTCTACCGAACATCAACCACCACAACATCCACGACCTGGCAAGTTTTGGGCACAGCATAGCATATTTGTGTATCGCTACTCAGATCCGACCGCACACCCAGATATCCACTGCTCAAACCCCGGAGATCTACCATCTGCGACGATGCCCCCAAAGAAAAAGGGCGGCCGCAGCAGCACGGCCGCCGCCACGCCGTCAACGGCCACACCACGAGATGACGATGCCATGGACATTGACACCCCAGCCGCTGGAACAACACCCGTACCTGCACCGCCCGCTGCCCTACCTCCGAAACCCAAGTTCGACCCGAACGATCCTTGGACAGATGATCAGGTCGCCTCACTGTTCAAGGGTGTGATTCAATGGAAACCCGCGGGTAGGGCACTAATCAGAGGGCTACAGTAGCTTTACAGTACCAAGCTAACACTCAACTTTCCTCCAGGTATGCACAAGCATTTTCGCATTATAGCCATTAGCGAGCATCTCCGCAACCACGGCTTCGACCCGTTCAAGAATCCTCACACGCGCATACCGGGAATCTGGGCTAAACTTAGGACGTTTTACGACCTGGATGCGATCGACGAGCGAGAGAACAGCCTTGACCCTCCCGAAGAATGGGGCAAGCCCCGGCGCTACAAAGACTTCTCCCTACCTCGCGACGACTACGGCGATTTGATGCTACAAGCGGCGCTCGCTCCCCCGGGCGACCCGCCCAGCAGCCCACCGCAATGGGACCCGAACGAGCCAAGCGACGAAAGAAAGAAGCGCAGGCGCACCGAAGCTGGTACCAAGACTCGCAGTAGTACTGTGGAGGACACGGATAACGAGACTTCTGCCCCTAGTCCGGTGCGGAAGTCGGCCAGAGGAGCCCGGAGTGCGAAGCGGGCGGCTAGCGCGGCTAGCAAGGCCCGCAAGACGAAGGAGGAGTCCCCTGATGAGGATGAAAGCGAGGAGGAAGAAGAGGACGAAGAGGAGGAATCCGGCGATGAGGAGGAAGCATCAGACGAAGAGGAGGCCGAGGCGTCCACAGCAAAGACAGGAAGGGGAACGAGAGCCCGTCCTGCTCCCAAGGCCAAACCCGTTGCCCGTGGTCGATCAAGACCTAGTCGCCGCTAAAAGGGGTCTCGCACACGGGGTATTTCTCGTCGACGTGGTGCCGGTCAGAGTTAGCTGGTTGACTGGCATTTTAGAACGGAGGGGAGGTCAACTCTTTCTCACTGCATTTTGGGCGTACTGGTGTTTTCTGGACGGAACCACAAGAGCGACATGCTACAGGATGGATGGCTATGGCTTATTGATACATGACCAGCATGATTAGATACCCGGGAAAGACACAAAGTTTGTCAAATGGTTGAATTAGAAACAAGAACCATAGTATAATACGAACAATGCATAAATACAGTGAACAGTCAGTGGTAGTGTCGCCGGTGGTGTACAGCTTACACCCCCGGACCCCTGTAATAGCGGCCCCACCACGGCCGGCAATGAATGCCCCGCAACGCGACTCTACGGCCCATGACGCGCCGGAACTTACACACAAGCCCACTGCCCTTTACAGTTTACGGACTTTACCGGCTCTTCACAACCAAAACAAAACAACAACAGAACTGACCAGCTGATTTGCACTCCGAGATCATGTCAGTCCCCGGAACATCTAATACGAGGCCGCTAACTCTTACGGAGGAGCTGGAAAAGCTCGAGCAATCCATTACTTTGACGCTACAAGGTCCGATCATCAAGCACCACAAGTCCGACAAACAAGCAATTGCTGACCTTCTGTCACAGAGATCGATTCCAACTTTAGCAGAGCGCATCGCATTGTCACCACGAATATCCTACCATTAGTCGAGCAATACGGCGAGCATTCAAAATCGGTCTGGGAATCAACCAAGGTTGGACATCTCTTCAGCGCCTCGCCCAACCTCCAACTAACAACCAATGTGTTCTCAGTTCTGGAAACAATTCTTCGAGGCATCCGCCAATGTTTCGCTTTCGGGGTACGAAGAGCTTGCCAATGGCAACGAAACCACAGTCTTGAACAGCAACGAAGAATCAACATCCACGCACGATCAAACCACCCCAGCCCGAACACCTCACCCCCAGAGCGCCGGTCGCAGTCACGACATAACTATCGAAGATGAATCGTCTACATTCAATGCCCGAGGCCAAGATCAGGGTCGACAGCGCACAACAAACGATTCCGTCTTGACCGATACTGGAGATGACCTGAGCGGAAGCACTCCTCGCCCACCAGCGACCAAATCGATACCTTCACGTCCTCAGTTCGCCAATCTCGACTCTCCATACGAGCAACTCAGACGCCGCGAGCTCGGCAAGGCCGCCGCCGAAGCGAACAAAACACCCGGCTTCGGTTCCGGTACCGGTTCCGGCGGCGACGCCATGGAAGACGACGACAGCGAGATTATCTTCCAACAACACACAGCCCGTCTACCCGACATGTCCATGACCCCCCACCGAGCCCAAAACACTCCCTTCAGCGAGCAACAACAACAGCGCGGCGGAACAGCCAACAAAGACCCCATCCTCCACCGCATGCCAGACAGGAACTACCGCGTTGGGGCAACACCGCACAAAGGTCACCAGGCGAGCGGCGTATCTCCGATCAAGTGGAAAGTCACCGAGAAGAAACCCCTGCTCGACCCCAAGGGCAAGGGCAAAGCAAAGGACGACCGGCCACTATGGCAAGACTCCTTCATGTCCTCTCCCGAAATGGAAGTACCCCAACTCCGTTCCGCGGCATTCATGTCTCCCATTAAGTCTGCTTACCGGGGTAACACCCGCGCTGCCGCCGCCGCCTACGCTGCCCGGTCAGCGCCCCGAACGCCAGGACTAAGCGTCCAGACACCGATGGCTGGACGCAAGACAAAAGATGTCTTCAGCGCCAGTGCCGCCAACGGCACGAATGCGGGCAAGACACCCATCCCGAAGGGGACGGTGGAAGCAAAGAAGAGGTATCTGGAAGAGATCGATTGGGAGAGCGATAGCGAGCAGGATCCTTTCGGGGGCATGAGCCCGCCGAAGACGATCCAGTTCGCGCTGCCGCCGTCGAAGCTGTTGCAGACGCCGGCGAGGGAGGCGAGTAAGAAGATTGTGGAGAATTTGCTGTTGACGGCGGGGGAGATGCCGGAGGAGTCGGAGTTTAGTCCGAGTGTGGTGAAGATGAATCCGGATTTGATGGATGAGACTTTTTGATTTGGGTTGAGAGCACAACGGGTGGGTTGAACGGTTTGGGACAGGATGGATGATGATGAATAATGATGAAAAGGCTAGCTGTGTAGAATGATATACCCCTTTTGTTTGTCTGTTAGGAAGAGTAACCACTAGACTGGATGAAGCCCACAGTTGCTTTCAATGTGAGGATTTCCGTCCAGCTCCGTTTATCGAACATGGACTATACATTGATCAAGTACCAGGTGCAACTTACACATGTCCTAACCAAGCCCATATCCATACACATCGTCTATTGCTTTTGCTCTGTACGCAGGCTCAAGGAACCGTCTATGCCTGCTAGGAACTTTAAACACGAAATTTCGTCCCAGCCACTCTCTTGTCCGTATCCTGACACCATTCACATATCCATCCCACACACTCCCCTTCCTCTCTTCATCCGCCCCTTCCCCTAATGTTCGATTTTCCCCCCCTTCGCCGCCCAATCCAACCAACTCCCAGGGTACTCACCCACCTTCTCCCACCCCGCCTCTCTAGCCAACCCGGCGGCACCTCTGCTGCGCACGCCAGCCTTGCAGTAAAAGACTACCTCGCTGTCCTTGGAAGGACGGGGGAAACCGAAGCGGTCCTCGAATTCGTCTTCGGAAATGAAGAAGGAATCGGGAGAGGTGGTGATGGGGATGTTAATCGCGCCGGGGATGCGGCCTGTTTGGATGAGTTCGCCTGGTTCGCGGGTGTCTGTGGGAGAGGGAGGGGGGGGTTAGTAAGGTATGGTTTGGTGGGAGAGGTGGGAGGGGAAGGGGAAAGAACATACCAACAATAACAACACTCCTTTTAGGATCTTCAATCAACTTTTGCATCTGTTTTATATCCCGATCAGCTGTCCTGTCATGTCTTGTCCTGTATTCTTCCATTCTTCCATCTTTCGTAGCACTTCCTCGTAGCCCTTCCACCCTGAGCTTTCTGTCATCGTCCAGTTCCAATCCCAAACCCCTTTGCTTGGACAGAGTCCAAAGGTCAGAGTATAAAGTAAACAGAACCTACATCCTCAAACCCCAAAATCTTATTCTCCCCCTTCCCCTGCGCCTCCTGCGAATAAGCCCTAGCCCTCGACCTCTCCACAGCCTCCTTTGCTCTCGCCGTCCATGTTGTAACCGCTACCGGTCCGGCGACCCTCAAGTTAGGCCGTACGGGAGCAGTTGCGGTCGCGGTCGCGGTCGAGAAGGATCTGGGTTGTTGAGTGGCCTTGCGCAGCGTCGCGCTGGTAACGGTAACGGGAGTCGTGCTACCAAAAGATTGCGCCGCGGCCCCGGAGAGGCGGGCGATCGAACGTCTTGCTGGGGCGGACATCGTTCTTGTTGTTGTTGTTGGTTGTCTCTGTTGTTAAGGTGACAGTAATGGAGAGAAGATGCTGTGGCGATAAATTGTCGGAGTTTGGAATGTCAGTCCGAAGGTATAAGTCAGTACCTATCCTTGTGCAATGTGCAATGTTTGCCGGCAGCAGTGCGGGATGGGGATGCGATGCTCCAGCGGGCGCCGAGGTGCGGAGGCGGGCCGCCCGGGGTACGGGGATGAGGTGACGTTAAGATAGTGGGGCCGAATTCTCATATACCCCATTCCCCAATGGTGGAGTCGAAAGTCCCGTGGAACTCGAAACGAAAACAGAACAAGACAACTCCAACTCCCAACGGCGACTGGCGATGCGATGTTTCGGACCTTGGTCTTGACTCGTTCTTCTTAAAGGTTAGCTTCAACAGCGCGAGCATGTGGCTTTGTGACACAACGACTCTTGGCTTTTGAGCTAGAAGTATAACATGTTCGTTATCACTTGCTACTGCTCTTCAACTGATGGTCAGGAAAGGAAAACTGTCAGATGCCAATGCAAGTACCCCAGACCCCCGGCTCCGCTCTGGACCCTTTGTCCAACCAGCCGGGTGCGATGACGAGTGGGCGTACATGAAGGAATCTCATGACTCGTCCGAAGCGGGACTGTGCCTCCCGTCGGCATCCGTTCAGGATCCTCTTGGGATCCCTTGGGCTGGCTCGGCTGGATGAGGCTCAAGTACATATATCACCACGTCGAACCCTTCCCTTTCACTCGGTGCCTCAAGTTATTTCATATGGTATTATATTAACTATATCTTTCTTGTTGGTATCAAGCCACGCCCGGCCGCTTTCTATTTTCCAGGAGCCCCTTCGACATTTGTCAGTCAGGGCCAGCGACGCCCCAGAAAACCATCATTATCCATCATTAGGTTCCATGTCATCCTTCCCTTCTCGCGCCGGCCTCCCATTCCAACCAACATCCCAGTCGCGCCTCGTGAAATCTTCGTCATCCAGAAGGCAATGCTCTTTCCGGCGGGGGTATAATGTACAGTCGGGGGGCAATCGGAGGGATGACTGGACTTTGGTTCGTCATGTGTCTGTTTCGTCAAGTTCTTTCCGTGGCCCCTTAAAAGTTGACCAAAACCCGCGATATTATGCTTTTTTTGTTCCGCCGATCTCCCAGATCAGAGGATCTCTTTTTTATATCGATATCCACACCAAACGCCCTCTGCGTTTACCACTTGCGCTCCTCGAAAGTGAGGGGGCAGTCATCCTGAACAACGTTAGCAAAGCGCCCTATACAAAAAAAACACAAAAAAACAAGTTCAATTGGGACTCACCTTGGGGAAGATGGTGGCAAACACCTTGATCTCCTCGGAGAGAGGAGTGGGGTGGTGCTTCCAGTCGAGGAGAAGAGAAGCCTTGCCGACGAAAAGGGCGAGGTTAAGCTGAGCATACTGCTGACCGAGGCAGTAGTGAGGACCGACACCGAAAACGAGATAGTTCTTGGCACCCTTGGCCTCGGCATCACCGGAGTAGTAACGCTCGGGGTCAAAGTAGTCGGGGTTGGGGTAGACTTCGGGGTCGCGGAGGGCCATGTAGGTGGTGGGAACAATCATGGAACCCTTGGGGATGGTATAGTCCTCAGTGATGGGGAAAGCCTTCTTGACCAGGTAGGGAACCATGATCACAGGAGGGCGGTAACGGAGGAGCTCACGAACAACGGCACGGGTGTAGGTCATCGACTCGAGCTGCTCCATGTTGACAGGGGCGTGGATATCACCGTTGCGGACCTTGAGGTTCTCCTCACGGACACGGTCGAGGACATCAGGGCGCTGAGCCATGGTCTGGAAGAGCCAAGTAGCGGCAGAGCTGGTGGCATCCTGGGAAGCGAAGAGGAAGGTGAAGATGGTCTGGGAGATCTCATAGTCGGTGAAGTCGCGGAGCAGGTGAGTAGGCTTCTCAATGCCCTCGGTGTTACCGCTGGCCACGGCCTCGCGCCACTTCTTGGAGTCAATCATTTGCTTGATCCAGGCATCCATGATGCAGGTAGTCTCGCCTCCAGCAGCCATGCGGACCTTGCTCTTCGCAGCGCACTTGGCAAACTCGGCGAGGACCATATCAGCCGCCTTCTTGCCATACCAGGTCTTGGTGTAGGGGATAATGATGGGGAAGTTGACAAGCTCGAGAGCGGCGGTGATCAGGTAGTAGTCGTCGGCGATCTTCTTGACAGCCTCATCGGAAATGTAATGGCCGACGAAGGTACGGCAAGAGACAGCAGTGATAACCTCACGGAAGTGGGGCATCCAGGGGACGGGCTTTCCACCGGCGTTCTTGGTGATCTCGAGGAAGGACTTGAAGTAGCGGTTGTACACCTCCTCCTGTCCGGGGAGGTAGATGTCGAGGGCCCTGCGAGTGAAGAGGCCGTTGAGACCCTTGCGGAACTCGACGTGGGCGGGGCCATCGAGGAAGACCCAGTTATCGGCGCCGAGGAGCTTGTGGGCGACATCGACGACGCAGGGCTTGACATAACCGGGGCTGTTGAAGACCTTACGGGCCATTTCGCGAGTCGAGGCAATGACGACAAACCTGCGATTTGTCGCGTTAGTTTTGCGACTAGGATTTCTAGGCACGATTCGGACGTGGGCTCGACTTACTTGTGGAAGACGGAAACGCAGCTGAGAGGACCGCTCAACCACTTGGCATAGTATTCCTCGAACTTGGGGTCAAGGGAGTCCAAGAAGGGTCCGATGAAGGGGATCTTCCATGATGGGCCAGCGATTGTGCCCTTGTTGAGGACGTACTTGACTGCGCGCGCGACTTGTCAGTATCTGTCGTTCGACATTTGCGCCCAGTGGGACTGCCAGAGATCGTGGTTCAACATACTCTGATCCCAAGCAACCAGAACAGCAAGAAGAGTGAAGACAATAGTCCAGCCGCTCGCCTTGGAGATGGTATCGATAACGTATTCGAGCTGGGGAGGGACAGCGACGGTGCCGAGCTTGGCGCTGGCCAGAGGCGAGGTGAAGCTAGTTGCGTTGGAAGCCATGTTGCGCGTCGTTGAGGTTACCGATAGACGAGGAAGCCTGTATGGTTTCGGACGGGGGCCCAAGAGTTCACCTACACCGATACGGCCTCTAGCGACGAGAAGCTCGGTGTGAAGCGAGATATGGGGGGAGGGAGGGTGGAGGCGGGAGGTGAGGATGGGAAAGCAGAAGAAAAAAAGGGCGGTTTCCCCTGGGAGGTGGTACCAGGAAGGTGCAATGTCTAATATAACGTAGAGGTAACGAACAAAGACACCGGACGAAAAAAGGGGACCCGGGCAGCGGATAACAACGAATGCCCGTCCAACAGGGCGATAGGCGGGTGATAGCAAGGATTATTGAAGTGACCCCTGGCGTGCCGTGGACGAGCTACCGGAAAAGAGATTTTGGCGTTATGGCGCCGGCGAGCTCGACATTCGAACTCCAGCTGGGATGGGGGCCAATTGACCAGTAGCATGCCATTTACCCCGGCAGCGACGCCCAGCTTCGACCAGCTTGGGCCATTCGGTTTTGACGAGCGGGTGGGTGGGGCAAAGAAGAGATTAAACAGGCACGAACAGGCACGAACAGGTCCCGATCAGTGCCATTTGCTGGCAAAACCACACCAGGAACCACCTGAACCACCCCATTCCGCACCACCATGTTCGAATCCACGGAACAGAGAGCCGCTTCGGTTCCCTTTGATTTTGGCGATCAAAGAGTTCAAACAAACCCAGGGTTCAACAGGTGCAACCAACCACCAGAGGCGGCTGTCCGAGCGTTCCTGCCTTAGCTTCCTCCACATTGTGTGACTTTTAGTCGGATCTACAGCTTTGCTTTCGGCCTCGGGAATGGCTCTGAGACTTTGTCGCAAAGAGGAAGCTCGCCAACAGCCGTCGGTTGTTAGCTCCCAATATCGAGCTGTGTTAGGCGAGCAAAAAAGAGTCCTTGTCAATTCACCTCAACACACACAGCAAACATTTCTTTGAACGATGATGCATGAGTAGCGTACGATGTCCGGATGCAATGGTGATTGCTAATATCTGGGGTTTTTATACTGATCATTGCTTTGAAACTGTGTAGATCGCGAGTATTACCCATCACCAGTCTACCACACCATCACCTCTATCAAATGGGCACATCTTTGCAGTGCCCTATCAGGCCTAGCCCAGCTTGTCAGTGTTCGCTCTCGCACTTTCCCCGATTGAGGCCCGTGCTCCCGTCGTATTCGTATTCACCCGTCTCTGTAAGCCAATCGATGGTTTCATCAGATTGTTGGGCTGGGAATTACAAAGCGGCGGTTTGTGACTTTGTGTGATCTTTGACTGAGAAACCAACGTTGGTGATTTGTTGGTCCATATCTTTCATATGTCATGGCGCGTACTGATCTGCTTGTCATTCCGAGCCGAAGGGCCGGTTCGAATATCGGACGACAGCTGTTGTTGACCTGCATATCAGTCCCATATCAGGGGTCGGCTCATCCACAACGGAACCTGGAAGCTGAAGTGATCTCCAGGCACTGGCTCCAGCGTCAGTGATTCACCGAAACCATCCATCATACATCGGGGTCCTCCACCGAACTTTAACTTTCGGTCTCTCACGGAGATTAGAGAATCGCCATTCACAATGATGGCGTCGACATTGGCAATATCGGTCGAACCACTCGTCGCGTCGCGTCGCGAAGTGCCGTCTCGGTGGTCGCAGGCCGCTCTGCCCCTGGCGCTCACTGGGCTGCTTCTTCTGGAAGGCTTCTAGCGAGGTCCACTGCTGTCAGGGGTCGTCGTCCGAGAGGTGTAAATGTCGCTCTGTAGATCTCGAAATCCTTAACTAGACATATCAGTCAGAAGAGAGCGGTCTATGACCAACACTCTCTCACCATCGTCATGGGATGAAAGAGATCTCATGAACCTATGGTGATGAGCCATGGTTTCGTTGTCGAGAACGTTTGGCAATGAGCGAAGTCGACTTGGGAGCGCAGTGGGGTCAAAGACCTTCGAAGAGCATCATGAGGTAAAGACTGGATGGACAACATCAAACGAATTCAATTCCAGACATAATGGGGGAGCCCGTCCTTTTCGGCCAGCTCGATCGAGTCTGACTTACATGTAGGTCGTTGTCCGTTGACTCATAAGCCCGAGTCCAACCATCACCACCTCCATTTGGAATGGCACCCAATCGCATCACCGCCGCAAGCTTATTCCTCAAGCAAAAAAGAAAACGGCACATTCTGTGACTCTTCTGGCTGAGTTTTTTTCTTCTAAAACCTCTATGCAAGGTTCACGCAGGACGGCTCACGAACAAATGTTAGAACGCGCGTTACACTCGAGGATGGCGCAAGCAAAAATAGGCACTTACACCAAGCCATGAACGAACTCTGAAAAGGTTTTTCGACAGCCTACGTACGCTATGATGCCAAACGTGACAAATACAAACTGACAGCGGATAGCCCGAAAAGAAACCTTTTGTTTCGGTGTGTGTGTCACAGCGGCAAGAGAGCCCATTGGCTTGAAACTCTCAGAAGACTCGAGTTGGATCCCAGTTGGGAATAGTCTCTTCCCTCTTACGCACGCCGGGATTCGTAACCTCCAAGCAGCTTTTATTCTCAGAATCATCACTCATCCCTTTCCCGCCCAATGTCAGCCCTGGAATTGTCAATGAAAAACAAGGCTGAACTACGTACACCACCATCACTATCACCGGTTTATGCGTGGACCTTCACCCCGGGCTTTGTGACCAACGGATCAATAAGGTTTTCAAAGGGTAACGAAGCTTCTCGGCCCCATTACCCCAACCTCCGGTCTATATCCCCGCTGCTTATCATGTGGCTGCGTACGTCAACCTGTTGACCCACCCGTATACCAGCCGTAGTGGTCACGTGCCAAGCACCTCCGCCGTTTGCGCACAGCGTACTAGATAGATTTCGTAGATCGGCCAGCCTTCTGGCTAACCTTCTCTCCTCAATTATCATCTTATTTGTTCAGCCTTGCAATCTCAATAGGTTATAAGCGCCTGCGTATGCGTTTGTAGCGTCGTTTACATTTAGTCCGAGGATATTACTAAATCGATTGAATTATTCGCAATAATAGGAGTCTTAACCGCCGTAATCCCTTAATTGTAACCGCTTCAAACCTTCTCGACCCCGCGCCTTCAATTTAGCAATTTTACTACCTAACTATTCACTTGGTAAAGGTATTTTCGTCAAAAGTTTTGTACGTTTGAAGGCCTAGTTTAAAATTTCAACCCTATAATCAAAGTACTAAGTATTAATCTTTTAAATATAAGAAGCCCAACTTCCCCCCCCTTCCTCAAGTTCGAAGAATGTTTTTAAACTAAATAATAATTATTAAGCTCCCTACTACGAGTGCGGCCGGTTTAGTATTAAAATTAATACCCTTTCTCCTTTATTAACCAACGTTTCCGAAATTAAACGATTTCCCTTCCCCTAATAATCTAATTACGTTGCGCTACTGTTATTATAACCGAGCCGATTAAATTGGGCGACTTGGACGCTAAAATCGGAGTATAAGGCATTCTAAAACTCTAAGGCGAAAGCAACTACCGGGATTAGGAGTCTGCTTTATTCTTCGTACTTATATTTTATAGGATTAAAAGATATATTGTAGAAGATATAAAGGAAAGTATTAAAAATAATATAAATAAGGTAAAGAATAGACGTATCGCCCGTAAGAAGATATAGGCATATTCTATTATTAAAAATACTATACCCGGCCAAGTTCTCGATCGATTAATTAATTATAGCTTAGAATTTAATAAAGACGAGGATTACGACCCGAAAAAGCTCTACAATATTATCGTTAAATATATTAGTAATTTAGTAAAAGTAGTAACAAATCAATTAATAGACGAATTATTAACTATTAATTAAGTATATTACGATAACCTTTACGCTTTCTTAGCTCGTACCTAATTTCTACGTACTAAATTCAAAAATAACAGCATCGATATCGATAATTATACTATATAGAATCGTATCCTCAATAGCCTAGAATTATAGAACCCCGATTACGTTCAATTTATATACTTCTAACTTAATAATAAGTTAATATCTTACGACGGTTTCCTATAATTATTTACTATTTAGGCAAATAAATAATAATATATAAGTATAGTCGCGATAAAGAAGGAATTATTATTAATACCGTCTACGTCGACGGGAAGAAGTGTTTGGAAGAAGTATAATAATATAAAGTATAAGTAGAAATATAAGAATAAACTACGCTTTCCCTTTTATAAGTATTATAGTTATTACTATAATAAAAATATAAATAACTATTAGAAAACCTACTTAGAATTCGTCTTAAAGTATATAAGAAAGGGTAGTGCAAGGGCGCTAGTATGGATAAGTCGAAGGCAAAGCTAAGATACCATCTATAACAGAAGATTTAAGGTGAGGAGAAGAAAAGGAAGAGAACTAGATACATGCGTGCAGACCCGAATAAATACCCTAGTGCGCAAGCGACAGCGGGACCCACATGCGGGTCGCTAACAGCCAATCCCTTCACTCGCATCCCCCTTCACCTATATAATAAACAAGAGCAAACACCTTCAATAGGCTTAGAGCCCGCCTTGGCTAATCTTAGCGCGAACCTTCTATATTACTTATTCCTCCAACCTTCGTAATACCTTATAATACCAATCCTCCTATAAGGGTTCGGCGGGCATAGCGGCATAGCCGGACCGGCGCCGTTATATCACCCCCCCCTATATAGAAGACTCGTCCGCGAATCTTACTAAATACTCTACAATAGACGTAATAATCCTTTAACGAATTTACTTATATAAAATCCTTCGTAAACGCCTCAATCCTAATAACTCTAATAGCTTATTATCGTTATACTCCTTCCATTCCTTATTTAACTAGTATATTATCTATTTAGGCGGGCCCGGGGCATCCGGGTTAACTTCGTAGAATTCCCAAAGAGCTTTCGAAGCGTACTTAAAGTCCGAAGCGGGCCAATATTCTAAATCCGGGTCCTAACCTCTCTAATCCGCGTTATAGAAGAGCCTACCGTTGACTACCTTAGAGGCATTAATCTTCTCGACTTTCCATTCGGGATTTTCATCGTCTCCAATAATTAGGCTAGGGCATTTAACCGATTAACCGGGTAATAAATTATTATTGTACTTTTTTAAATAGTTAACATAGAAGAGATTAGAACCCTTCTAATTATCGGAGAGCTCCAACCGGTAAAAATACCCTACTTTCTCGATAATCTTATAATAATTACGGGTATTAGGGAAATCGAACTTATCGCTAGGGCGAATAGTCGTTAATTACAACCGCTTAATAATAATAATCCTATCGCCGATATCGAAATCTAAGTCTCTACACTTCTTATTAGCCTAATGGGTTTACTCCTCCTATACCTTTATTATCATCTCCCTAGTAAATTCTATATATCTATAAATATATTAAGCGTATTTTTAAGCTTACTCCCTAATCAACTACTTATTTCTAGAGCCGGCGTCGAGAGTACGCGCCTCCTAATCGAAGGGTATACGTATTAGGCAGCTAAATATAATCTTATAAGGGGAGAGGCTAATACTATTTTAGGGAAGGCTATTCTAGACTATATCTAAGGTAGGAATAATTTTAGACCAATTATCTTAGTAATAGTCTACGAAAGGGCGTAGCCGTTAATCTAAATACGTATTTATAACCTCGGCCTAACTAGTCGTCTAGCTATAGCCTATAATAGCCAGCTTCTACTTTATACCCGTTAATTTAAATATTTTATTAGTAAAGGCGGAGACGAACTAAGGGCTATAGTCTAAAATAACCTCTTCGGGTATACCGTAGATTCTATAGGGTCCTTCGTAATATATCCGGGCGGTATCCTAAGTAATCGACTTTTCTATATAAAGTATAACCTATAACGACTTTATTAAGCGGTCTATTATAACCAGAGTATTGTCGAAGCCGTATTTATCTTTAAATATCTTTTTATAATCGATTACAATAGAAGTCTATTTCCTAACGGGTAGAAGGATAAAATATAACTTACCGGGTATTTTATCTCTAAATACTTTATTCGCCCTATAGATTATATAATTCTTAATAAAATATTCGATATCGCCGGCTATATTTAACTACTAATAGTAATAATTTAAAATCGCTCGAATCTTATTATAGCCGGAATATATAATTACTAAAGTCGAATACGCCTCGTCGATAATACGAATACGCAAATTATCTTTATCGGGGACGGCGAAACGGCTTTAATAAACTAATAAATTATTAACTATTATCGTAAAATTAAAATTTAAACTATATACCCGAACTCGGTATTCTTCTAAAAACTCCTCTTCCCTATTAGCCTTTATAATAGCATTAATTAATTCGTAACCTTCCGGCTCTACCGGACTCAATTCCAGTCCTTCCATATTTAATACTATAATTAGGATAGATTCTTCCAATTTTATACCGGTTATAATAGTAATATTAGTAATTACAAATATTACTTCTCCTACTTCCTCTACAGGCTTAAAAATTTAAAACGTATAATAAACTTCCTTTTTATCCTTTTAAATTTTTAAGTCTTCTAATTTTCAAAATAACGCGTCGGTTACTACGTTCTATATATTTAATTAATACGTAATTTCGAAATAGTATTAAGATAAAAACTTAACCTATCCAATCTATTTAAAATTAAATAATCGTTTCGTATAAAAGTATTCCAATACTTAATAATCTATAACGATTGTAAATAGTTTAGTCTATCGAAGACTAACTAATTCTAAATACTATATTTAAAGGGTTCGAATAATAATTAAAAACTCTTTATTATAAATCGGGTAATTATACTCGGCGTTTTATATAATCTCAGAAAAAAAGGCTATAGAATACTATTCTCCTATATCTTCTTATAATTAGGAAAGTACATTAGTAAATACTCTATCGCTAATATCCGTCTCTACCCTAATTTCAATATCGTAGTAGAAATATTTTAATAAAGGGGCGTCGATAAATAGCTACTTTAAACCGTTAAAAACTTCCTAATACTTAGGGGTTTAAATAAAGGCTTCCCCTTTCCTAATTAAATTAATAAGGGGACGAACTATTCGATTATAATTTTTAATAAATTTTCGGTAGAAGTTGTAAAACCTTAAGAAAAACTAGACTCTACGTAGATTAAAAGGCACAACCTATTCTTTAATAACCTCTACTTTCTCCAGGTCGACGGAAATACTATTACAGCCTATAATAAAGCCTAAGAACTTCGTCTCAGTAATATAGAATTTATACTTCTTCAAATCGGTTTATAAGCCTATATCCTTCAATTTAATTAATACTTTATAAACGTAATCTTTATACTCCTCGAAAGTATTAGAATAAATAAGAATATTGTCGATATACGCCGTATAAAAATCTCCTAAGTACGGCCCTAAAATTAAATTAATAAAGGTGTAAAAGTTAATTAGGCCGTTAATCAATCCGAATAGTAGTACTTTATATTTAAAAACTCCTATATTAGTACGGAATATAGTAAATTCTTCGTCTTCTAATCTTATACGAATATAATAAAACGCTTATTGGATATCGATCTTAGTAAACTACTAGGCCTTTACAACTTTAACTAATATTTCTTCAATTAATAATAGGGGGTATCGGTCTTTCCTAGTAATAATATTGAATTTATAATAGTCGATATAGAAATAAAGACTACTATCAATTTTCTTAACGAATAGGATAAGTACCGCCTATAAGGATAAATTTACTTCGATAAATCCTTTAGAAAGGTTTTCCAAAATATACTTCCTTACCGCCTCTAATTCATTTAGCAATATTTTATAAAGAAGGCTATAACCGAGCTTTTCTAAACAGTAACCTTCTTCGAATTCGATTTTATAATCGCCTAGCCGATAATCTAATAGGGTATTCGAATCGAACTTATTAAAAACGTCGATATAATTATAATAATATTCCGGTACTATTTTTAAGGCCTCCTCCCGAAATTCCTTTTCGTTACGGGGTAGTAGTTTTTAAATAGGGTCTTCTACTACGCATTTCTATTAAATAAATTAATCGATTTTGAAAATACTTATTGAATATATTGTACAATTATCTTTAACGGCTAATCGTATAAATAAATTACTATCGAAGACGTATATCTATATTAATTACTCCTTATATTAATCTATTAAATCTCTTTTGAATTTATATATACTTTAGCTATTAGAGCCCTATTTGCCGTCTCGGGGTCTAGTCGGTTTAATTCGAACGAATTATACGGGTTCTAGAAATAATACTATAAAGTAAGTAAAATTAGCCAAATTCCTTTCTATTTTACTTAATAGGTCAATCCGCTTAAAAATCGAATTGGAATTCTAAAGCAGAATATAAGGACGAATATAACCCAATTCGTTAATATTTTTATCTCGGGTATATTTGAAATCTATTAGTATAATAGGGACCGTCTTCTTAAATTATAGCTAAAGAACTTCGAATTCGTAAATACACTTTTCGATTTATCTTTAATATTATTATACCTCTCTCTAATATTAATCGTAAACTTCTTAATCGAACTCTTTCTTACAATAATCGGAAAAAGGCTAATCCGCCGGGATAAGTATTAGAGTAACTATATAATCGTTCGTAAATTTAAGCGCCTCGCGGCTACTATTCTTACCGTCGGCTTAATATTTATCTTTTTAATTTATAAATATATTATAATAGGCCGCGTCTTTCTAATATTTAGGGTTTACAACGCTAAAGCCTTTAGGGTAGATTTCGAAATTTAAATTCCTTATCTATTCGGGGTCCGGTTTCTATTCGGAGGGAAAGATAAAGCGACGATTTTTACAATTTACCTAAACGTTATAAATATCGAACTATTTACAACCGATAATAAAATTATAATTTATATTAACGACGATAAAGATATCAAAGGGTATTATTCGATTTCGAATCCTCAAAGCGGCTTTAACGACCTCTTTAATACTTTAATTAATTTTTCCTTAATAATTACTAATACCTCGAACGGGAAAATCGCTCATTACTTCCACTAGTAATCGTTCTTTCAATTTATTAGTAAATATTGTACTAATAAATAGATGGCCGTTTACTCCTATATCGATTAGGGTATTAAATATAAATAAAGATATTCTATTATTAATTATAGTATATTAAATAATTATAGGATCCCCTCCTAAGTAGGGTATTAAATTAAATCTATCCTTTCCTTATCTTTATCTATCCTTTATTTATTCCGTAATTAATACCTCCCCTAAAAAAGAGTCCAATTCACTTAGGGTATTCAATTTCCCTAATTATTAATAGCGGAGGCAATACTAGTAATTAGAATAGTAGCCGGGGCCGTAGGCTAAGCCCTTCTAATACTATTATTTTCGTAAACTAGATAGCGCTCTATAATAGCAATAACGTAGTCGTAGCGCTCTCGGTCGTATTAATCCTTCTAAAGACAATTGCGTTTAATATAGCTACGCTCTTTATAGAGGAAGTAACGACCTTTATTAAATAAATAGGTAATTTCCTCAATATAATTAACAGTAAAGCAATTATTACTTCTACCGCCGCTAGTAGGCTTCGCAATTGAAGTATTAGAGCCGCTAGAACTACTAATTCCTTTATTACTATTATTCTCTTTATTACAAGAAGAAGAAGAAGAAGAAGCAGCTTTAATTTCCTTAATAATAGTCTTAAACACTTAGCTAAAACTAGAATAATTAATATAATAAAATTCAAAAGAAATAGAAGAATTATAATACTTAACGCCTATCTACTTCTTATACTCCGTAGGAAAGCGTTAAAATAACTCGTACTTCTACTCGGTCTTAAGGCGTTAATACTCGCTAATTATATAGATAAATTTATTTTTAAAGAAATCGAAATTATTAGTATCCTTTATCTTAAATTTCATAAAGTTAACGAAAGCCTTTTCGTTTTAATTAGAGTTGCTATATTCGTATTACAAATAAGTTATTAAATTAAAATAAATTATAAATTAATCGGGGTGAATTTCGCAAAGATAAGGTATTAGGTCTTTAAAAGTAAAGTCGGCCAAACGACTTTTAATATAGAAAAATTTATCGTAATCGGTTAAATAGTAATTAGTATTAATTTCGAATTTATTTTAAATTAAGTCGTACTAGGCCTCGAAGGGTATGTCGTCCTCTTTATCTTAATTGTAGAATTTCGGAGGGTTGGCTTACTTAATCGAAAAATAGATATAATAAAGGGGAGCCGTCGTAGCCTCGTCGTCGTCGTTAATATTAATAGGCGGGGTTATTATAAAACGGGTAATCGAACGGCGAAAGAGAACCGTAATAAAATCCCTCTTAATACTAGGAAGAACAATCTCCTTAATTGTAGTCACTACTACTTTATCCTTAGGTTTGCGAATACCTTTAAAGACGTTTAAATCGGCAATAATCTCTTTCAAAATTTAAATTTCCTCCTCTTTATCGGCCAAATAGTCTTTAAAGGACTAGACCATTTTAAAATTAATAATTAAAGTATTAAAAAAAGCTTTTTCCAACTTAGGGATCCAATTATAAACGGTATAAAATTTAGTATTCAAAGACGAAATAATTTAGCGCAGTTCTAATACTTATTTTTTCAAAACTATAATTATTATAACTTAGAATTTGAATTTATAGAATATATCGGCGGGGCGAATAGTATATAATTCGGTAAATTTAATTTCGTTTAAATAATTATTAAATAGGAGTTCGGAATTAAATAATAGCGTATAATAAGGGACGCAAGGTATAGCGTCGCAAATAAAGAGTTTAGCGAACTCCTCTATTTTATCCCTTAAATCCTTAATAAAGTCCTTCAAATTAAAAGTAATATTAAAGCGGTTAATTTCGCTACTAATATACTAGTCGAATAAGTCAAATAACAATTTAAATTTATTATCGTCGTTACTCTTAATTAAGGTATTAATTAATACCTCTAATAGGAACTTTAATTAATTATATAAATAGAATAAAGTCTTCTTACGAAGAAGGGTAAATTTACCGCGCAATCTTTCCTCGAAAGGGCAAAAACTATTAAAATACTCCTCGTTAAAACGTATAAAAGCCCTCGCATTTTCCCTAATAATAGGATTAATACGCTAGGGTTTTCTCTTATCCTTTTTATCGACGCTAAGTTTAATAATAGCCTTATCCTCCTCTTTCGATTCGAAATCATTTCCGTCGTTAATATCTCCTTTATTAAAAGTCTTATTACTTCTATCCTCGGGCTTAGAATTTTCGTCGCCGAAGAGGTCTACTCTACTATAATCGTCATTCTCGTAGTAATTATTATCGTAGTCGCTAAAACCTTCAACTCTAGCGCTAATACTATTGCGAATTAAGCGTAGGGGTACTATAATATTAATTATCGTAAATCTCGATTCCTCAAACTATAATAATCGGTTCAAATATTTATATCGATTTCTAATCGTTAGGATTTAACCTTCCTAAATAATTATTAGGTTAACTTTAAATAATACAAGGGCGCTAATATAAATAAATCGAAGGCAAAGCTAAAATACCATCTATAACAGAAGATTTAAAGTAAGGAGAAGAAAAGGAAGAGAACTAAATACATACGTACAAACCCGAATAAATACCCTAGTGCGCAAGCGACAATAGGACCCACATACGGGTCGCTAACAGCTAATCCCTTTACTCGCATTCCCCTTTACTTATATAATAAATAAGAGCAAACACCTTCAATAGGCTTAGAGCCCGCCTTGGCCAATCTTAGCGCGAACTTTCTATATTACTCGTTCCTCTAACCTTCGTAACACCTTATAACACCAGTCCTCCTATAGGGGTTCGGCGGGCATAGCGGCATAGCCGGACCGGCGCCGTCACAGGTAGTTCGGGTCTAAATAGAAGAATCCAAATATTCGATATAAGTATTACGAGTATTACTATTTACTTTAGTATCCTTAATAACGATAATATTTCCCCTACTATAAACGATATTTACTTCGATAAGTATAGAACCGATAACGAGATACCCGATTTAATCGTCAAATACCGTATAGAGTACCCGCTTCTATGTATATTGGAGGACGATTCTTTCGGAGTAGGAGACCGTATAGAGCCTAAATCTCTACGAGAAGGGAAGGATATTAAGAATAGTATAGAGGAAAGAGATAATTACGCCTTAGTAATTATTAATTATTCTATAGAGAGAGACGACGTTTATTTAGACTTTAGCATATTTACCTATATATTTAATAAACTTAAATAGTTTTATAAAATTACTATACTTAAGAACCCTATTACTATTACTATAGTAGATAGTAGCCGAACGATAGTAGTAAGAGGAGGTAAGATTATATTTAGGTACCGGAAGACCGACGGCAACTACTTCTATATTATTTTTTATAATATTACCCTAATTTTAAATCTACTAATTAACCTATTATTAATAGGAAAGTTGAAGAAGGTAGGCATCGTCTTCGATAGTCTTAATAATAGGCTTATTATTAAAGCCGGTAATAAGGAGGTCTCTAAAGTTATTTAAAAATTAGACGTAGCTATCGTCTCGGTCTTAGATAAATTTATAAAAGAAAATAATATTATCTATCTATTTCTAGACTATTTGGCGTTAGCTTTAATCGATTATAGCTTTATATACCGACGTTTAATATATACCTCTATCGATAAAGTTATTTAAACCTACTATATAGAAGGTATTAATATTAGTAAGAAGTAAATAGAGTAGTACTATTACTATTAGTACTATATAGGAAAATTATAGAAGATTATCTCTTACGATAAATTTTATAGACTAACGGGTATTCTATCCGAAGTCTACATCAATTCTATATTATATAAGCCTACCGGTATAGGAGGTAAGAATTATATTGTCTATATAATATATATTACATTACTATTCTAATAGTATAAGGCTATTAATAAGAAATCTAACGGATTATCAATTCTCATCTAAATAATCGAATTTACTAAAATATAAAGAACTACTAAGATTTAAATAGTCTACGTCGATAATAGTACAAAATTCTCTATTATAAAGCTATACGAATAGTACCTTAATTATAGTAAGAAATTAGTTATATCGGTATTAAATTACCTTTAATAGAATAGCCTCTCCGAGAGATATAGCCATACTATTATAAAAGGTATAAGGACGAGTAATTTAGAAATTGGCTTCTCCGAAGAGTATTAGCCAATAGCCGAAAACTCCTACGTTTATATCTTCAACCGATTTCCCTATCCTAGTCTAAGCGGAAAAATACCCTTTAAAATAATAAATAGAAGTATCGGTCTACTTAAATACTAGTATATCCCATTAATTAAATATCTACGTATATATAGAACTATTATATACGTCTATATTTATAAAGAGAAAAATAGACTACGTAGAAGAAAGATATTAGTAATAACTATAACCGGTAAATTGTGTAATTATAAGGGATAAAACGGTAAAATATACCTAATTTACCTTAATTATAATAGATGTATCGTTCGGGCTAAGGATATTAAGTTCTATAAACCTAAGTACCCGCTAGATATCGGCTAATTCGACTATATCCTAGAATACGAAATAAATTTCGAAGATATTTACTATAAAATTTTTAGCGGAGAGGTCATTTTAAAATATGAGGTTATATAGGATAGACTACTAAAACCGACTAAATTAGTCTTTAACGATTAGGTTAATCGTATCGATAAAGGACTCTATTAAGAGAAAGAAATTTAATAAGTAAATAAGGATTTATTAGTTTCGTAGAACGAAGATACGTCTTTACTAATCCCGGAAGTAACTCCTCCCCTAGACGATTAATTAATTGGAAATACCTAGACTTTAGAAATAGTTTAATTACGTAATAATAATACTAGCGATTTGACGGGTATAAACCCCGATATTAGAGAAGTAGCCTCCAATTAGATATAGGCGCCTAATCGCCCTACGATACCGGGTATTAATAGCGACGACGAAGAGGTAATAGATATTATATCGGCGGATATTATAGAAGAAAACTTATTAGACGATTTAGAATTCTCTATATTAGAGAAATAATTAGAAGACGATAACAATTTTCAAGAAAAGGTATACGAATTAGAAGGAACTACGTTAAATACTACTAATATTCTTAATATATCGCCCCGCCGATTTCGTCCCCGCCGGGCCCTATAGTCAAAGAGTATAATTTGAAGGGCAAAGAGATTATTAATCTAGCGGTCAAATTAGCCGGTAGTAATACTTATTAGGAAGATAAATTTATTAAAGAAGACCCTATAATTGCTCTCGTAGTAATTAACGACTAATTTACCGGTAAATATAGTATTTTTAAATCTAGTAAGTACTACCTACCGAAATCATTCAATAAAGTATATAAGCTATTAAATTATATAATAGAGTAGTATTTAATTTATAAGGATTAAATCGATAAGTTTACGGTATTCGGTATTTGGGATTTGGTAGAGAGAATTCTAAATATAAAGGTTTTACCTAAAAAATAGGTTCTAAACTAGAAATTTAACGGTTTTAGTAAATAGCTAAAGAATTGCGGAAAATAAGTCGTTTATAGTAATTTTAAGAATAGAGACTACAATTCTTTCGAAGTATATTTAATTGTAATTTACGCCGCTAACATTCGTATCTTCATTATTATTATAGCGACAATAAATATAGAATATCGTTAGTTCGACTTTATTATAGTTTACTTTAATACTATTATTCCGAAGGGAATTAATATTTACATTATCTAGCCAGCGGGTTTCGAAGACAGTACTAATTAGGTTTACAAGTTAAATAAAACCTTATATAGCCTCTAGAAGTTAGCCTTATACTAGTATAATATAATAGTTTCCGAATTTAGAATATAGGGTTTCGAACTTTTAGTAATAAACGGATATATATTTAAAAACGAAAAGACGGGTACCCTAATTCTACTTTACATTAATAACTTTTTTATTGTAGTACTAATAAAAGCGGCTATTAACTCAATTGCTAAAACGTTGAATTCAATATTCGAAATTAAGGATATTGGCGAAGCAACCTTATTTCTCGGCTATTCAATCGTAAGAAACTATAAGAATTATATTATCTATTTTTACTAGGGTAATTACTTAAAGAAAATAATAAAAAAGTATAAGAAGGATAGATTATACTTAATTAATACACTATAGCCATCGAACTTCGCCTTCTCTAAATATTAGGATTGGGAAGAAATAAAACTCAACGTCGAATATAAAAAGAAGTATTAATATGAGAATAAGTTAATTAATTGGCTAACTTATAGTATTAGACCCGATATTTCGTATATTATTATACGCCTCTATAAAGTAAACTAGGGTCTAACCGAATAATATTAGATTTTTAATAAATATTTCTAACGATATTTATCTAAGGATTTAATAAGAGGCTTAAAGTGCGGTAGAAAATTACCTATCGACAACCTCTAATTGAAAAGTATAAAGGATATTAGCTTTACTAATAACCCTATTACTAAGGCTTCTGTTGGCGGCTACATCGTTACTTTAGGGGGCTATTTAATATTATAGTAATCTAAAAAATAAACTTTAGTAACCCTATCCAATACGGAAGTAGAGTTTATCAACTTTACCCCGACAACGCTAGCCTTACAATAGGCCTAAAAAGTATTAGAGGAAACTAGCTTCCCTTAGCCTTACCCTATAATATTATTTACGGATTCGGTAAACGCTAGGGCTATAGTTCTCAACCCCTTAAAAACCGCCCGTACCTATTACTTAAATTTATACTATAAATAGGTCGTCTAATAAGTCGCTATAGGTAACTTCTATTTAGAATATATTAGTACGAAGGATATAGTAGCGGATAGCTTTACGAAGGGATTAAACAAAAACAAATATAACAACTTTATTAGGCAATTAGGCTTCTATAAGCCTCTAGTTTATTTAATAAGAAAGAAGGAGTAATACGGGTATAGAAAGTTATAGAAGTTTATAGGAAATTGCGATAATAGATAAGTTATAGTAATAAGGATTATAGATGAGGAGAGAGAAATTATAGTAGAAAAAGGGATTATTACGTAGAATAATAAGAAAGATAGTAAAAGCGGCGGATTTGGAGGACTAGTAGCGAAAAGCGGGCGGAAAAGAGGCAAAATACTAAGGATTTCCGGAAATACGACGAGTAGAGGAGAACTTGGGGCTTTATTTTACCTATATTTAGCTATCGGCTTTAGTACTTAGGGGGGCTGTATTAACCCACCCGTATGCCAACCGTAGTGGTCACGTGCCAAGCACCTCCGCCGTTTGCGTACAGCGTATTAGATAGATTTCGTAGATCGGCCAGCCTTCTAGCTAACCTTCTCTCCTCAATCATCATCTTATTTATTCAGCCTTGTAGTCTCAACACAACCCAAACAACAAAAAACTCCCGTTCCAACATCCTAAAGCGAAAAGACGGGAGAAAGCGGTATGATGACGGCAGTGCTTTACAATCAATGCCTCTCAATGCTCAGTCACAAAACTGAAAACCCATAGAAAATCTGTCAGCCTACGTACCAACCTTAACTTAACTGACAACCCCCCGATCTTAAAACGAACGTAGCCCGTCAACGTAGCCTTTTACCTGCCGCTGTCAGCACTAAGCCGTTCGGCAACCCACTGCCGACCGAGTCTTTGAAGCTGTCACTGCTGTACACGCGGCTATATCCAATGTTTGTGTATCACACCTTTGGGGTTTGGGACTGCCATGACTTCCAAGACTTCCCATAAGGTTTAATTCACATGATGGATGGCGCAGCCACAACTAGTTAGCCTTACTTTGATTTACGTTTGACATTGGCTTGGCAAGCTTCATAGGTAGTAGTCTTACACCGACGACGTTACGGACTTTTCTTTGCTTCTTTGCAAATCAATATGCATTGACATTGACAAATATTCGACAAAAAACTTTTGTTTCAGAGGTGTCAAATCGGCCTGTGACTCACTCCCGATGGCTTTGCTTTGCTTTGCTTTGCTTGATTGCTTTTCCATAGTCAGTTAGTTTGACAGGGTTCCCACGTGGTTTATGCAGGAGCCTGGGAGCCTGGGGTTTATTCGTTGTTGTTGTTGTCGTTGTCGTTAGGTTCGGATTTCAGGAAGATCAGACATGACAAGGAATGCGTAATGTCTTTTGTTTTCTGTCTGGTTTGTCTGGTTACTGTGGAGATGTGGGGAGAAGGCACACGTACGTGAGTACTACACCTGGTAAGCACTTACATCGAGGGATGTGGGATAGGTAGGTAGGTACTGAGATACCTTGATACTTCGATAGTTTGATGGCGGTTGGGAGAGAAGGCCGAGTGGCTTTGCTTTGTTCGAAGTCGGCCTTACCCTCCCCTCACCGTAAGTATGGTTGTGGTTTGTGATCATGTCAGATGGGCAAGGGGAGATGGAGGAAGAGAGTAGAGTTGTCGAAGATGTATAAGAGGAGTTGTTGGCCTCGTCTTTGAGCGTGGTGTTTTGTTCATCACCAACAGCTTCAGCTTCAGACTTCAGACTTCAGACTTCAGACTACAAGTCCTACCTTCCACAAGAACAAGTCCACACCTGAGCAACTACCACCTCCAACCAACTTGAAGCTTCACTTACACACTTGAACACCAAACATCAACTCACCACCATCTGAAAAGACGTCTCCGTCAAGACCTCTTCGCCCAACCATCACCACCATCACCGCCAAACAACAACAACACCACCAAGCAACAAGAAACACCTTCACAATGTCCGCCTCAACAAACTTCAACTTCCCCTCTCACCCCACCTCCCGCTCTCAAGCCCTCCAAATCGTCGAAGGCACCCGAGCCCTGCAACAATCTCCTCTCGCCTCTTCCACCTCTTCTGCCTCGAAGTACAACTCCTCCTCATCCAAGAAGAACTATGCCGAGTCCACCACCTCAACCACCAGCTTCTCCAGCCGAACCGGTCTCCTCAAGGACAAGTTCCGCTCGTCTTTTGGCTCTTCTTCTTCTTCTTCTTCGCCGTCTTCGGACAGCAAGAGCAGCAGCAGCAACAGCAACACCAAGTCCGTGAGTAGCAACAGCAAGCCCATGACTAGCACCAGACAGCAAGGGCTATTTCTACTCGGTTCACAAATCAGGATGGGGCACTGATGTTGTACTTGTGTGGTTGGCAGTATTAAGACGAGATGATCGAGGCGATTTCGAGATGAGCGGTTTGGCCTGAAATTTGTTCGGGTCGGACCGCGAAATTGCATGGATAGAAGGGTTCCCTCCCTCGTGCCGACCATCATGCTGGGGCACGGGGGATGGTATAGAAAGAGCATGGATACACATGGGCATGGTCAGGACAAAAAGGGAATCGGTTAAGAGGCGGGTTTCCTATGTCTTCCTTGGTACGGGCTAGCGGGTATTTTTTGCTTTGTGTCTGCTTTTCTTGGGAAGGGATATGGTTTGAATGACGGTCGAACCACCTGGGAACTGGATGGATGGAATGCATACCTATTATACCCGGGATAGAAAGAGGAGGATAGCGTACCAAAGGGAGGGCAACAGATGGGCGAAACGAACCGCCAGTGCAGTTTTATCAAAGCTCTCATGATTTTATAATCTGCTTGAACTTTAAAATATCAATTCCGAGATACCAATCGCGGCAAACGCCTCCCCAAAAACCTTTGTTGACGATGAAAATAGTAGAACATCAAATATCAGATACAAGGCCACGGCTCCAAACGTACCTCTTCCTATTAAACCAGTCTCCCTTACGTCCTTCCTCCCTTCCTCTTAGAACATCATCATCGTAGCCGGATCAGCAGGCTTCGCATCCCCACCACCAGGGGCGGCTCCCTTCGGACCATCCTTCAACGCCGGGCTTCCATGCGCAAAGAAGAGCACCTTGATGGCCAAGGCCAAGCCAAAGTGCAGCGCCACCACAACAAACAGCAACACCTTGCTCGTCTGGCGATCCGTAGCGCTGAGCACAGGGTACAAGTTCCTGAGCAAGAAAGCAACCGACACACCGAACCCAACGCCCACAAACACCCAGTTGAGAATGGTAACCGGCGACCAGCTAATCAGCGCCACCGGGATCCAGATGAGGTTGGAATAGCCGTACAGCGCCCAGCACTCGAGCAAGTTGGCGGATTCCGAGCCGAAGTACCGCAGGGCGAGGTACAGAGCGACCGGCAGGACGAAGGTGTAGCCGTAGATGAGACCAGCGGCACCTGTTTGTTTTTCCTCAAAGTCAGCACCCCATCTGGCATGTCATATCACTGGGCCCCCCCATTCAACCACACCGCAGGGAGGACAACCAAGAAAAAAAAAATAGGACTTACCGCTCAACAACCGAAAATCATAAGCAAAAGCCTCCTTCCCCGTCTGCGCCAAATAATCACTAATAGTCCCGCCCAAAAACAAAATCAACACCACCGTCGTCGCGATCCAAAACGGGCCGTACAGGTCCGGATTTCCCTCCAAAACATCCAAAAAGTTCGCTCGCGGGTACAGCGCCGCCCAGCACCGTTGCAGCACGCTGGACGTGTCCACGTCGAAGAACTGCGCGTAGAAGGACAGCGTCCAGAGGAAGCGCTTGCTGCTTCCCGAGTTGGAGTTGGAGGTAGCAGTTACGGGGGCGGGCAGCAGGCCGCCGCCGGAGGAGGTGGAGGTGGTGGTGTGTTGGGTGGATTTGGTTCCCTTGCGCCCGAGGGGGGAGGATTCGGAGAAGTTGGATTGGTGGAATTCGAGATCTTCTTGGAGGTCGGTGTGGCCGAGGTCGCCCTGGAAGAAGAAGAAGGGGTTGTTAGTTGGGTGGTAATGACTAGGAGCGGATGGGAGAGGGCGAACCTCATCGTCGACGTCTACGACTGCATCGTAGCCGGATCTGGACATCTTGTCGGTTGTTCGTCTGCTGGTCGAATGCGTATAGGGATAACGAATGCTTCGGTGGTTATCTCGTTGCAGCCTCAGAACACGTCGATAGCTGTTTTGGAGTGATCGGAATCGCCTCAAAGCCAAACGGTGCCGTCGTGGTTCGTTTGTGCTTGGTGTAAGTCGGTCGTTCGGAAAGTGTTATTGAATGAGCTCCTCCAAGCTGGTCCCTCCGGAGCTGACAGCTGTTTCAACGGGAGCCGCGTAAAGGGTACGTACCAGTGTAGGATTGCGTGCACGCCCCCTGTTGGGGTCCTGAAACTGCAGCAGTGCACCCCCCTACGGTTCCCGTCCCTGCACTTAACTCCCCGCAAAATGTCACGTGGGTCCAGGGCGGCCATCAAGGTACCGTAAGCTGTTACGAGCTACATTCGCGATTCAAGACGTTGCATATCGCAGGTTCACTTGATCTCAGCAGGGGAGCTTCGATGGCTTATTGTATGTATGCCTTCACGGGCAATACCCGAGTTCATTCACGAGCTACCTAAGAGTCCTCGACTTGACGTTCTAAGCTGTAGCCATACCCAGGTCCCGTGTTTCCCTGTCCTGTTATCCTTATGCCGTTGCCGTAACCATGCCCGTTGCCCCTGAAACCCAAATGCGCCAAATCCTGATGCTGGTACGTAAGAGGGAATAGTCTATTTGAGCTTCTTCTTGGGGCGGAGCTGGTTGGTGTGTCCGCACTTGCGCTTACGGCAGTTGGTAGCACGGGGAGGCAGACGAGCCTAGAAAGAAGTTAGCCCTTAATCCGACATCTTGAAAAGGCCGAAAGATACAGTGTAAAACGTACGTAGCACTTGCGGCAGATCATCTTGTCGCAATTGAACTTGGACGCAAGCGCCTTGAGCGAGGGCTCGATCATACCACCGCGCAGACGGAGGACCAAGTGGAGGGTGGACTCCTGTAACAGACACCTTTGTTAGCAAACCGAACATGATACCAAACAAACCGATACAATTCCCCATTTCCATCGCCATCGCGACACCAAATGTTGACCACAATTATTTTCTTCCCATCTCCCTCCCCGATATCATGTACGTCATAAGCGCAGTGTGGGGCCACTACAAGTCCACTGACCTTCTGGATGTTGTAGTCGGAGAGGGTGCGGCCATCCTCGAGCTGCTTGCCGGCGAAAATCAAGCGCTGCTGGTCGGGCGGGATGCCCTCCTTGTCCTGAATCTTCTGCTTGACATTGTCGATGGTGTCCGAGGACTCGACCTCGAGGGTGATGGTCTTGCCCGTGAGGGTCTTCACGAAGCTACACCAGGGGTACAGTCCGTTTGTTAGTGACTGACTCTGCTTGATTGCTTCAATGGGCTTGTGCTGTCGCGGACTCTGTCGGAAGCTCGGAAAACTCACATTTGCACTGCGATTCAGGTCATGTTAGCATCTCGTCGAATTTTAAGAACTGGTCTGGAAGACAGCGCATCGCGACTTACTCTTGACCGATTATTCCTAGGTGAGGTTGGTGGTGAAGGAGTGTTGTGATGATGTCGGGGAACGTGAAGCCATGAGTGGGGGTTATGGAAACGGCCGCTAGGGCTTTCTGGGCAAAGTGGTACGTGCACATAGCACAGTGTTCACCAGCTTCGTATCTGCACTGTACCTTCATCTTCAACAAACTTCACCCAGCCGGATGGACAACACTCAGCAACAATCATCCTCAACATTATAACCGGAATTTGTGTCCTTGTGATGCTCGATATAAGTATCTATATCCCAGGCTCAGCCCCGTACTCTTCCGATCTCGAGCATCTGCTCAGGCAAGTTTCAGGCAGATCATACCTCCCCCAACCTCATCCTCCTCTTCTCCCGCTTCTCCCAACCATACAACAGCTCTTCCAGACTGTAAACCGCCTTAACCAAAGCCTTCAATGACAGCCCCGAGATCTCCGCTGCTTTCTCATGGAACCGTCTCGCAGGACCAGACTCCCCAAGCTGCTCAACCGACCTAAACCGCTGATGAAGTGAGCCCAGCCTCTTGACATTTTTCTCACCATCAGTCTCCGGTCTTGGTTCAACCAGCGTCATCGACTTCTGCACTCGGTGCATCCGAGCAATGAGCTCCTCGTCTGTCATGTCTTTGCTGCCAGGTTCTGGAAGCCGCAGTACGTTCTCAAGGGGGAAGAGACGGTCGATTTCGGTTTCGTCTGTTGAAGTGTCAGTAAAGATCCGAAAGTCAGTAGTCTAAAAAGCAGCCAAACATACCAGCAGCACTCCACCCCTTCAACTGCGTCTCCTGATACCAATCCAAATACTCCACCATCTGCTCCTTACTCAACGTCCAGACTTTCTCCGCATCCATGGCCGCAAAGTCCAGCCTCCTGAGCGGCTTTTCAGGCGGATCCGCGAACTCAGCCTCCCAAGCCTCCCAGTCCATCTTCAACGTCAATGGGTCGTTGTTGTCTCGTGGGTACCGCTTAACGCCGTCCATGGGGTACATGTACTTGGTTGCTAGCACGAGGGAGGCGACCAGTAGCACGTCCGGGATGTCGAGGAGGGTGTAGCGAGAGGTCTTGCCGGTGAAGGAGGACGTGTCGTCTTTAATGTTTTGGCGAGTCGGGAAGGTCCAGGAGAGGTTGAGCATGAGACAGATTTGGCGGGCGTGGAGGTGGACCTCGGCTGTATGTAATGGTTAGATTATAGCACTCGTCTGAGTTAAGGGGTAGTAGCACATACGTGGTAGAGCCAGATCTTTGAGGTATAAGATCAGTAATGACGGTGCTGGAAGTGGTGGTGATACCATGCCATAGTTCTTCTTAAAACCTAGGGTCAAAGTCAACAACGACTTGTGCAGCTCACTACCGTCGAACTTTGCCCATCGCGTCAATAATGTTCGCTGGGCCCAGCCTGGCAGGCGTTCTCGTAGTTCGTTCGGCACCAGTTCAAGCTAGCAGGATGTCAGCAAGAGAACCTCCATGTGAGTCCAAAACGCACATCAACTTACCGCACCAAGAAACGGCAACTGGTTATTCTTCGCCCACCGATAAATATCCCCCACCCTCACCGGCTCCTGCTTCAGCAAACACCCCATATAAATCAGCGCCAGCACCTCCATCGGCCCCGGCAAATCCCACAGCTCGCTCTCCCAATCCTTCACTCTACTCGACCTCTTCCTCTGACTCTTCACGCTCTCATCAGCCGAGGTATCCGTCGTCTCCGCCTGCGAGCTGTACATGACCATCTCGCTATCGGAGCCCGACTGAGAAAGCGCACCACCACCATGTTGCGAACCCGTTCCATCATGATCGATGCCCTTTCCTTTTTCCTGGAGTGATGCCCTAGAAACGCTTTTGAGGCCGATGAACTTGCGGATTCGTAGGTCCCAGAGGTCGCGGCAGATGGACTCGAGTTCGTCAGAGAAGCCTTTCTCGCGGATCAGCCAGAGTATTTGCTTGCGCAAGATGATCTGGAGACAGTCGAGGTAAAGTTCTTTGGCGTCGTTACCCGAGAGATGCTTGCGCTCGGTTTCACGGACTTCCTTTTCTTTGCGCACTACCTTGCCGGTTTTGCCGTAGTTGTCGTCTTCGTCGACGTCGAATTGGATGTACCCCTGATATACAAGTGATCAGCGCATGGATCTTGAATTGATTGAATTGGGGCGGTGGCCTTGTAAGTAAACAAGATTTTGAAAGGTGGTTAAACGTACCTCAACTTCATGACCGCGCTGACAATATCTTCGTCCATTCTCAGAGTAGTACTTTCGCGCACGGCATTCGGTACATCTCTGTCCGTTGGGAAACTTTCTGAGCCTCTGTTCATCCATACTCTATAGTAGCGCTTGCCTGCCTGCCTGTTAAGACTGTAACGTTGTTCCTCGCTATGTCCCGTCACTGATGACGCAGGTCGAGCGGGGTGAGTGAGTAATGAAAACGCGCGCACGGGTTCGCGAGTACGGCGCGAGGGGAAGGTCAGATGATTGAGAGTTGCAACGTCTCTTGGGTTGAGTAAAAAAAAAATGGGTATAAATTCAAATGAAAAGAGGATGAAATGGCGATAGTTACACTTGCGTTGAAAGCATGTTGGCGGACATGCGAATCGCCGACAGAGAATGAAAAATTTCAAACCTGAGCCGAACAGCGCGAAACCGACTTTGCCTTTGACCTTCCTTCTGACGAAAGTCGCGAAACTCGCCAAAATACGCAACGCCGCTTTGCTAACTGCGAATCACTTGACAGATAACAAGCTGCTCTTCAGTCTGATGTTTCGCCGTCTGCCGTATGAAGTGAAATTAAAGTGAGAAGGCCTGGCTGACCCACCGGACACACGACCTCTAGATCGCTAGTGGAGGCATGATTGATATACGCAGAGACTACCTTCATTAATGCTTTTATAATATCCTATAGAATGACCCACACACTCACATGGACTAGCATATGCTTGAATCGTGAAAGTTGATATGTACATGTCGACGTTAGTTGCGCCGCCAGTCATGTCTCGGTATCATATCCCCACACGGGATGAACTTCGCTCGTCCTATCGGAGACTAAACGAGACCAGAGAGGTACTCAACAGCTCGAAACGGGGAAGCCGAGCCGGACCAACAACTCAATCTAGCGAACTTTGTGCTAATAAACAGCACATCTCTTTTGCGATTTGCAAACAACCCGATTCAATGACTCGCACCGAGAAAAGACCACGAGACGCGCAAGATGTTTGGCAGACGTTAGCTTCTTGCGATTTCCTGAAGAAGTCGCGCCCTATTCCAGCAGCTACCGGGTCCAACAAAACGGGAAGACGTGAAACCATTCATGTGTGACCCATAAACACTTAGATATAGCGCAAAAAAGACGGATATCTCTTAGCCAGGCAAAAACCAACAGAACCGTCCCATGAAGCCATCGTTAAATGCCAAACGTCCGGTGTCCCTCCAACTCCTCCAAAGTTCCTTTAGTCCTTGTTGGCAGCCTCCTTGACATCAATGACAGCCTCCTCACCCATGGCGGTCTGGACACCGACGACTGTATAGTAGTATTAGTATTGCGCAAGCTGAAAGGCGCAAGTGTTGGGAAACTTACAGAAGTCCTTGCCCTCCTCCTCAAGCTTCTCAATGCGCTTGGCAAGTTCACCCTCGGGCATCTTGACGTCACGCTTCTCCTCACCGTTGGTGTCGATAAGGACAAGGAAGTCCTCATCGATGTAGGACTATTGCAAAGTTAGCTTCCAGGCTCCTGACCCAGCGATTGGGGGAGCGTCCGGATAATACGTACGAACTGGTAGTCAGTGCGCTTGACGTTGGGAACGTCCATGTTGTGGGTGGAGGGGCAGAGATCCTCGAGCTTCTTGCCAGTGAAGATGTCGATAGCGATAAGATGGACCTTGGCGTGACCGTGCTTGCCGGTCTTGGAGGTCGACATGTCGACGATCTTGCAGGGACGGTTCTTGATCACGACGTGGCCACCCTTGCGCAGAGCAGAGCACTGCATGGGGTAGGTGGCGGACGCACCAGCGTCAACGGAGTCGAAGGTGTGCTCATGCTGCTATAAATGGGTCATTGCGGTTAGCATCCAATGCTTCGCTGATGATGGACGCGGCTATTGCGACGGATGATCAGGTGAAGATGATGCGAATCGGATTTCGTGCGTTGGGCGAACAAGAGGCCATTCCCGTCGAAGGACCACACCACGGGAGGAGCGAGAGGGGTGCGTGATGAGCGATGCGGGGTTGACGACTCTGCCTACGCAGACAGCCGCCCGCAAGCGACCACCATGATGGGAGTGTGACGATGATTATGAAAGGGCGCGACAACAGGTGGAAGATGGACTTACAGCGTCGTCGTGAGGGGCAGACATCTTGAAAGGATTGACAAAGGATAAACCGTCGAAAGGGCAAGGAGAGACAGAAGATGATGGATCAAGAACGCTGGAGGCGGCACGGGGGAGGAAAAATATGGAGGGAGTTGAAAAAGGAAAAAAAGCGATTTTGAGCACGGGAGTCGAGAGGGACGAAAAAATGCAGCATCCCCGCCAGCGGTCCAGTCAGGAAAGGCCCCTCCTCCCTGCCACCTGGTGGGAAGCACCCACAACTCTCACACTTTGGCGCACAACTTCGTTGCACTCCCACCAAAGGCCCAGGGGGGGGGCGACCACAGATTTTTGCCTCTTGAGGTTTGCTACAGGTAACAAATTGACCCTCCAACCGGTCTGGCCTTGTTGCATGAACCCTCACTTAACCCTCCCCACATGCCACATTTTCAAACGGTACTCACCTCTAACCCTCCAGTCCCCCTTCGCTCCCGCCCACCCTTCTTTGGTCGTCTCCTCACTTGTCTGTTACGACGGACTGTCTGCAGTCTGCACCAGAGACCTCTCTTTCCCCGGCTCTTCTGACTGGCCGGTAAATTCGATCCCGCTGTTAGTTACACAATAAGCTCCTACTTGTTTGAATTGCGCGACAAGACAACATCAATTGCCTTTCGCATTATGCCTCTAATAGGTAGGGTACTGTTGAACAATCTTAGCCTCTAGTCATCTCATGGCCAGAATCCAGCCGTCCCTTCTGAGCAAACACTCCAAGTACAAATGGCATGTACACGCGATCGTGATCGATCTCCTCTTGTGGTGTTGCGGAACTGGAGAGGTCAGTTCTCCCGCCCCGCCTTCTGTCTGGCTAAGCGGCCAGGCTAGCCGTATGCGGAAAGGCACCAATGTCTCGCACGGGACCCGCACGACGTGAGTGGTGGCGGAGGGAACTCACCAATCAGAATCCATGCATAAAGCCGTAACCCTCACCATCTGGTGGAGGGCAGAGGGCTAGCCTGGCCAGCCTTGTGTCGGGCGCCCTGGACCCAGCTGGTCGCTGCCGCCAATTGCTAGCTCCCATCATCCACTTGCCAAGCCAAGCTGGCGCGCATTCGACGATTCCAAGGGTCTCCTGGAGACAACGAAGCTGCGACGGAGAGCGACAATACGGTCCTCACCCAAGTCCAACATTTATCGGCATATGACAGAAGAAGACGACGCCGACGACAACGTTTCGAGTCCGCCAGCGTAATCCTGTCCCATATCGATTTCCTGCTGCACCAGCATGCTCCTCGCGCCTCGTCTCTGGCGGTGCTTGATTCGCTATGTGGCTTGATCGACGTCCCGGCCAGCATCCAGGAAGCGCAGTTCCTCCGCCGAACAACCGTTCCATCTCGCCGCTGCCACAACGTACCAGCTCGCGCGGTCCATATCTTGCCCCCCAAAGGCCTGGACTTAATACGAGAGGGTCCTCTGCATTATCTCTGGTCTCGAACGACTCGTCGTCTTCCCTCCTCGCCTCGGCAAAGAAAACCAATGGCTCCTCCTTGAGGCAGTCCTCTACCGTGGACGATGCGCCAGATCCCGAAGAGGTCCTGGCTAGGATTTTAGGCCAGTTTCCCAGTAGCAATACCACGCAACAGCCGGAGGCGAAACCAGCCAGCGGCATCACCGAAGATGACCTGGACTTCGACGTTGACTTTGGCGGCTTGACCCTGACCGAGCTCGCCGGCCCTGACGTCAGTTCGCGCCAAGTCGACAACTATAAGCCCCAAAGTGTTCAAGATTGTATGGTGCCATCTTATTGTTCCTCTTGTCCTGCCCTCCATCCATGCTTATAAAGTGCTTTCCAGATGAGCGAGACAAGGCCAAATTCGAGGACCTACATCGGTCGATCCGCGCATGCGATGACATCCTGAGCTCCGTTGAATCCAACCTCACCAACTTTCGCAATGACCTAGCTGCTGTGTCTGCCGATATTGAAAGCCTCCAGGCGCGATCAGAAGCTCTTAACGTGAGACTAGAAAACCGAAAGGCTGTAGAGAAGGGTCTGGGACCTTTAGTGGAAGAGTTGAGCGTCTCTCCTCTCGTAATAACAACGATCGCCGAAGGTCACATCGACGAAACATGGGTGAAGGTCCTGGCCGAAGTGGACAAGAGAGCTACGGCTCATAAGAAGAATGCGCAACAACCCCAGAGCAAAGCGCTTGCTGATGTTGGCCCATTGCTGGAAAAGCTCATCCTCAAGGTAAGGATTGTTGCTCGGGCGTGGCTGTTCTGTTCTAATGCGTTTTTCTGAAGGCTATCGAACGAATACGGGACTTCCTGGTTGCGCAAATCAAAGCATTGCGGTCGCCTCACATCAATGCCCAGATCATTCAACAGCAGAACTTCCTCCGGTTCAAGGATCTGTTTGCGTTCCTCCAAAAACATCAACCCACACTCGCCGGCGAGATATGTCAGGCCTATATGAACACCATGCGGTGGTATTATTTGAACCAGTTTACCCGCTACAAACAATCCTTGGACAAGCTGAAGCTTCACATTATCGATAAGAATGACGCGATGGGACACGAGGACACCTCTCGAAGAACGACTGTCCTGTCTGGATCCAAGCTTGGAGGCGCGCCCCATGACGCCTTTAGCATCGGCCGAAGGAACGAACTGCTCAAGACTAAGGACCAAATAGCGATGTCGTCTTACCTGGCCGACGAGGACCAGACCACACATTATCTTGAGGTTCCGTTCCGCAACTTCAACCTCGCCCTTGTCGACAATGCTACGGCAGAGTACACATTCCTCGTGTCCTTCTTCAGCCCGGCGCTATCACTTTCGGTCATCTCGCGTCACTTCAACTACATCTTCGATCAGACCTTTGCCCTTGGGCAAGCCCTCACCAAGCAGCTTGTGTCCGACACCTATGACGGACTCGGTCTGCTGCTATGCGTGCGTCTGAACCAGCATTTCGCCTTTGAACTACAACGGCGCCGAGTTCCCGTCGTAGATGGTTACATCAACGGCACCGCCATGGTGTTGTGGCCACGCCTGCAGAGCGTCATGGACGCCCACTGCGAATCAGTCAAGGCGCTGACTTCTGCGCTCCCCAACAAGGCCGGGTCCGCTTCACAAGCAAAGACAGCCTCGGCGGCTCCGCACGTCGTGACCCAGCGATTCGGACAATTCCTTCACGGTGTGCTTGCCCTGAGTGCCGAAGCAGGGGATGATGAGCCGATCGTCAGTAGTCTATATAGACTGCGTATCGAGGTGGAGGCGTTCCTGGCCAAGCATAGCCAGGCGCAACTGGGAGCGGATGCGAGGAAACGGGACAGGTTCCTCTATAATAATTACAGCTTGATTTTGACTATCATTAGCGATGTGAGCGGCAAGCTTGCGACGGAACAACAGGACCACTTTGAGTCACTTAAGGCGAGCGTACAGGAGAATAGCTAGAAGGTTATGGTATGTGGGTTAATAGTTAGAGAAAATATCTGGTTGGAACGGTTCCTACCTTGTATATACAATATGTCTGGCATAATGAATGGTATCAAAATTCTAATTCTTTCAGATGGCTTAGCGTCCCCAGATCTTCGGTGTCCGCGTCTCATGTTAACTCCTGTTGTTCTATGGCCATTATTGCACAGAAATGTCCGCTCTTGGTATTCCGCTTCCATAATTCCATGTCAACACCATTCTATTATGCTCTAATTGACCCCTCACATCTACCTCAACCACCACCGATTCACAACCCCCATCACCCAAGCCATCGGTCCCCCCGGCGCCCTCCTCAAAAGTATAGCAATGATACCCACCAACACCGCCAGCCCCAACGTCCTAACCGGCGTTCTATTCTTCCACATCCACTTCCTCGCCTTCTCCCTCCTCTCCATCCACTGCAACTCCCTCACCTGCCTCTCAAAAAACCTCCTCCCATCTTCCATCGTCTGCCCACTCGCCCCTCTATTCTTCTCCCCCTCCCTCGCCGTCTTAAGCACACTACTCCCCGAAATCCCCCACCTCCAACTCGGCAGCCGTTCCGGCGGATACGCCTCAAACAACGCCACCGTATCCCCAATCAACCCCTCCAGATCCAACGGCTTCGGCAGCTTCGAAAGGATAGAATGTAACATCTCCGGCTCGTCCTCGGGGGTATCAAACAGCTCTTCCCTCCTCGACCTCACAATCGCGGCGAACATGTAAACACTGAACACCGGTTCCCTCGCCAGCAGGACATCAAACAACCTGGTAATTTCTCCCAAGGTGGTGATGTCATGGGCATACATCGTCAGCGTCCCACTCAACGCAAAGAATGGCTCGGTCCCTGATAAATGCCGCCAGAGCTTGGGGTCGGAAACCCTCAAAATGTCGGGGATAAGACGCAGTTGCGCGATGGCTGGTTGTAAGTTGGGAAGCATGAAGTCGCGGATGCGGAGGGCGGAGAGGCGGGCGAGAGCGGGGGAGCGGAGATGGGACGGGAGAACCAAAAGGAGGACTTGCGAGATGTCGTGGTAGCCTTGGAAGTAGTGGAGGTAGGGGTGCCGGCGGAGGACGGAGAGGATGAGGGAGGAGAGGTGGGATTTTTGGGTGTTGCGTTCCGTTTCGGTTTCGTGGTCGGGGTAGTAGGTGAAGGCGCGGTCGACGTCTAGTTGGACTTGGTCTTCGTCTTTGTGATGGGGGAGGTTCTGCCAGGAGTCGTCGTCTTCGGAGAATTTTGGTGGTAGGCCTAGTAGGACGGGCCCTGGGTGGTGGGGAGAGAGTAAGTAAGTAAGTCTCTGGTCGATAATGTGTGAGAGGGGAGGCTTATATCACTTACATGCTTGTTGACGAATCTCATCGTTCAGGAATCCCCCCTGAGACTCTGCTAGCACTCGTAGCTTGATGAGGTCCCGTTGTTTACACGCCTTGAGAATGCCCTCTTCCTTCTCGGTGTAGAAAGGGTCGATGACCTTCTCTGGAAGAGAATCATCGCTTTCACTTGAGCTGTCCATCTGTGACATCTGTCTGGGTAGGCTGAACTGGACTAAGGCTGGTCGTCGACTGTGACGGTAGTTTCGAGTTCTATGGGTTGGCGATGAGACCCAGGTACTGCCTGAGCTCTTGAGGACAATTCGGAAGCTTCAGGAATCAAGATTGTCCACTTTTCAGAGATTGTCGTATGTCGTGATCTCCTTGGATCTGTAACTCGGTTAGGACGGTGCCCCTGGAAGAAGTTGTAGGAAGCTGACCTACGCAACTGCTGATAGCGAGACAGCGTGAGTCTGTCAACGTTGAATGAGTGACGTCGTTGTGAGTATTTCACTCGCTCGGTTATGTTTATATATCTCTAGACTGTTCGGACTTTCAAATGGTGATGTATCTGTGGAGAGTTGGGCTTCCAAGTCTGGACATGTGATGTTGTTGACTTTGGGTGAGGTTACATGTACAGTTGGAACTTTAGGGCATCCATGCTAGCTGTTAGCGTTGAGAGGAGCTCCCGCGTCCAGCACGGGCAACGTGCGCCTGTGTCATAGGGCGAGTTGTGTCCCGGATAGTGGATCACTCAGAGGTAAGGTATACTGCGGCCCCGGCGCCGAAAGAGGACAACCCGAGATCCAAGGTTCCGGTTGCCGACAAAACCTTAACTGGACTACTGCTCTGCGCCTGCCCTGTGGGTGTACATCTCAAATCTTCCATTCATGGTGTCTAGAAGAGAACAGATACATAAGATGATCTGTTTATGCGTGAAACATCCAATGGATCCCCATTCCATGTTTGAGAGGGAATGGCTCTCGCAGGTAGAGGTACTTGTAGCTGCTGGTACATCTCGCGGCTGCTGTAGCAACCCAACGCCAACGGGGCGGGCGTGGAACGTGGGGACTGTCTTGGACCCCTGGTCCATCTCGGGCTGCAGCAATTGTCTTGTCTTGAATCTTTATTTCTTCTTGGGTTTTATGCCCTGTCAACCAACAATTCTCGTCCATTATCTCTCATGTACGGTACATTTGAAATTGGGATCACAGCATTGTCACATCGAAGTCTTAAAAGGTTGTTTATATTGATGCCTGCTGAAGGAAGGCACGTCACGAAAACAGCCGAACCCACCTGCTTGAAGTTACCCTGCCCCACTATCTAGCCGCCTGGAACTTCCATTACTACTTGCCTCAGATAGAGTGCAAACACCAACAACACGGGCAGCTTCTTTTCACCCCACCTTCAACCTTCCATCTCTTCAACATGAATCTATCAACACTTCAGCCGGTCAGGTGTTGATGGTGCTGAATCGGGACTTTGCTGTTATTTCTCTTTCTGCTGCACACCAGCTGTTTGTTTCTCGGGTTATTGCTGCTCTTTTGCACTGCGGCAGAAAAATAGCTGGAAATACCTGGACGACGGCCTTGCGGGAAGCGTTGCGGGTACCTTACCTTTTGCAGGTATCTCGGTAACTCCTCCGTCTTGAGATCGACAACATCTCGTCGTCCTCTCACAGACCTCTCGCCGTATTCTGTTGCGGTGGTAAAGTGTGCCACTGCTCAGATACCATTGGCAAAGTTTACCTCCTCCCACTTACTTACAACACTTAGTATGTATGTGCAGCCCGGAAAGGCGGTACAACCTACTACGGCCCAAGGTGAGTCGACACTGCATGACATCTGATAGCTCTTGCTTGTTGGGGTCTGCTTCCTATCACTGAGACTCGCGCCAGCTTGCTCTCTGCAGAGGGACTGCTGCCGTCCATTTTTCGCTCATGGTGTCTCTTCAATACTCCGCTACTCCATTTCTTTTCATTCCGCCTTCTTTCCTGGACATTCATGTCTTCGTTGGATTACCCTCATCTCGTTATCTGAGAGGCCCTTGGACCCAGGAACATGCATTTTAACCAGAAACTAACCTGAAGACTAGGCTGAATACTGCACGTTTCCGAGCCGGCCGACCCGTGACGGAGCATACCCTACCAAAGCGTTGATCCGCCTAATTTTACCAACATGGCTACCTTCCGAACCAATGTCCTCCGCAATGGCGAATGGGTCACCGAGACAGTCGACTTTCAGGCTCTTCTCAAGGCAAAGTCTGCTCAAGGTCCTAAGAGAGCAGAGCAGACTGAAACTCCAATATGCGGACTACTCACAAGGACCGTGGCGGACAGCCAGATGGTGAAGTCTGTGCTACCCGTAAGGCTCAGATCGCCTCATCACAATGATGTTGCCTTTATAGGCGTAAGTCGAAACATTGTTCTAGACTTCTTTTGACGGAACTGACCTTTTCCCTAGCATCGTTCTGTCCAAATCCGTGAGTTTCAAAGCAACGGCCAGTTTCGAGACATTCTCTTCCGCAGATTCCCACACGATATTCGCAACGCTTGTGTAGTTGGCTCTTTCGATATTCCAGATGGCGTCGACGACCTCAACCCTGCTATGGACACTGAACCCCCAGTGAAGGTGGAGGACCAGGACGTACACTCCATGCCCCCATCTGGTTCGACGTCTCAGCTGCCGCCCCAGTTGCTTGCGCTGGCCATGGACAATGCCGATGTTGTCTTCCTTTGGATTGGCCCAGGGGACGACGGCCGACCCGAGTTTTACAGCTCTACCCAATTCTTGTTTCGACGGCCTCCACAGTTTCTGAACGGTAATCTTGGGGCTCACATGGCTGTAGATCCAAGCTCGCGTTACATGGCCTTAAGTAGCTACAACGGTCTCTTTGCTGTAGGTGAGCTCGAGTCTCTCGCCAATTTCACTCAACCTCAAGACGAAAACACCGTGGAGATAGTCAAAAGCTGGCGATTGCGGAGTGTTCAAGGCGTGATGCAAAGCCTCACGTTTCTGTACCCACGCCCCGAAGACAAGGATCACATCATTCTTCTTCTTATTGTCGTCAACAACGGTAAATCAAGAATGGTTATTTACGAATGGACCTTGGGAGACGACCTCGTCACCGTCTTCGCCGAAGAGAAGCGTGGCCATCGATTGCCAGTCGAGAATCAAATGCCTCAACTTCTCATTCCCTTGACCGTCGGATCAGCTTTCATCGCCATTTCACCAGAACAGGTTGCTGTGTGCACCGAATGCTTGCACGGCCCGCCCAGATTCGATACTTTGGAGCTTGAGGCACCTCCGAAGAGCCCAAATTACTACGGTACTGGAAAACCGTTGTGGACAGCCTGGGATAGGCCATATAGATTGCCACGCTATCTCAAAGGCAAAGACTGCTTATACCTTGCCAGAGAGGACGGCATTGTTGTCTACATCGAAGTTGATGAAGATCATGCGTTGGAGCGCTCGACCTTCATTGACGCCTTCAAGTGCAATATTTCGTCGGCATTCGCCTACTTGTTTGATCAGTACGCAGATGTTCTCGTGCTGGGCAGCGATAACGGCACGGGGAGCGTTTGGAAGGTTTGCAGAATTAGCCTCGCCTTTGGTGTCTTTGACTGACGTTATTTTAGATACCCCCACGAGACCATCCATTGCAGATAGGCACCTTACCTAGTGGTGCCCCCACTCTAGATTTCGCGACGACTGATTCTCTCTCTTCAGGAGATAAGGCTCCTGACTCCTTTGGAACGAGCATTGTACTGTCGAATGACCGGCAGCTCAGAGCACCTGACAGGATATTTGCGGCCTCTGGTCATGGACTGACAGGCTGTATCACTGAATACCGGCATGGACTGAAAGCAGACATTGGATTGGAGCTCGAAATTGGGGATGGGCTGAAACAAGCCTGGCTTCTTAATTTCTCCAATACACATGGGCGTTACGACCTGTTGTGGACTACCCCTACTCAGTCGCAGGTCCGGGAACTGCCAGATGATTTTTCAGACTTGACAGATCCGGAACCCGACCAGGTCCTCTACGACTTGTCTTCGCCCACTTTGGCAGTGGCGCAGGTGAATGGGGCTACTGTTCAAGTAACCACTGCCTCAATCACACTCTTCAAGAACGAGGCCCGGTATAGCACAGACGAATGGTACGAAGCTCTCGAGCCCACGGGTATGAGTTATTCTAACAATATTACAGGAACCGATTGTCTTTTGACAAGCTTCTGCCGGATCAGCCGCAGGTATCAGTGACTGACGCTTACATTACGGACGACTGGATCACTGTCTCAACGCATGTTGGGCCGCAGTTCAGAATTTACAGTTTCAAGTTCTATGGGACTGCAGTTGTTTCTCAAGTCCAGTTCGACGTACCTGGGGACGTGACCTCGCTACACCACAGCAAGGACCTTGGGATCATTGTCGGTCTTTGGAAGGACGGACGTCCATATTTGCTCATCCGTACCCCGACGACTGAGACAGACACACAAAATATTGAGGAAATTGATATCACGGAACGTAGGTTGACCGAGCACACTTGGGGCAGCTTATCCCATGCTGCGTTCTGCTGCGGTTTCCATTATACTGACGTGTTCATAGGACTTATGACATCGGCTGGAGATACTGGATATCGAGATAGCGTGCCTCTCAAAGCAATTGGAAGCATCGCTTCTGTTAATAACGCGATACTTCTAGGAACCAGAGGTGGAGAGCTCATTCACATTTCGAAAGAATGGAAGGGTGCTACAATGGCCTACTATCAGCAACTCGGACTGACCGCGGTGAACATAACTGCGGCCCGGCATTCGCAGACCGCGAGACCGAGAGTGCTGGTCTCCTGCGACCAAGCTCTGATTGAAGTACAGCTCGATGAGCACGGACCGAACGGTTCTGTCTATCACTTGGCAAAACACCGTGTCGTGCCTATCAACGCAGGCAATCTGGGTGCTCCTCTACCACTTGTAGAGTACGGCGTGGCAATCGATATTCCATGCGCGAGTGAAGGATTTACCCCGATCCTCATGCTAGCGGGGCCGAGCGTAATCATCGCCGAGCTACACCAGGAGCCTGGTCCAGCTCATCGATATATCAGGATTGGAAAGACACCAGTCAGGACGTTCTTCTCACCCAACCTGCGTTGCCTGGTGGTCGGTGTTAATGAGGAGCGAAACAAGTCCACGCTGATGTTCATGGATCCTGACACCGGAGAGGACATCGGAAGACCGATCCACAAAGCAGGAACTCCTGTTCAGTATATTGTTGGGCTGGGTAAGCCTGACGACAGAATCCATTGTCTCGCCGAATGGGAGTACAAGAAGAGTGACGGGACGTGGCGCTACCTTCTTGTTGGTACCAAACAGGGCCAGCTCATTATCGTGTCGACGGAAAAGGAGCCATCGGAAGGGGACCGCCCACCTTCGATAAGGTACTGGACACGGTTTAGGAAAATGTGCGATGGACCGGTCTACTCAGTAATAGGACATGAGGAAAGCGTGATCTATTGCGTCGACCATGAACTCCACTGGGATGTGCTTGACCCTGTCGAGAAGAAGCTGAAGCCACGCAAAGTGTTTGACTTGGGCTCGTTGGCTCTGGAGCTTCAAATCTCCGAGACCAAGCTTCTCGCCTTGACGTGGGAGGACTCGCTCCGGATGATCGACCCGGCGCTTGACGACGTCAGTGAGAACTCTGCAACAGTCGAGTTCCACGATCCTCGCACAGTTGTACCAACCTCGTCGATGAAAATTGGAAGCAACATATTCCTGGTTGCGGATAAAGACCGCGGTGTGGCCGGTCTCTGGCAATGGTCTAGAGCACCAGGAACTCATAACTGGACCGAGTTCAAGGTGCTCTTCCAGGGGGTACTTCCAGTCAGCATCAGGAAGTTCCGGCATGGCAGGACACGGCCAACATGGGAGCAAGGAGCCTGGAACGCACCCAAGTACGGCCGGCTCATCAGCACACCGAACGATGCCGAGATCTTGGGAATCTCGATGGACGGCACCATGGTTCACTTCACGCTGCTTGACCAGCACGCATTGCGTTTGTTGCGATTCATCGTCAACTTGTATAACCTCAGGGGGAGGGGAGACGAAGAAAAGCTTCTACACGCGGAGCCGAACCTGGAGTACACTGAGCGGATGCATGTGAATGGTGACGTTTTAAAAACAGTCTTGGATGAGGAAGTCTTGCAAGAGCTGATAAACACGGAGGATCTGTTGGCGCGGTTCAAGACCCTGTTGGATAAGTTGGACGGGGGAATACACACTGCCGAGTGGATGGGCGAGGGAACTGCGGATCATTATTTTGAACTGGCGTATAACGTGTTGGTGTATTATCTTAGGCAAGTATACTAACTGCTTGGGATTCTGACGAGGGGGGAAGGGAAAAAGGAGGAAGGGCAAGACAGCTGGTGACCAACATACATACATATGATCCAGTACCTGCCTAAAAGCCCCCCTGAAGGACAATGTTGGTGTTGTTACAGCATAGCAGATGAATGAATAAGCAACACCATCAGCATGATCTTCTTAGATGCCGTCCCCAGAATGACTCACTGAACCAATATAGAAATACCCATGACAAGTTGAGGGTGTTGTGAAGGTGTTGTCCACGGCCCCCAAGGCGAACAAGAAGGCTGTTGAATATTGACGGCATGCACTACCAAATATTCCTGCATGCATATCGATCCAAACACGTTTCCCCAACTCTTGTATCTAGCTAGCTATATAAGGATGGACTCCACTGCCCATTCCTTCCTTTGTTTTCTTCTCTTCAACCAATTCAAGCATTCTCAACCTCACTCATCTACCCTCGTGTTATCGTGCACTCAGTAGATCTCGACAAAGGCCTGGCCCCCTTGGATGGAATATCGCACAAAATGCACCGAAGTGGTAGGAAGTAAACACAGAAATTAGCCCAGTAAGTGCCCCACTTGTGGTTTGCGCCCAGTGACCAGTCGCCCCCAAACAAACAGTTGCCCCGCAATCTGCACTAACAAATCGCCCCTGTAGGAGCTTTTGCACCACTGGAAAAAGAGTTGTCGTCCCGTACCTAGTATCACCCAGTGCTCAGCACAGTGGTCGTCTCCGTCTTCACTCTTCACTGCGGTCTCCAACTGTCTGTGCAGTCAAGGCCCGGTCAAAGTGACCCGGCTCTGGCAAAAAAAAGTTTCCAGTGGCGACGGGATCCCTGTCTAGATTTTTTTCTCGATCGAGACTCGTTTGACTTTGCGACTTCCACTATCTGCGTGGTATCGAATCAGAAAACGGGATATGGCTGCCGTTTTTGACCGCAAAAGGAGACAATATCAAACACTTAATACGGGCTGAAAGAAACGCAGACAGGACACTACAGGTACCGAGATACATGCCTGACCTCTAGCAACAAACCAGACGGGAGCTGGACTCGATAAAGAACAAAAAGATCCACGGCGCTATCGATCCACACTGTAGCACCGAAAAGTGACAAGCCCTATCCCGTCGACAGGGCCTACAGCACCAAAAAAGCACGCCGCTTGCCTCTTTAGCAGCCAGCCATATCGCATATAACGGCCCAGTAGCCCCAGTCTGCGGCCCCACGAACCCACCACCAGAACCACCTAACGAGTAACGAGGTCTTCACCCGTACTTCGACTTCGTCACAAGGAAGAGAAGGAGCCATCAGGATCCTCCCCCCATCCTACCGACATCCGCTTCGAGGTATTCCCCGTCTTACCGGTCGACTACCAACAGCCCAACATGGCGCCCAAGAAGAAGGGAAACAAGAAGGCCAACGATGACTGGGAGGCCGAGATGGGCGAGTCCATCGCCCCCGTCAACAACGGCGCCGCCGATGCTGCTGCCTCTCCCGCCGCCGACGACGAGGCCGCTTCCGGTGCTGGCGGTCTGATGGAGAGAATGCGCAAGGCCAAGGAGAAGCGCAAGAAGAAGGGTCTCGCCGACGACTGGGAGGCCGAGCTGGGCGAGGATGCTCCCGGCGTCGAGAAGCCCGCTGAGGAGCCCGTCCCCGATTTGTCGGCCAAGGTCGCCGAGGAGGCCAACCTCGACGACGAGTTCGCCCTCCCCGAGAAGAAGGGCAAGGGCGGCAAGGGCAAGCAGCAGCAGCAGAAGGCTGCCCCCGCCGCCGCCGCCAAGAAGGACGAGGATGCCGCCGATGAGGATGGCCCTAGGGTGTTGACCAAGGCCGAGAAGGAGAAGCTCAAGAAGGAGCGTGAGAAGCAGCGCAAGAAGGAGCAGGTGAGTAGTCATCACACACACACTGGTAGACTCCATACCACAAACAACGGAAGACTGACCAACTTGTCACACTACACAGGCTGCTGCTAAGAAGAAGGGTACCACACCCGCCGACGCTGCCAAGGCCGAGCCCGCGAAGGAGGAGAAGAAGGACGAAACCCCCAGCCCCGTCTCGACCCCCGCTCCCGCCGCCGAAGCCGCCGGTGGCAAGAAGAAGAAGCTCCCCGCCCACCTGGCCGCCCTCCAGAAGCAGCAGGAGGAACTGCGCCGTCTCCAAGAGGAGGAGGCTAGGCTCCTCGCCGAGGAGAAGGCCAGGATAGAGGAGGAGGAGCGCCTCGCCGCCGAGGAGGCCAAGCGCAAGGAGGAGGAAAGGGCCCGCAAGAAGGAGAAGGAGAAGCAGAGGGTCGAGCAGCTCAAGAAGGAGGGCAAGTTCATGACCAAGGCCCAGAGGGAGGAGAAGGCCCGCAACGAGAGGAAGCTCCAGCAGATGTTGGCGGCCGGTATCAAGGTCAACGCGCTTGAGGGTGAAGAGGCCAAGAAGAAGCCTGTCTACGACGATAAGAAGAAGAGGGCTGCTAACAAGAAGGTGAGTGTTGCCGGGATTTCTGCTTTTTTATGCTCTGGACAGCGCTAACCTATGTGCTTGCTACAGAGAGACGAGGAGAAGGCTCTCGCCGAGGCCGCTGAGCGCGCCAGGCTTGCCGCTGAGGCTCTTGCCAAGGAGAAAGAGGAGAAGGCCCGCATCGAGCGCGAGAAGGCCGAGAAGGAGGCTGCTGCCAAGGCTGCTGCCGCTCAGGCCGCCGCTGAGGACAGCGTCGACGAGGACTGGGAGGCTGCCGTTGCCTCTGACAAGGAGGATCTCAAGGACAGCTGGGACGCCGACTCCGATGAGGAGGAGGAGTCCAAGAAGGAGGCTCCTAAGCCTGCCGCGGCCAACGGCAAGGCTCAGGCCAAGAAGGACGAGTCCGAGTCCGAATCTGAGGAGGAATCTGAGGAGGAATCTGAAGATGAATCTTCCGAAGACGAGGAGGCTACTGCCAGGCAGCAGGAGGAGGCCAGGAGGAAGAAGGAGGCTGCCGAGCGTCGCGAGAAGGCTCACCAGGCTGCTCTGGCGGCCAGGTCTGCGGACGACCTTCGCTCGCCCATTTGCTGTATTCTTGGTCACGTCGATACCGGTAAGACGAAGCTGCTCGACAAGATTCGTCAGACCAACGTCCAGGAGGGTGAAGCCGGTGGTATCACTCAGCAGATTGGTGCCACTTACTTCCCCGTTGAGGCCATCAAGCAGAAGACCCAGGTCGTCAATCGCGACGGCAAGTTCGATTTCAAGGTTCCCGGTCTCCTTATCATCGATACCCCCGGTCACGAGTCTTTCTCCAACTTGCGTTCGCGTGGTTCCTCGCTCTGCAACATCGCCATCTTGGTTGTCGATATCATGCACGGTCTCGAGCCTCAGACTCTCGAGTCCATGAAACTTCTCCGTGACAGGAAGACGCCCTTCATCGTCGCTCTCAACAAGATCGATCGTCTTTACGGCTGGAAGAAGATCGAGAACAACGGCTTCCAGGAGTCGTTGGCCCTCCAGAACAAGGCTGTCCAGAACGAGTTCAAGAACCGTCTCGAGCAGACCAAGCTCGCCTTCGCCGAGCAGGGTTTCAACTCTGAGCTGTTCTACCAGAACAAGTCTATGGCTAAATACGTCTCCTTGGTCCCCACCTCTGCCCACACCGGCGAGGGTATCCCTGACATGTTGAAGCTCATCGTCCAGCTCACCCAGGAGCGCATGGTTGGCTCTCTCATGTACCTCTCCGAGGTCCAGGCTACTGTTCTTGAAGTCAAGGCCATCGAGGGTTTCGGTATGACCATCGATGTCATTCTCACCAACGGTATCCTCAAGGAAGGCGATCGCATTATCCTGTGCGGTACAGAAGGCGTCATCAAAACAAATATCAGAGCCCTGCTCACGCCCGCGCCGCTCAGGGAATTGCGTCTCAAGTCGCAGTACGTTCACAACAAGGAGGTCAAGGCCGCCTTGGGTGTCAAGATTTCTGCCCCCGGCCTCGAGGGTGCCATTGCCGGTTCCCGTCTCCTTGTCGTCGGCCCCGACGACGACGAGGATGATCTCGAGGACGAGGTCGAGGCCGATCTCGCCTCGCTCTTCAGCCGTGTCGAGAAGTCCGGCCGCGGTGTCTCCGTCCAGGCCTCCACCCTTGGTTCGCTCGAGGCCTTGCTCGACTTCCTCAAGGACTGCAAGATCCCCGTCGCCAACGTCGGTATCGGCCCCGTCTACAAGCGCGACGTCATGCAGTGCGGTGTCATGTTGGAGAAGGCGCCCGATTATGCGGTCATGCTTTGCTTCGACGTCAAGGTCGACAAGGAAGCGCAGGAGTATGCCGAATCGCAGGGCGTCAAGATCTTCACTGCCGACATCATCTATCACTTGTTCGACCAGTTCACCAAGCACATGGATGAGCTGCTCGAGAAGAAGAAGGAGGAGTCCAAGCTCCTTGCTGTCTTCCCCTGCGTGCTCGCCCCCGTTGCCGTCTTCAACAAGTCTGGTCCCATCGTTATCGGTGTCGATGTCGTCGAGGGTTCGCTGAAGCTCAACACGCCCATTTCCGCCGTGAGGCAGAACCCCGTTACCGGCCTTAAGGAGGTTATCGATCTCGGCAGAGTGTACGTTTCCCCCCAGTCCCTCCCCCATTATTACTCATCTCATTTTCATTTACTAACTGAAATAAAACAGCACCTCCATCGAGCGCGACCACAAGCAGATCCCCGTCTGCAAGAAGGGCCAGCCCTCCGTCGCCATCAAGATCGAAATGGGCGGCAACCAGCCCACGTACGGCCGCCACCTCGAGGAGAAGGACATGCTTTACTCCAAGATCTCGCGTGCCTCGATCAACTGCCTCAAGGAGTACTACCGCAAGGATGTCACCAACGACGAGTGGCAGCTGATTATCAAGTTGAAGCCCATGTTTGATATTGCTTAAGCGGCTTTTCTTTCTGTCCACACTGTCCGAGCGGTAAGTAGCGAGGTCAGGATAGGCTGGTGGGAAGCAGTTAGGGTGATGGTATAGGAGGGAGGAAGAAAGATGGATGGACCGTTATGAGCATCCCCATCAATCATCAATGGCATGGATAAAATGAGAATGAGAATGAGAATGATGCCGGGTGGAAGGGGAGGGGAATAGGAAAGGAATGGAAACACAAAACTGCATTTGCTGGTGGTGGTTTGGGAAATATAGTATGTCTGTATGTACGTTTATGAACTTTCTTACTAGGTACTATAAAAGGATTTTCGATTTGGGTTAGTACCGTTGTTGTTCCTGTTCTTGTTCTTGTTATTGTTATTGTGAATTGTCGTCTGGTCTGGTTGTATGATGATAGGAGATGGTACGGAGGATGCCATGGACTGAAGGACCAACGAAATTTCATTAACATGTCAGCGTTGTGTTGTTTAAGAAGCAACAGGCCAGAATCGGTCTACAAAAGCTCACGTATCTAATGTCACCTTTCTAATGTGATCCAATGTCTTGAATGCCGAAGGTGTCAACGCATTATAGGTTAATGCCATTTGTTTATACTTGGCTATTTGCAAAGAGAAGTTAATGCTGTATGGTCGAATATATTTCCATTTCTCCTTCTCTTCCCCTCTTTTCACCTCTCTCTCTTCACCTCTCTCTCTTCACCCTCTCTTCACCTGTCTCTCTTCACTTCTTATTTCACTCCTCTCAACGGCACTATTCAACTACATTCCCTTTCAATTATTGCTCTTAGGATGTACGTCGAACATACACGTCATTGTCAGGAGCTCATCCACACGGTGTTGTCGTCGGAGAGTTATGGGCTTGATGGGGGCAAGGGGAGAATGGAGCTTTACATGGCCCGTCTACTTGTCTCCAATCCTTCTGGGATCTAGGAGACTATGAGGGAGAGGTTCGTGACCAAGGATATTTATATTCGCTACCTCGGATGATCAATGCGCCAGTCATAGAGCATGTCGCAACTGTTCTTTGGGTTGAGATTTAGTTGTTAGGTTTTCATCACTATCGTAATACCAGATGAGGTGATCGTGAAACTCTCTTTGAAATTCTTTTTCTTCTATGAAAGCTGTATCAAGAGAAACTTTTATTTCCGTCTTTTCCCCCCCTTCTGGACCCGTGAGTGCGTGAAATTGAAACGGTCATAAAAAAAGCAAAAAAAAAATATAAAAGCTATATCAACACCATACAAAGTGTTTGAAGTTCCAAATTGAATCGGTCATGACATCAACAAAACGTAAACGTGAACATGAATGTGAATGTGTGAGTGAAAAGTGCGGGTATGTATGGTGGGCATGCTGGTCTCTTCTCTTCTTTCAATTCGTCATTAACAAGCTTTGCCTCTTTCTCTCTTTGGAGTAGGGCATAGCATGTCATATCTCAACGTAATCCACCTCATCCACATCCATCTTGTTCGACTTCTCGGCATCCGTCGACTCCGCGGGGGTCGGGGGCTACTCCAGGCGAATGGGAGTCTCACGACTAAAGCCGTCCGCAGCTGCCCCCGACTCTTGAAATGGGAGTCTCACGACTAGAGCCGGCCCGGGATGGAGTTGCCCCCGACTCTGAGTCCGACCCCGACTTCTCCTTTTCTTCCTGCTTCTGCTTCGAGTCTACAACTTTCTAAGCCTCCTCGACGACAGGCTTCGGAGCATCGGCATCGGTCATCTCCTCGTCCTTAGCACCTTGGGCGGCCTTCTCGGCAGCCTCCTTGGCCTTGCGGGCCTCCTCCTCAGCCTTCTTGGCGGCCTTCTCGGCCTCGAGCTTCTCGAGGAGGGCTTGCCTCTCGGCCTCAACCTTGTCGAAGTGGCGCTGGACGACGGGGCCGGCGAGGGCGCGGATCTCTTCGATCTTGGCGACGTAGACAGCCTTGGTGGCATCGTCACCCTCATCGTAGAGCCAGTCCTGTTGATTTAGTTAGTATCAGCTGGTCATTTTTTCAGTGCAAAAATCACAACATACCTCAATCTCCATAAGCTTGGCCCGGATCTTCTCCTTCTCGTCCTCGGAGGCGAGGTCAGCGTACTGGTCGTCGAGCTTGTTGCGGAGGTCGTAGATGTAGGTCTCGAGCTCGTTCTTCTTCTCCTCGGTATCGGCAACGAGCTTGTCCTCCATGAGCATGGCCTGCTCCTTCTCCAAGGCAGCGTTCTTGGCGGCGTCGTCGAGGGACGGGGTGGCGCTGACGATAGGAAGCTCGCCCTTGCGGACCTGCTTCTTGACCTTGCGGGTCTTGGGCTTGTCGCCGTCCATGACAACCTTTTCGTGGGTTAGCTTTTCCTCGTCCAAATTTTCATGCGTTCCACCATCGAGAGACTGCGTTGAACCGTCGAAAAGTTTACGGCGCTTCGTAGGACTGTCCGATGACATCCCGTCTTCACTAATAAGAATATTACTCACATCACCGTTCTCATCCTTGATCTCCTCCTCGACCTCCTGGTCCTCGACGTAGTAGGCGCTCTCGACGTTAAGGATACCGTGAATGTTGACGCGAGCCTTGAGCTTGCAGATCATGAAGTCCTCAGGACCCTCGGTGGCATGAACACCCTTGACCGAGAAGCGGCCAATGAAAGGAGAGGTCTTGCCGGGGAGCTCATCGGGGTTAGTGTACCTGGCCTCGAGGTCGAAAGGCTGCTTGCGGTAGAAGGTAAGAATCTTGGTGGAGGGAAGGACGTTGCCCTTGTTGAAGACAACGAGGCTGGTGTCCTCATCGGGAATATCGGCATCCTTTTCCCAGGTGAACTCGATGGGGTAGCTGATGATATCCTGGACCTGGAAGTCGCGGACCTTGAAGACAGGGGAGAGGATAGCGCAGCTGAAAGCGCAGCCACGGGCGATGGCCTCATCCGCGTTCATGGTGAAAGAAAGCTGCTTGCCGAAGAAAGCCTGGATGCGCTCCTTGACGGAGGGGACACGAGAGCCACCACCGACGACCTCGATGATGTCGATATCGTCCTTGGTGAGCTTGGCGTCGGCGAGGGCCTGCTCGAGGGGAACGTGGACCTTGGCGAGGAGGGGCTCAACCATGGCCTCGAACTCCTGGCGGGTGATCATGGCGCGGACATCGATGTCGTTCATGAGGGACTCGATGTTGAGAGGAGCCTGCTGGTTGGCAGAAAGGATCTTCTTGAGCTTCTCAGCAGCGGCAAGGACACGGCAGACGGCCTTGGGGTTGGTGAAGATGTCGATCTTGTACTTGCCAAGGAACTCCTTGTGAAGATGGTCGAGGAGGGCCTTGTCGAAGTTGCGGCCACCGAAGTGACGATCCCAGGCGGTGGACTTGACGGCAAGCTCACCCTTCTTGAACTCGACAATGGAGCAGGTGAAGTTGGAGTAGCCGACATCGACGAAGGCGACTCTCCTGGGCTTCTCCTCAGGGCCGGGAAGGTCGAGTTTTGTGATACCCCAGCCGAGAGCGGCAGCGGTGGTGTCGTTAATGAGGCGGAGGGGACGGAGGCCGGCGATCTCGGCGGCATCCAAGATACTCCTGCGCTGCTTGTCGGTGAACCAGGCGGGGACGCTCATGACGAGCTCCTGGACGGCGACCTTGACCTCAGCCTGGGTGGTCTGCTTGATCTTGCTCAAGAACATGGCGATGAGCTCTGTGGAGGTGAACTGGCGCTTCTCGCCGAGGTAGGTAACCTCGGCACCGACCTCGCCATTGATGTCGACCAAGGGGGCGGAGATGAACTGCTGCTCAATGGCGACATCGGGGTCGTTAAGAGAACGGCCGGCGAGGCGCTTGAGGCAGCCGACGGTGTTCTTCAGGTTGGAGATCTCCTGGGTCTTGGCGGGCTCACCGATATACCGGCTCTTGGGGCCAAAGCCAACGAGCGAAGGAGTAGCCCGGTTGGAGACTTCGTTTGTGATCTGTCAGACAGAGGTTCGGTCAGTAATTGGTCATCCACTGCGTGTGTGAAGGCGCTATCGCCCCAGCGCAAAGCATCCTCCTCTTCCCTTCGAGACAAAGTCTATGCGATGAGCTGGGGACAATGGCTAGAGGGAGGTCGAGATCGAGAAGGGTACGTACGACATCGACACCGCGGTTTCTGGCAACGGCAATGACGGTATTAAGAGCGCCGAAATCGACACCTGTAACGCCCATTGTTAGCGCATGCTCTCTTGTCCTGGACCGGAACCGGCGACAGTTTGGTTAGGGAGGGAGGAAGAATGGTAACATACCGACGACAGACATGTTGGCGGTTGGATATGAAGAACTGCAAAAGCAAAGACTGTGTGTAAATAAAACTGGTCTCTCTCGGGGTATCTCGTGTAGTAGTAGTGGTGGTGGTGTATCGAGTAAGGTGGTATGGGGGGGAACACCTTAAGGCTTCAAAAAATAAGTGAGGCCTCTTGGTTAGGAGGGGAGGGGTAGTTCGATAGGGTAGGACGGTAAAAAGGTTGTATGTGTGTAAATGTCGAGAAGATGTTGGAGATATGGAGGGGTCGTTGGTTTGCTCACCACAACAAAGAAGGTCTGCGTTGGGGGTATATGGAGGTTTAGGGACAACAAGGAGACGTTGACAGGCAAAGAAGGGCGGATATGGAGATGTTCAACGTTGAAGTCACAGAAGTGGAAAGCAGAAGACTTAGGTGATGTGAAGTTTATCGCAAAAGTGGATTCCCTCTCAGCAGCGGGACAGGTGGACTTTCAGACTATGGAAGCAAACTGGAGACTGGAAAAAATCAGCGAAAAATGTTGCCCGACCACTGGACTCTGGTGAGCAGGCAAGGCATGGGCAACAAGTATCCGTCGGGCTACAGGGACCTTGAGGACCCCAATCTTGCCAAATGTGCCCCTCTAACCCCGCCCCCGGGGGGTCGTGTCTGGGCCAAGCCATCCCCAGAAGCTGGGAGAAGCTTCTCGATTGGTTCGCTCATTGGCGGTGTCATCCCGACCTGCCCGATTGACTCGGCTTGTACAAATCAGGTTGAAGAAAGAGATTGAGTGTCGAGCTGTCATCGTGAAAGATCTCTTTCAACTGCTTTTAGTAGTGTAGGACAGTGCTGATAAGTCAGGTTGTCCTTGTCGGTGACACTTGATCCGGGAGACAGTCAAAGAAGCAGGGCAGTTCTCGAACTTCTTTTCTATGGCAGGCGCGGGTGTTGTTACAAGGCACGTCATTCACAGGGTTAAGCAGCTGCAAAGCAAACTGCCAACAGCAGCCCAGGCAGGAGGGGTTGGTGGGGCGGCGGCGGCTCAGCAAGTACTGATAAGGAAGCTTCTCATTTCATCTTATCACTTTGTTCACCCCAAGGAGGGTGTCTATCACCCCACTTTCCTCTTAAAAGTCTGGGTTTTCACGTCTTGTGCCCCATCTCACCGCCCAAAGAGACAACAGTCAAACAGTGTGCTTGCCGTAAGTTGGCCCAGAACTGTCTTGGGCTAGGCAGGCACTTGCACTTTTACGGCTACGGACGAGTGGACGACTGGATGATCTTCAGGACATCTTCTTCAACCGATTCTTGGTGTTGGAGCTTTCGGCGTTTTGCACTTCTTCGTTCGCCTATCTTTCATGATTTCTGCCAAGGGGCAATTGACTAACAACTGAGCCCCAATCCTCCCGCCTCTACCGCCCTTTGCCGCCCACTGTTTTCGCCCATCCCAAAGCCTGAACACTTCATGATAGCCTCACTTTCCGCGGAACATTCGCCTCCCACGTCAACCGGCGGAGCCCATCCCCGGAACAGCTTGCACTCGCCAATTGAACGATCCCAAAAGGCATCCATAAGGCCAAGGTGTCCCAAGATCCGGCATCTTGACATGTTGACACATACATAGCCTCCAAGCAGGTACACTGACACACACTGCTGGACACTGCTGGAGTCGCTGTGGTACTTTGTACATAACACTTACCCAATCCTAACCCAGGCGCAATTCTTGGGTTTCTTGGCTGCCCCTTGGGCTCTCATGACCAGTCACAAAGTTGGTGACTATACGAACACTTTTATGCATCATATGAAGATTCACATTTCTGCAAGGCTTCAACCAGTTTTGGCGTAGGCTTCATCCCGTCCTCACGAAGTTTCGCGGGAGTTCCAGGTCTTTTGCATCCCCTTGGCAGTGGCAAGTCACAGAGAGTTCGTGGCTGCCGTTTTACGAGGGTATTCACATCACCACTGTCAACCAAGGTGTCAACTGGATTCGTGATGTTTCGAAGGGTGGTAGATGGACTCTGGAAGGTTTGAGAGCATACCTCACCGCACTTACATTACCGAACTTATATCACCGAACTTGCATCACCAACTCAGGAAGCTTCAACAACCTGAAGTGCTTCTTGATAATGGCCAAGCCAAAGATGGGAGTGCATGTCCAGCCTCAACCACACACCCTTCTTCTTCCTACTAGATGCTTCCTCGATGTCCAACTATGTTATTCATCAAGAATTTCTACCGTGTAGGACAAAGGGCTCTAGGCACATGTTGTCACTGCAACTCTTCACAATTTCAGTGCTGATACTACTCAAAATACAGCTCCTCAACAGTCCAGAATCATCCTCGTCAATTGATGTTATCCAACTACAAGTGTCGTCCGTTGTCCCAGTAACCATCCCAATGTTGATATCTCCATATCCAAACACAGCCCAGAAAAGGGGTAGTACCCAGCCCAGCCCCACCACTTCTCCCTCTCCCACTCCTCCAGTTCCCCCATCAGCACCATCGCCATCTCAACATATCCAACCCTTCCCTTATCAAAGCTACCTCTGATTCGACCCCCTCGAACTCTGCCCCTGCCCCCCTCTCCTTGCATGCCCAGGTGCATCAGAAAACCCACCATGTGAAGCCTCAATCTCACTCTCCACTTGATCCATCGTCGACGTCCTCACCCAACTCGCTCTGCCCAGGGGACTCCTACCCGTTCGCTGCTGCTGTTGCTGATGACCTATCGAACTAGGTGGCACCGGTAACTGTAACGAGCCAGTCTGCTGCTGCTGCTGCTGCTGCTGCCCGTACCCGTACCCGGATCCCTGGTCATAAGGAGTAGGCGAAGCAGACGGCCGCCCAACGGAATCAATACTATCACTACTCGCCAGCCTACGATGCGGTGACGGCGAAGGGAGTGCATTCGGTCGTCCATAGTCTGGCGTGGAGTCGGTGTAAAACCCAGCTCTTCTCAGTTCAGACTCGGAGAACTCGTACACTTGACCGGGAGGAGGTTGTTGTGGTGGGCCAAGGACACGAGTAGGGTTGCCCACCAGGTGTCCAGAGCTAGCCTGCGCAAGCTCGTATTTCCTCCGGTCTTCTTCGCCCATGATACTCTCTACTCGACGAGGCATGTACACTGACATGCTGTTTGCCCCGGTGGTGTGCGCGGAGAAGGTGCTATCGAAGGAGTCACGGTGTTGGAGCTGATGTTGGTGTTGATACTGATACTGCTGCTGCTGCTGGTACTGCTGCTGGTGATGTCGCTTGCTAGTAGTCGCGGAACCGGCTACGGTAGGTAGCATCAACGAGGACCCGCCAGCGTGAGCAAACAAGCTAACGGAAGCCATGGAATCGTCAAAGTGCTGATACAACCCATTAGCGGAGCGCTCGGGCGCAGCGAACTTGCCGACCAGTTTGTCGGGCGGTTGGAGGATGCTCTTGGAGCGGCCGAGTCCACCGCTGCTAGTGCCGGTGGCCAAGTCCTTGTCCTCCGCCGAGCCGGCGAGGATGCCCTTGCGCTCTTGGGCGGCGGGGATGAAGGACTCCGGGACGATGTTAAGGTCGTCACCCGTCTTTTCGGCCATCTCGATGGCTTCCTGCGCGGTGGTGGTCGAGTCGGCCGCTGCGGCGTCGGCGCGCGGGCCGCCCCATGTGCGCTGGCCGGCGGTGAAGATGCCGTAGATCATGTAGTACCAGTTGAAAAAGGGGTTGAGGACGAACATCATGGGGTAGAGCCAGATCTTGAAGCGGCGCAGTTTGGCGCCGAAGTAGATCATCATGAGCCAGTTGAGACCCAACGAAATGGCGATGAAGCCGACGGGGAGGTCGTCGATTTTTTTCGTGGTGGTGATCAGGGCGAGGACCATGATGAAGAAGAGCAGAGCCGTGGTGCGGATGGTGTTTTGCATGAAGCGCACCAGGATCAGGATCGGATACCGCTTCCACAGCCGCCAGTCCGTCAGCATGCAGACTTCGTTGGTGATGAAGCCCAGGAACCACCGGCGCCGCTGCTTGATCAGCGACCGCATCGTCTGGACGGCTTCGGTCTTGCAGAAGGCGGACGTGCACATCTGGATCTGGTACCGCTTCTTGGCTCCGATCATGAACAGGTGCGTCAGCCAGCGGTCCTCGCCCAAGTGCGATTTGGCGTAGTCGAACAGGTCCTCGCAGTTCTCGGCCTTGTCGGCGAAGTAGTATTTTGCCATGCGTCTGAAGGCAGAAAACCGGAGCATGGTTAGGGCTCCCGGCAAGCAGGTAACGGCGCCGCACCCGGACTCGACGGTCCGCTCGAACAGCTGGCCGTGGATGTACTCCATGTCCTGCAGCAGGGTGATCAAGCTGTGTTTCTGCGTGGTACTGGTGATCACCCCCGTCATGGCCAGCATGTCGCGCCGGTTGCCCGGGCTGAGCTCCATGTCGTAGACGAAATTCTGCAGGCACACCTTGTCGAGGATGCAGTCCGAGTCGATAAACAAAATAAACAGGTTGTCGTTGCGCTTCAGGTACTCGCGGTACACGCGGTCGATCAGCTTGAAGGTCATCTTCTGGCAGTGGCGCTTGCCGCCGTGCGGAAAACGGGAGACGGTAATGCGGGCGTTTTTGTAGGCGACGTCGATCGATTTGGGGTAGGATTCCAAGGTTAGGGGCACGCCGAGCTTCTCGATGGTGTTCAGGTAGAGCTCGTCTTCTTGGTCGCCGTCGAAGGAGAGGAAGACGTGGATGCACGAGGGCGGGTAGTCGCAGTCGACGACGGAGTCGATGGCCGTCACCAGCACTTCGGGGTCTTCTTTGTAGCAGGGCATGACGATGACGACTTTGGGAGCGGACACTTCGTCGAGGACTTGCTTGATGCGTTTGGTGCGGCCGAGTTGGTGAGTGACGATTTGGTAGACGCAGAAGAGCCAGGGGATGGTGAGGAGGCCGGCGAAGCTGTAGAAGGCGAACCATTGTAGGAAGCTGACCATGGCTGTTGGCCAGACTTTGACGACTTGGCTCGGGAGTGGGAGGGTGACGATCATGATGGGTAGGAAGATACATCTGGAGGAGCAGCTAAGTCAGCCAGACATTGATGGCCGTAAGAGGGTTGAACAACACATACCTCAGCAACATAAACGCAATCCCTATTATCACCGACAACACTCTAACCGTCCAGTGTTCAGCCTTCACAAATACTTTCCAGAGACAGTACATGAACGCGGCGATCCATAAGAACCACTCGAGACATGCCGCGAGCATGACCAGGCCCACGATGGCCGTATAGACGATCTAGAAGCGAGAGCGCAATAGTTAGCTACAAGTTTCTTTTCTTCAAATCCTTCACAGAGAGTCGGAATGTATCAAGGCTTACCTCTTTCACCGGCCATTCGTCCTCCCCCAGATAGTTAATGGTCATGTCGCCTCACTTTCCCCTTCTTGCTCTTGTTCTTCTCCCCAGAACTGCTTTCCCAATTCAACAGCCAAGGAACAGCCGGACGCAAGTGTCGATATCGTCCAGTGTCGGTATATAGCAACCTCTCCAAAATTCCCAAGAAAATGGTAAAGCCGCTACAAAATCTGGAAAGAACGCAGAGAAGCCCAGGGGTTTCGCCTTCTATACTCTTCCTTCCCCTTCTCTCAACCGAGATAGCTAGAAGCTGGAAATAACTGTCAACCCAACAAGCGGTGTCCCTCCGGTCCGTCAGGCCAGGTAGAAACAGAAACGGAGACGGAAAGGTGCAGCAAACGCGAGACCTTTTTTTTCTTAGAAATCCGTCACAGTCTCTTCACAGTCCGCCTGAGTCGTCAAGGCCCGCTTGTCTCGGCGGGTGGTTGCAGGGCGAGACAAGACGATACGACGCACGCTTTAGACACGACGTCTGTAGATCCAGCGGCCGGGTAGGAAGGGGAATGTCTCTCTTTCGTTTGGGGGGGGGAGCTGGCTGCCGGCTGGGAAAGGATTGCGCACACTATCCGAGAGAGAAAAAAAAGACAAAAGCAATGAGAGGGCTTCAACGAGAAGAAACATATGGGCACGCCATGGGTTATGTGTGCTTTCGTCAACCACCGCTCAATGTCTGAATGGTCTTCTCAGTTCCCGCCTAAATTAACAACCTGCATCTACAACCTGCACCGAATTCATGTTGTACTCCTCTCGACTAAGTGTGTACCTCCGGAGACCTGACCTGGGCAAGGGTTAGAGAATTAGAAAAGCATCGTGCATGGCCTGCCTGGCAAGGGTGTAAAAAGGCGACGAACCCGGGAAAAGAAAAATGCATTCAGCGTCTGCGCATCTGGCTTCGGGAAAACGGAGACGATTGTGAAAATTGGCGACATCGTTTGTCTCCCATCTCCCCATCTCATCTTCATCCGACTGCCGGCCCAGCAAAGGAGGCCAACACGGAACCGAAAGCTGAATAAATTGAAGCTGACGAAGTTTGAAAGTTTTGGACTGGATCTACTGGAGAAAAAGTAGGAAAACAGAGAGAAAGAAGTGCGTTTCTGGCCCGACGGCGGCAACGGGACGTTCAATATCGAGACAAATGAAATTAGGAAAAGAGGCTTTTTAGCCGGCGTCACCACCCGGCCGGCCACCACCCGCTCACTTTCCCGTGTCCATGTCGATGGCGACATGCCAAACCCACACATTCAGGCCACGAGGTTGTAAGGAAGAACGTGAAGAATTTTCAGGTATCTGACATCTCTCCCTAAAACAAGTTCGCGACTTCCACCCATCCATCGTCCTTTCCATACTTCACATGTAACACGGTCTCAATCTGCAGGAACAACCACACCCCCCAAACCCCCCAGAAACACACGACTCGAATCAAGCTGGTTATTTCCTCCAACTGCACTTCGTTACTGTTGGTTATGCTTGTATACATACTGAGGTATCGACGCGGATACACGCATCACCACAGGCGTTGTGGCTCCTAGCCTCCTAGTGACGGTGACGGTGACGGTTACACCAACCATCGGGCATCATGTTTGTGCACTACAATACACGACTTCATGCTCATGGTCGGTCGTGGTCGTGGATACGAGCATAGGTATGCTGCTGTGTTGCCTACCTACGCTAACTCTGTTCTTGAAACGTTCGAACAAGTCCACAAGGCCGATGTCCTAGGAGAGCGTAAGTAAGCCTTAGTTGAGCATTCTCGGGTTTGGCGAGAGAGTGTATAGGCAAAAGCTTGTTTACCATATTTGACTGTGACGGGGAGGTAGTGTGGTACTAGGGAAAGGGAAATACCCGTACCAGACTTTGAGTAGCTTTGAGGCAACCTCCGACTTTGAGTGACTGTAACTCCATCCGGGTTGTTACCTTTCTTTACCTACGAGTTTGTAGAAAGCGTGACCGGAAGGCTTGCTCACCGGGCATTCGAGGTGGATGCTAGGGAAGATAAAAAACATCTATCTAGTATTTTCTTTGAGTTTTCGCTTTTTCTTATTCGCATTTCTCGTCAACGTCAAATACTGCCCCATTATTTTCTTTTCTCCGGCGCATTTCTTCTTCTCCCCCCCTTTTCTCCGAACTAACTTACCCGAAGCCAAGTGAAAAGCTGTCAGCTCTTCCTTGACTTCCTCATGGGCGTGGAGCGGTTCGGTTTGGACTGACATGAGTAGCAAAACTGACCCCTACTACCCTGTCTCCCTGTCAATCCCATGCGATACCAATATGCACCCCAGAAAGCTGGAAGCATATAACCCGGATCCAGTCTGAATAACAGTTCCATCGCTAAATAGCCGGTACCTCTCGCTTAAAGGGTTGGTTGTCCGCGTCACCCTTCTTTTCCGTCGCCCCTTCCACCTCCCAACACCTCCCAACACCTACTCACCCCATGCTAACCGCCAACGGCAGCAATTGCCTAGCCCCTTGTCATCGAGTGTACATACGGTAGCTTGTATAACTCGCTCGGGGTCGGCTGGGCATGTGCTGTGCTGTTGGCTTACGCCTGTGCTGTGCTTGTTGCTCTCCAAGGGAATGAGGAGTGGAGTCCAGCGAATGCTGTGCTGATCTGTGAACTGCTTTGAAAAAGCTACACGTAGTCTTGTTTGCTTGCTGTTGCTGTGTGAGCTTGTTGCTTGCAAGAGAATCGTCGAACTATGGCGAACGCGATGCGCTCTTTTGTCCACGGTGGTGTAGTTGAAGAATAGTACGTATTCTCGCTTCCAGTTCATGATCAAGTCCTATTATTCCCGTTAGCATTTCTCTGTTGCTCATGACTTCGACCACGGATGACTTACCAATCAACATCACTAAGCTGCAACTTCCGAACCCGCTGTCCACCCCGCTCCTTATTCGACCTAAGATCGGAGCGGTTATGATGATGGGCATTGAGTTTCTCGTTACCCTCATAGTCATCGTTTTCCCGGAGATCGTAGTTCAGGACAAGGTTCTTGATACGCTGCTGCTCTTCCTTCTCCGCCTGTTGCTTCTTCTTCATAGCAATAGCAAAGTGCGAGTCCGAAGGCAGTTCAACGGTGCGGGTCTGTACGAAACTATGTCAGTATGCTGAATTTTCCTGAGTGAGGTGGGTGGGTGGTCACGTACCTGCTGGCGATTACCCTTCTTCGTCAAAAGAGAGAAGGCCATCTTCTCCCCAGAGGGAGGAGCGTCCGAGGAGGGTCCGGCGTCATTCGCGGCAGAGGACTCGCCAACAGCCGTACTCTCGCGAGGCTTGAGCTTGATGGGCAAAGGCAGATCAAACTGCTGCTTGCGCTCGAACTTCCTGGAGTCAAGGCTCTCAGCCATCATCTTGGCAAACTCGCGCTCGAACTCGGCCTCCTCCTCGGGATCAACCTCCTCCTTCTGTCTGGTGACAACAATCTCCTCCTCTTCAGATTCGCTGTTGTACCTCGAAGTGTTATCCTGCTGCTCGTTATCCTCAGCCTCACCACCGTCATCATCGTCCGACTCGTCGTCCTCGTCCTCATCTGCGACCATGCCGTCTTCGTCGTCGGACACGTCACTATCGTTGTCCTCCGGCTCGACGACCCGCTCGACTCCAGATGTCTTCTGGTCCTGGGCCATGGCCAGCTGGAACACCTTGGACGCCTCCTCGAGGTTCGAGGCGAGCTTCCACTGCGGCCGGGTGAGGGAGAAGATGTCCTGGACGAGGAACTCGACGTCCATGGGCAGCGGATTCTTCGTGTAGATGTAGTACTGGAAGAAGGAGAGGAAGAAATCCAGCTTCTTGCCAGCAGCACCCTTGTTGAAGAACATACCGCAGGTCTCGAGGATGGTGGAGATGAGGCGAATGCGGAAGAAGTCATCGGGCAGATCGAAGTGGTTGATGCGGCCTGGAACGGGCGGGCCGCCGTGACCAAAAGTCATGATCTTGTACATGGTGTCGAAGATGACCGGGTGCTCCAGCATTCTGTAGTTATAGAGCTCTCCAAGGTACTTAACCTCAGCGATGCGGCGCTGGTTGAACTTGAAGTCGTTCAACTCAAGGCCGAGGCAGATAGACTCGGTCACTTGATCGATGACTCCAACAACGAACTCGCCATGATACTTGTAGAGAGCGCTCAACAGGATGGCCAAGAGATGGATGTTACCATACTTGACTTTTCCGGGCTTGGAGAAGACCTTGTGCAGGATCGCGACAACCTCCTTCTCTTCCCAGTGCAGCCTGCGGATATGCCTCAAGATCTTGCTGTAGTTCCTCTTGGTGAGATCGCCATAGATCAACTTGCGGATGAAGAGCTCCATAGGAGTCCTCTCCTTGACCTCGATGGCAGGACGCTGCGGCGGATCAACATAATAAACAGCATTCTCAATGAGCATCCTTTCTGCCTGTCCAATGTGCTGGACAGACTTCTTGCGCTGCAGCGTCTCCAAGAAGGAAGCCATGCGCGGAGAAGTCTCGGGGTTCCGAAGCAGGTACCGGCCGCAGTTCTCAAGCAGATTGCAAATGATCTCAATGTTCATCCGCGAAAAGTCATCCAAGCTGACCTTGAGACAATGGAACACAACGTGCTCCGGAACAATGCCAAACTTGGTCAACTCGGCCAGGTAGCGGATGTTGCTCAGTCTGACCTGCCCAAGGAACTCCTTCTCCTTGCGCCGCTGAAGACTACGGAACTCATTGTCAAGGTAGTCAACAAGACCCTTGGGGATATCAGGCATGTATTGACCAAGCGTGGCAACAAGCCTAGCCCAGTTCGGGAGGAGATCGGTACGCCCCTTGGGAACATCGGTCAAGGCCTTGATGAGACGATTTCGGGACGCCTTGGAATTGAGGAAGCAGAAGTCAATAGCCATCTGGTCAATGGCGTCCTTGCTGATGAGCTCAGGCAGGCGCACAAGCAAAGCGTCAACCTGGGCGCCAATTGTCTTGTTCGCAATCGCAATGGACTGGTCATCGGCAGCAGCCTCGGCGGCCTTGGCAGCTTCCGCGGCTTCAGCAGGGTCGATCTTTCTGCCAACCTGTTCATCGTCTGCCTTCTTCTTCTTAACTTCTTCAAGCAGGATTCCAGGGACCTTGCCCTTGAGATCGACCAAGTTTTCGTAGAAGCGACGCTCTTCTTCGTCCTCCCAAATTCCGGGTCCTTCGCCCTGACCACGGAGATATTCGCCAGCCTTGACCAGGCCAATCGTGCCATTCGCAGAGTTGCCCTCGTCAGTATCCTTCAACTCGGGCATCTCTGCGCCAATGATGTCGGCAATGACCTGCGCATTGGCCACGAGACGTTCTTGTGCCTTGACCTGCTTCTCAAAGTTTGACTGGCGATCCTCAAAGACCTCTCCCGACTTGACATAAGCCTCCGCATTCTTGCGCGACTGGTTATAAATGGCCTTTTGGTCCCGAACAAGGTGGCCCTTGACGTCCTCGAAGTAGCGCTTGAGGATATTCTTGAAGCGCTCCTGCAGCTCAGGGGACGCAAAGGGACCGTCCTGATCCGTACCAACACCTTCTTCCTTGTCTTCGGATCTGTCATTTTCAGTCTCCTCGGCGCCCTTGGTAGCGCCATCCTCCTCCACGGTTTTACGGCCATCTTGTCCGGCAGCCTTGATACCCAATATCTCCCAACTGAAAGCCTTGACGAAAATAACGAGCAGGGGGAGGTTGGCGTGGTCTCGATCGTGATTCAAGAGGTCCTTCAGAACTTCGAGCGGAAAGGGCTCAGCACCGCCTCCCTTGCCCGGCGAACGCGGCTTCGGCTCAAGTCTGGCGCCCGTGGTCGGTCTCGTAGCGTCGTCGGGGCGAGCAATATCGTCAAGGGTTCGCAGGACATCGACAAGCCAGAGCTCGGTGACGACTCGGAGGAGAACGCGCTGTCGAACCAAGCGGTCTTTTTCTTCCTTCTCTCTCGCCTCGGGGGTAAGCGTTTTGAGGAAACTCTTATCGGGAGTGGCCATGCCCTTGCCCAGAAGCCATCCCAAGTGTTCGGTAAAGTCGGCGGGTCCGAATCGCTGGTGCAATGCGCTGACGATCTCGACGCCGGCTTCGATGTCTCCGGGAGACTTGAGCTTGCAGAGGCCCTCGTAGCATGCTGAGATGATTTCGGAAAGGTATTTGGAGAGGCTGACGGTGCGGATCTCCTGGAGGAAGGTGCTCTGGGTGGCGGCGGAGATGGTGGTTCGGAGACGCTTGATAAAAGCAGTGTTTTTCTTGAGTGTAGAGTCGAGGGACTTGCTGACGGGAAAGAGATCTGGAGGGTGAAGAGCGTGTGAGCATTGGTCGACTGGATATCGGGCGGAACAGGACTTCGTATGGGGAGGGTCGTTCGTACCTTTCTCGCCGTTCCAAGCCCTCGAGTTCAGCGCCCGCAGCTCACCTACAAAGTGTTAGTCCCAGCAAGGTAAACAAAGCGAGAAGAGAAGGACGGGGAGGACTGCAACTCACGCCGTCTTTGGCGATCCATACTGGGCGATGATGAAGAGGATAATCAATGGTATGAATATTATAAGTTGCCAGAGCAGTGGCATGCACTGGTGGATATGCTAAGGGTTGAGAAATCGGTAGCGGCAATCCCCATCAGCAATGGTAGACATCGGTGACGTGATACGGCAGGGGAGCAACGGAGCAGGCCACTGAAGGCTCTCGGACTCGGACGAGCTCAAAACGAGCGAGGACGACGGATGACCGAGAGACGGCGATGGTGATGGTGCTTGTTTCGGCCAGAGTTGCGGCTTTCCGTCAAGGTGTCTGCAGTATTATTCGAAGCCCCGGGGGCGTCACGGTGGATGGAAGGGGGAACGCGGTTGTCGATAAACGATAAGAAATGGAGTTGCCGCCGTTCACGGGCAGGCCAAGCGGGTTCTTTAGGTTGGTTCCAGCGGAGGTTGTCTGTGTGTGGAGGAAAAAGTGTTGCGGCTTCGCTCCACGGGCATCCCAGTGCTAACTTGACGGTCTCCCCACCACCCTACAGGTCGATATCTGAGTCAATTCGCCAGTGATGATTCCCGCCGCGTCAGGGGACGCCCTCGCCATTCATTGGGCGCCTTAACGCGCTTTAGCGCCTGTGCCCCGCGACCACAGCGGGTGCCTTAACAGCACCCCACAGGTTTCCCCCGATTCCCCGACTGGAGCCATTGACAATCCAAGATTGACGGGGATGGCCGGGCATTCATCACCATAGGGCAGGCAGTCAGGGGGATTGAAGGATTGAAGATCTAGGCTTTGCCTGGCAGGGCAGGGCAGGGCAGGTCGTTGTTTGTTTTGTTTACCGAACGGTTGATCTTATCGTTGACCCCTTTTCTAATCTGATCGAGAAGTTCCTATAGCTGTTTGGCCTTCCTTTGAGCTCCCTTCCATCTCTGCCCTTGATGATGGCTGAGGGACAGAAAATAACACAACCACATCTTCACACATGAGTATAGTTTGGACCTAGATGTAAACTCTGGACCGTTCATATTGCAACGCTGATATATTTCTTTCCGCTGGGTATCTAAAGTTTCTTCTTTGATTTGTGTTTTCCCTTCTTTGTCGCCTACTCTTTCTTCACATCTCATCCCAACCAAAATGTTTACCAAGATGTCTTCTCTCATCCACCCAACAACATGAAAACTTCGCACCCATTCCTTCTCTTACCCTCATAAGCTCTCCTACGAACTTCGCTCTGTCGGACTCATGACATCCATAGCACAACTGGGAGTGAAACCCAATATTTAGTCGTGTCAAAACGCGAACGTGAGAGATAATTCAGGTCGCTCCTCGACCTCCAGCTTGAAAAGCCAAAACGCTAGGTGGTATTTGATATACGATAGAGATAAAACAGAAAGGACACAGACAGATAGATATGAACCCAGAGACGCGAGGATATAGTAATACTAAAACAGGAACAACAAAAAAAGGTCGGAACAAACTGTCGCGCGTGCAAAAACTCAAAGTGGTATCTTTATAGGTATCTTTCCCGTATGCGCGGCCGCCATCCTGTCACAAAACCATCATCCCACATGACGGCCTTTTTTGTCCTCTCTCATCTGACGTAAAATAAGATGCAAGAGATTACTTTTTGCAAATCCCATTTTCCCCATCAATTTGTGGAGGCCCGGGTTCCCGCAAAGGCGAGACGGCCTCATGATTTTACCCACCCCGGTAAAAACAGCGCGCCATCATCTCGTTTCGCAAGAGAGCAAACGAAGCCAGTGAACCCCCCATCCTTCATCGCCCCCGAGAGCCAGGATCGGAAAAGAAATGCAACAAGAGACAAGAGGAAAAAGGACAAGAACGCAGCCGACCAAATGCAGAAGAGCAACTACCGGGGTATTGTACGCCGTTGGGTATATCCAGCCGTAGGGGTATTTCTTTTTTTCCTCGCAAGTGACGAAACGATCCGTAAGTCTAAAATCTCGATAGCGGAATGAACTTAACGAAATGGCCCAGAAAGAGGGCCGGGGTATCCTGAATTGGTAGAATGAGACGTAGAAGGGCGCCCGCTATCGCCAGAATGGCGGGTGCCGTGCCGTGGAGTAGAATCTCCAGCCATCGGGATGGCCAGCTTGTGAATAAGGCCATTGGGTTCGAAAACACGCGAAGTGCCCCAAGGGTTGTTGTCGTCATCCGGGAGGTTAACACCGCTGTCGTTCCAGGGGTTACGATCAGCGTTGAAGCTCCGGGACGATTCAATCGAAATCAACGAAGTCTTGGAGACATTGGCGGAACCCTTGAAGAACGAATTGGTCGCAGAGTGAGAACTGTTCTTTCTGCGGTCCAAGAAGGAAAGAGACATGCTTCCGGGCTTGCGGAGGCGGTCAAAAATGTTGCTGCGCTCACGGACAAGGTCTTCGCCGAACGTAGGTGTCGCAGGCGAGTCCGTAGCAACAGGGGCAGCCACATGCTGAAGAATCTTAGAGTCGAAATACTGAAGCGCCTCCTCGAACGTATCAGATCTGGGGCGGGGGATGGCACCCTTGATGACGACAGGTTCAATACCAACCGTAGCAAATTGGCTATGGAGGAAATCCATAGCGTCACGCAGGCCGCCGGCATTGTTGCGGGTAAAGGCCCACAGCAAAGTGATCGTGGGGGCGGCATCCGCTGCACGGTCCTCAGTGTTTTCGTGCACTGAGAGTTGCACCTCATGCTGAGACTTCAGCTTCGGAACAATATTCTGAAGGAATTCAGCGGACTCGAGGAACTTGGCCAAAGGCTCAGAGTGCTCCAGAACCACTTCATGCTTGTCCGGAACCATGCCCTAAAACAGTACCGTTAGTTACAATTTGATGGCTTTTTCGAAATGGTTAGCGGATTTAAACTTACCAAGAACTCGTCAGCGCACATGGGGACCTGCCACTGAGGTCCCTGAACGGTCACCTCATCACTAGCCTGTTCGGTGCTGGGGAAGCTGATCTTGCAGTTGTACTTCTTTTCCAGCACTTCGATTTCGGGCAGGCGGGCCAAGAGCTGGCGGTGATATAGACGATCGACGTTGACGGTTTGCGTAGTGATCTCAGAGTCCTGTTTGGGGGTCAATTACTGAATTGGTATGCCTTGAAGAGTCGTAGACACGTACCTCACGGTCAACCATCTCCAGAATCTCGGTCTTTACGAGCTCGAGATTCTGGGCGTTGCGGGCCGGAGTCCGGCAAATCACATTGTCAACACGGCTGTCATCATCATCACGGCCCATTCCTCCTTATTGAACGTTAGCAGACCGACTTCAACAAATCAGAGTATACGTTGCTGAAGTAGACTTACCACGATCCATGGCATTTGAGAACTTGACAAACACGGAGTGCTTCTTCATGATGCGCTGGATGTGCTGGCCACCGATACCAATAATGCGCTTATGGTACTGGTCCGGGACATGGAAGGAAATGGACGCGGGCATCTCTTGCTCCACCAAAGTCAACCCCTCCTTCATCGAGGTGTAGTTGTGTGCCAAGACGTCAATGTTGAAGTTGTACTCGCCGAAGTTATCGAAGACGATCTGAACGTTGCAGTGGCTCATGATCTTGTTGATTTTGCCGTTCTTCTTGCCGCTCACAAATTCCTTGTGCTCATTGGCGAGTTCGATCTTGACACGAATCTGATGCTGGACTGTGGTCACGAACTTGACCTCCGACAGGACCTGGAGAGCCTCCTTAACGGCCTCATCAGAGCCGGTAAGCGTAAAGGCGACCTTATCGAAGGCGATATCGGCATCGGAGTTGGCGCAAACATCGCTGAGCAAGGCCCGGATCTCCTGAGCGCTGGGAAGCAGGCGAGGATCCGGCTGGTTGATCCACCAGGATGCATGGTAAAATTGGCCAGCCTAGAAAAGGGGTTAGTTTCGATGCTAATCCAGAAATACATATAAAGGGAGCAAAAGCTTACCAATGACATGAGCTCGCGGATGGCTCGCTCGACATGGAGGTTCTCGGGGCCCTGGAAACGAATCGTGCCTTGTCTGGAGGCAAGCGGAGGGAGCATGATGAAGACACTGTTGGTCTCCATAATCTTGCGCACCTTGTCCATCCGACCCAGCAGAATGCTGTCAATCTTGGGCATAGCGATCGTGACATCCTTGACAAAGAGTCTGATAGTGGTCAGGATCTGATGGATCCGCGTCTTGGCCTGCGAAATGGCCTCGGGAGTCTCGCCAGTGATGAAGACCTCGTCAGGGTTACGGCGCAGAGCACCAGGGGGGCAGTATCCATAGGCATGGGAGAAGCATGGAGGGAAGTAGATGGCAGTGTTGGTGGCAGACTCGATGTGCTTGATGTTCTTCCGGTTTCGGCCACACAGCAGCGGTTGCACGCTTAGATCGATCTGGACGGCATCAACGATTCTCCCAAGCTGCCATAATGTTAGCAAGCATTCGATATCACGAGACAGTTCTTAGAAGGTGCCTACAAGTTGGTCGATCTTTATGAGCACACGGGACTTGGCGTGCTCAGCAGAGATGGTGTCACCGTAGATGGCCACCCTCCAACGCTGGTCTCTGCGCATAGACAAGCCTCCATTCAGTCCGTCCTCAAGGGGAGTGAGCTTGGGGCCCAGAAGAAAGATGTCAACACCACAGAACTTGGAGACCTCATCCAGGAAGGCGGTTACGGACGGTTTCAGGCGGGCCTCTGTGAGATCGGCAACCAAGTGGCCGTCAACATCAACATGGGTGCAGCGCTGTTGGACATTTTTAATTTAGCGAAATGGGTCACAAAGAGACATATGGGACACGTGGATAACCCACCATCAGAGAGGGCGTCTCGTTCAAGATGGTTTCCCGAGTCTTGTAAACACAATCGGCAGTGCCTGACAGAGTCACGGTGACGACCTGGCTGCGGCCATTCTTGGGAGTAGTCGCGCTGACGTGGGCCTCGATGGGCATGGGGTTATTGGTGAAGTCCTCGCAACGGCGGCGCAGGTTCTCGACATTCTGGGTGTGCACGGGGAGCTGCCACACGGGAACGTCATCGGGGGCATCCTCGGGATGTGTCCATCTAAGAACGGCATCCGTGGTCGAGTGGAGGATGTCCTCGGTGTCGGGGCCGGCGAGATCGGAGGCGAAGTGGACGTTAAACGTGTAGTGAATCATGGCATCGGGAGGCTGGGGATTCGAGATTGGTGGAGGACCCTGGGGAGCGATCTTGGGCTGGTGCATTATTTGAGGCATGCCCATTGACGATCGGGACATGCCAAAGTTAGGGCTCATCCTCTCGGGCCAGTGACGCATGTTTGCTAGTTTATTCATCGTGGTCGAGCGACTGGAGGTGCACGGCTGGGAAGCAGGCTGAATGACAAGGGCGGCAGGGAGGCCAAGTCAGCAGTATGCCCGGAAATGAGGCCACTGCGCTGTGTGTACTGTAATAAGAGAGAGACCGAAGGGGGCGTCGTTGCCGGTGCCGGTGTCTTGTCTGTTGTGTTGTATATGTAAGGTAAAGGTACCTGGCCCTATTGCACACTGCCTTTCGTCGGATGTCGTGGTGGTGCTGGTGCGTTCGGGGATAATGGCGGGGGTGGGAAGGGAGACCACAACGAGGGGCAGCGTAACGGGGCAAAGGCGTATGATGTATGCTGTGTTGTTGTTGTTGTTGTTTTGTTGTTGCTGGTGCTGCTTCCTCCTGCTCTGCTGCTGGTGCTGCTGCTGCTTGTGATGATGATGACTGGACACGACTGGGGGGGCGCTTCGGAGAGGGCGGCAAGGCTCGTGTCGGGAATCGCAGAAATAAAACGAGAAAAAAAGGGGGTATCTCAAAGAACTTGAAAAGGAAAAGAGAGCATGAAAAGAAGCAAGTGGGATGCTCTTTTCCTTCGGTTGATGTATGCAGAAGCAGTGGTGTTCGGGTTGGGGGAGGGGAAAAGGTGGAGGACGGAACGCGGAGGAGGAGGAGGAGGAACTGCTTGGAGGTGGTAAGGTAGTGCTGTAGGATACGGAATCCAGTCGGTGGTCGGGGTGCTCAAAGTGGCTCGAGAGTGGCCTGGCTGCTCAATGGCACAATGGACAGTTCAAGCACACGGCACGCACACAGTCAAGAGAGTCTGGGGGGAGCGTGGGAGATGGAAGCTGAGCGACCGACGGGAACACGGACCATTTCACGGTAGGTTGTGGAGGGAGTGGAGACACCGGGAGACGCCCAGCGGTGGATCCCCCGGGCGCCGCACGAGCCATTGGACAGCTCATTTGAATGGAGAATTGCTCTTGGCAGTTTGGCCTGGTCTGTGCGTTTCCAAGGTTTGCTCCATCCTGAATGGCTCAACCAGCGGGCAAAAGTGGGCAACAGCACCTGAGTGGGCGGTGCAGTGCCGTTGCAGTGTGTGCTTTCACACATCACCCATCTCCAATCCCATGGTCGTATCACTGTCAGCATAAAAAAATGGTCAGTCAGTCAGGCATGGGCATGAAGATTTTTGTCGACCACACGCAGTCGCGATAGGTAGGTATCTTCAAGAGACATATTCTCGTTTAAGCTAGGATGAATTTCCAGATGTAAGACATCCAGCGGAATGAACAGCTCCATTCCATGTCCAGGCCAGTCAAGTCCAACTACGTACCAAGTCCAGCTTCCACCTCACTAAAATAGTCTCTACATACCTGCATCTGTACATCACACACTTGAAACTCAACCTGGCACTTCTTCACTTTCTCACTAGTTTTTTTCTTCCCTGGTTGGTAGGCAGATGCCGACGGGAGTTGAACACTTGCACACCACACTTTACAACACGTATCCACATCCGAGGATACGTTGGGGGTCCTATCCAAGATAACTTCCGATAACGCTAGCTGGGTAGACTCAAATCCCTCCATGGGTAGACTAAACCCACTTTTATCGCTGAGTAAGCCCAGCCAGCCGCGCCAGCACATCGTATACAACTGAGGCCACATAAACGATGCCCGCGCATCACCAAATCTACGTCGTTGGCGTCATTTTTTTACGTGAAATTATTCAGAGTTATCAATCTAGTCAATTATCTACCGTAGAGGGTATTAATACGGTTCTTACCAGTATAATTACTATCCCCTATACTGCACTTGCTATTAATGCCTAAAGTGTACGTACCCACCCTGATTTTGATGCCCGCCGTATAAGTACTAGCCGTGCCCAGAGTGTGAATGCCCAGATTCTAGTCTACCCTAATTGTCAATATACCTACCCTAGGGAGCCCTCTATAAGTATAATAGCACTGGAGGTAGTACTATAGGGACTGGAGCTCGCTTATACTACGTTACTAGTATAATCCAGCCCTATAAATTTCCTTATTGCTAGTTAGAAGGGGGCGGGCCGTCCTAATATTGGGGTAGTTGGTTAATAGGCGCTAGTAGTCTATAACTAAGTTGGTTAGAACTAATAAGAATTGGCATATAGCTGTGTAACGGCTATTGCCAAATTGGCGGCTACTGCCAGACTTAGGGAGATAGGGAAGGAGAAGGATAGTAAAAAGGCGAAGGTAAAGGAGAGAGAACTAGAGCTCTAAACGGGTAGAGTAGAGGAGGTACTTCTAGTACTAGTATCCTCTAGGATATAATACTCTCTATAAGGCTCTAGCGAAATACTTCAAGATCTATTCGTGTAAGGCCCTCTCCTCCTACTAACTCCTACGTTGCCGCTTATTGAATACCTCCTCCTCTACTTCTACCGCAAGGCTATTTTTAACGGGTTAGCGCCCTCCCTCCCCTTTAAGCATCTTACTATATTACCTAGCGGGGAGGTTCGTTGTAAGAAAATATATAGCGGTTATTATACCGGTTATAGTCAATTAGCGTAGTAGTAATAGGCTAAGTAAACTAGGCAAATTAAGCGAGTAGGCTCTAATTAACCTTTAGATTGCGTAGTTTGTAAATTTCCGGGTTTATAAAGTCTTATCCCGATATTCTACGTATATAATTTATAAAGTCTAGGTCGGGGACTATTGCTTTTCGTCGGCGGCTAGGTAAGGTAGTGGGGTTTTAAATAGTGTAAGCTTAGCGTTCAGCCTCTATTAACCCAATACCGCCGTTTAACTTCAATTACTAATGTATATTTATATCCTCTATGGCCAATACTAGCGGGGGATCTATTTGTAATAACTTCATTATAAAGTGCTTGTAAGGTAGTCTATATTAAATAATAAATGCTTTTTTATAAATAGCGTTTAGGTTTTAATAGGGGTCTCTTAACCAATCGTTATATATATAGCGGTATTAATATTATATAAGTTTGAGAGTATATAGTACAACTTAGAGAGAGGAAATAATTAGTTGGCTTTATAGATAGATTCTTCGGAAGAGACCTAGAGATTATCGGGGAAAACCTAAGAATTATCGGGGGTAATAGGGAGCAAATAAATTTATCTATATAATAATAAAAAACAGTACTTTAGAGAGTAAATAAATAGATTTATCTATATAATAATAAAAGATAGCACTTTTACGTACCTTCAACACCAGATTATCGAATATCCCCACCCTTTTATACTTATATAAAACCGTCTATCTCGCTATTGTACATCCGGATTTATACTCCTATCTTTAAGAGCGGTAGGCAGATTGTATATATATATATAGTTAGTTTAAAGAGGAGAGGCGGTTCTTAAGCAGGCGCTTGATAGCCCTATGTGCAAACTCGATTCGACTGCTAGCTTTAATACCAAAGTTTCTATACTTCGAAACAGTGTGATTACTAAATTCGTTAATCTATAGGAGGTAATACTTGTATAAATACGCTAGAAGTACTATAATAAAGGGTTGTCAATTAGAAAGAGTAGGCGAAGAAGGTATATAATTTATTGTAGAAAGGGGGGAGTAATTTATTAGTTTGCCTTCGAAATTTATAGACCATTAAATACTATACCCGTTTGAAATAACCCTCATTATTAGTATAAACCACCTATTTCCAAATATTCTAAAAGCCCTCGTAAGTATTTGGATAATATCGACGAACCGGGTTAAATATAGGGACTTTACGGCTTCGTAGGGCGGTAGCTTTAACTAGCGGTTCGTTAACTACCTTACGAACTCCTTGCCTATTGTTAAACTATTAGGTAAAGCGGCTGGCGGCGGCGGCATCGTCAACCTCTTTAAAGTCGTCCTCCTCAAAGTCATCATCGACGTACTTATTATTATCGCTATTATTACTATTACTAGTATTATCATCGGTAACCGCCGCGGGACTTTAATACAATAGGGGGTTAGGGCTATTGCCGTCCAAATCCCAGACTATTAGCGGGAGATTTAAGAGGGTAGGGTCGGGCTTAGGACTATAGCTGCTATTACTACTATTAGCTAGTAGTTAAATCTACTTCTTCTTAATATAATAATTCACGTTCTTTATAACGTACTATACACAGAACTAATACGGTACGTCTAGGTAAATAGCAATAGCAGCTTTCTTAAATCCTCTATCGAAATCGCTAATGAGTACTACGGGGTTGGGGATCTCGTAATCTTCTTAGAGCTTCTTTAAGCAATTGAATTGCTATTCGAAGTCTACTTAATTCTCTCTACTCGAGAGACCGAAGCCAACGTTGAAGTTGTAACTTAGTGTATCAACACTAGTAATATTAAGGAGGAGGAGGTTAAAGCGGTTAACCTATAAAAAAAAAAAGGAGTTAAATAGATTTATCTATATAATAATAGAAGAGTGTGTAAAAATACTAGATTTCGCTTACTTTATACGTATTATCGATTAATAGTACATAGGGGTTCTTCTTCTACATCTCTATATATTAATCGAAAGTCCAGAATACGTATATAACTCTACTAGCGTCGTTATATTTAACGAAGTGCTCGATGCTATAGAAGTTCTTATATTATTCTAATAAATCGATAAATATCTTCGTCGAAGTATAAGGACTATACTTTGTATAGTAAATACGCTACTAAATATTGTAGACTTCCTTAGCCGTAATAGGGATTCGAAGACCATGTAATTCTAATACTAAATTATTACGGTTAGCGCGTTATATAGTAGCGGCCTCTTCTTCTTTAGGGTCTAAAGTACTATTTAAGTAATAGGCAATCTAGCGTATATTTATTCTAATTATACTAAATAGCCTTTCGATAGCGATATTAATAGCTTCTTTATAATTACGGCGAATCTATTATCGATAAATAACGTTACTAACGAAGTTAGCGATATCGAAGTAGTAGTTATAGGTATTGTTAATCTCTTTAGCGAACTAAGTATTGCCCTACCTCTTTCTTAATACGACTTTTGCCTAATATAAGCAGTCGAGTCGACGTAAGGTAGTATTATAAAGCCTTTATCTATTACTTTTATAAATACGGCTATATATACAACCGTAATCAATACGTACGATAAGAATCTCCTCCCTTCTCTTCCTACTCTTTATCTAACCATACGATACGACTATAAAGCTTTATTATATACAATAATCTTGCAATACGTCAAAGGCAACGACCTTATTATCGTAGCCAAAGGATATAAATAATAGCTTCGCTAGCATCGCTAGCCTTACGCACTCGCTAGGGGACGGTAACTGCGTTCTTAATAATTCGCGGCGGCGGCGGATTAATAGCGACTAAATTTTAATAAGGGGAATTATATTCCGGTTAGGAGTAATTACTTACACCGGACTCGAGGGCATTTTAGTTAGGGATTCTAGTTAAGTGCCGTCAATACTAATTATTATAGTCGGCTAGGCTAGGAGTCTAATTTACTCTCGCGTTTTGTTTACCTGGGCAAGCAGTACACGCAACGTCGGATAGGCAGGCGAAGTCTGGTATACTACAAATTCGATGACACTCCACGAAATAATAACAAAGATAATAAGATAATCGCTTAAATCAATTGCGCAACACTAGAGTAAAGTCTCGCGATAACTTCATTCAATTGCGCACAAGACTAACGGTCGCTAACAGACTGCGCGACGCCGGCGAAGGTTGGGCAGCGATATGCACGGTGTGCTGGCGCGGCTTGGTGTAGTAGTTAGGCTTACTCAGCGGTAAAAGTGGGTTTAGTCTACCCATAGAGGGATTTGAGTCTACCCAGCTAGCGTTTGCGGATAACTTCCTATCCAATGCTGACCACCTCCTCCCATCAACAACAACTCACCCACACAAAACCCTTCCCCAAGGCCCAAGCTTACCCCAAAGAGTGGATGGATCGTCTCAACCGTTTCTGCTTTACCTGTATGTGCTGCAGTGGTGTGAGTGTGCGTACCTTAGCTTTGGCTACGTAGCCTTGCCTTGCCTGGATAAAAACTGCCTGACTTTGGGCCTAAGAATTCAAGAATGAAGTCCAAAAAGTTTGGACCCTTTGGGTGGTTGCCCAGATTCCCGAATGCGTAACGGACATATGTATACTTAACATTTGCGTTATGCTGCTTAATCCAGGGAACTCGTTTCACAATGCAAGTACCTGTATGTCCGATGTATCGTTATGCCCGTCCGTCCTGCACCCTCGCTGCTCGAGTTCATGTCTTGTTTGTTTGTCTGTCATAGAACCAAGAACTTCGAGAACCTTGAACCGGCCGGCTGGGCCAAACAGGGGGACGGATCAAAAGGGGGGTTCTGGTTCATAATTTCATTCATCTCGTACCTTCGTTTGAAGCTGCTGAACAAAGCACAACGTCAAAACTGCATAGAATGCCGGATTCTATCAAGTGCTCGATTGTAGTTGTAAGACAGGGTAGAAATATCTTCTGGACAGAGCTAGATTCCCTACCGAAAATCACACCCCTGAGCCCCTCCCTCTCCTTATCTGACTTACTTGTAGACGGAAGATCACCAAATCGTCCCTATCGTCCCTGTCCCTGATCGATCTACAGAATATCCCACAAACTTGTGAACTGTCAACTTTCAAGCTGTCAACAGCCAACCTGAACCCTTATGTATGCCTCGCGGAGATCCATCGATGGTCGTCCCCAAGATCTTCACCTGTTTCACTGCCAGGACTGTTGGTCACTTCATGCTGCCATGCAACTTGCAAGTTCCCCAAAATAACTCGGCCTGTGCTTCAAATAGTCCGTACCTACAGCTCCAAACAGCAAGAAAGCAAGTCTAGCAAGCATAGAGCAACCATGAAAAAACCTTCTTGCCCTCTAGCTTTTTCCGGGCCTGCTTAATCCCCGCCGCCGACTCAACACCTTTTCACCGAGCATTTTCATCTTACCCTGCCTGAGCCTGCCTTACCCTGCTTTGCCTGCCTTGCCTTGCCTTCCTGCCTGTCAGGTTGCCCACTTACCAAGGCAAGGCTACGTAAACACCCAACCTTCGGAGCTTCAAGAAGCAATGAGACGTTCACATCTCACATCGAAACTGGAAACGAGGCTTTACAAGCTCCATCCAGCACAGCACAGCAGGCCCGAGTTCATGTACCCATGCGGCCATGCCAGCCGTATGCCAAGTCGTATGTCCGTAAGAGCCGGCTGAGTGGGAACTGGGAACTATACACTCCTGACACTGTAGGATGTTGTCTACAGTGGAGTCTTTGAGAGGTGAGTGATGACGTTGTTGCTGGGCTCTGCTGGACGAGCTCGGATGCGCAGTTCCGAACGGACGGACATTGCCGATGCCAATGACAAAGGAATCTCAAGGACTCGAAAGGCATCAAGAAACTGGAAGTTCGCATCGATGTGGCATACTTACCTGCGTAGAAGATTCACGTCGAATCGACCTGTTTACGTGGGCAAACCGCTGCTTCGACTCATCTGGCTTCTTTCGCTTGATTCAACTTCGACATCTATATACTCCTACTCCGCAACCTGTATTCAGCAGATTGCCACGCTCATCTTTTTTGGACACTGGTAATATGACATGCTTCCTCATCCGCTATATATACCGTCTCCTCGTACAAGTTATCCTGCCAATCAAGGCTCTGAACTCGCTTTCCTCCATGAGTGACGATGGCAATAGAAATGTCCATCAGTAACGTTAGGAATAGAACGTCTGGTCTATCACATGTATTCCAAAAAAAACCAGAAAGTGAACACCTCCCTTCAAGTCCGTCCCTGCCTTGAAGTTGCTGGACAAGGCCAAAACGTTCAGGTTCTAGCCCGCCTCTTTTGGGTTCTTCCTCCTCATAAAACCCTAACCTTATTGCCGATAGGCATCCCGCATGGGAGGCCGATCCAAGTAAACAACCTCATCATCCTCCTGCTGAACAGGCGGCTGCCGCGCGTAATACCTCTCATACCCATACGCACCGCCATCTCCACGCATCACCTGTGTAGGCGGCTGCTCAGGCGGAAACACACTATAAGCGCGCCCTCCCACTGGCGGCGGAGGCGGCTGCATAACCTCCCTCCTTATCTCCGGACGGCCTTGATATTCGCGGCCGGCCATCTCCGGCTGCACGCTTCCTAGTCTTGCTCCGTAGTCACCTCTAATCTCATACCTGGCCGCATCAAGAGGGGGCCTAACGCTTGCTGACCGAATCGTAGCATATTCCCTCAGGCTCGGTTCTCCTCCCATTCGTCTCTCGTAACCCAGAGGAGGAGGCGCCTCGTAGCGGACTGCCTCTGCCACTGGCCTGACGCTAGCTGCTCTGCCGCCATAGTATTCGCGGGGACGCTCGTCAACCGCCCGCAGGTCGTAAGCCGCGACACTCTCGTAGCGTGTGGGCTCCATCGGGGGACGAACGCTGCCCGGTCTGGCGATGTACTCCTGAGGCATCTCGACAACAGGCCGGCCCTCGACCCTGAGTCTGGACGGCACATAGTCGCCGGACGGTGGGCCCATGGGATGAGTGGAATAAGCACGCTCCCTGTACACTCTATGTTCAGGGGTAACGTACTCTGGCTGAGCAATCACACGTCGCTGAGGAGCATAGCCGGGTGAAGTCGGTTCGTAAACCATTACCTCGTCATCGTAGCCTTCTGGTCTCCGGGTAACAGCGCGCGGCGGTGGCGGACGAGCATACACGATCTCAGGTCTTTCCGCAACCACACTTTGGGGCCGAGGCGGCTCGATGTACTCCCGGCCGAAAGCATCAACAACGATGCGAGTGGCAGGCACCCTGGGAGGAGGGGCCATTGGCTGTGCAACACGCTCGTACGCAACTGGTGATCGTGAAGAGCGCTCACGATACGCTGCTGGGCGCATGCTCATCCTTGAAGCAGCACGAACATCGCGATAGTAACCATCATCTGCCGGAGGGACATCGTAGATCACGTTCCTCGGAGCAACGCGCACCTCGCGGGGGGCGTAAGGGGAAGGATGCATGCCTGGCGAACCGGGCAACCGACCACCGCTGAGTGGTGCTCTGGGATCATCGTAGTAGACCCTTTCATACCTGGGGGTGGCGAGCAGAGGCTCGCCCTCAAGACGAGGACGAGGGTCGATTTCCCGCTCATATCCCACAACCCGCTCCTCCCTCTGCACTCTTGGCTGCAGGCGCTCTTGGTAGGCACCCTCTACGGAACCTGGCTGTCCATACCTTGCATCATCATAGTCAGGCCCTTGTTGTTGCTGCCCCTGTTTCTGACGCTTCGCCGGACGTGTGTATTGGGGAGCTGACATGGGAGACGGGGATCGCGGCTCAGGCTTAATGTACGGCGATGTGGCAGCGGCCTCCGCAAGTCGATCTGCCTTTCTCTTCTTTTTCTTGTTCTTCTTCCTATCCCCAGGCCTTTCTCCTCCGCGGGGTGAGCTTTCCGGACTAGAGACAGCTGAGGGCTGCTTCCTGAGAGCAGCGACCCCCTGGGCCGGAGCCGGAGTGGCGCGACGACCGCCAGTCTCCGGAAGAGCAATCGGCTGTTCAAGAGCAGCAGTAGGCAAGGGTGAGACACGGGATGGCTGGGGTGCGAAAGGGGAGAGATTATGAGCACGAACAACCGGTGACCCCTCAGGTCCTAACACCTGTCTCAAAAGCTGCTCGTTAACTCTCGACAAGTCTCGCGAGCCACCACCCCGTTCCTTTCCTGTATGGGTCGACTCTTCGGAGCGACTTGCCGGGCCACTATCACGAGAACTGACAGCTTCGGACGGAGGGAATTGACGAGCAGCCCGGCTGACACTTGTAGCTGCGCTCGACGTGCCCGGCACGTTTAGATTGAACGGTTGAGGAACATTGCTGGCGCTGCTAGAGGCGCTGTGTACTTGCTGCTGTTGAGTATTTGCGCTCGAGAGGTTTGTAGGTGCTGCCCGCGCACTCGGGAGAGGAGGCTTGGGTTGGTCGGCTGGGACAGCAACGGGCTCGAGGTCTAGCTCGGGTTCGTACGGTGATCCATCGCGCATCTGCTCGTCTTCGGACTCGTTAGGAACGCGGGCTAACTGGTGGTGGGAGTCAGGCGTGCCGTGCTGGCTCGAGTAAAAGGTGTTGTCATCGAAGGAGTCGCCCGAAGCTGAAGCGTTAGCAACAGTGTCATCAGTAGTTTGAGCAGCATTTGCTTGAACCAGGATCAATGCTTTCGCCAACACATCCGCAATATCGAAGTCAGCAGGCTGCTCGGACGGTTGCAGGGCGCCTTTCTGGGACACCCGCCGCTGTTCGACGTCCTCGCGGAGAGAACGCTCGATCCGCTGTCTCTGCAGCTGAATCTCGGCTTTGATCAAATCATCCGACTTCTCCAACAGTATCGGGTTGATTTCGACTTTGGGCTTGGACTGCTCGCTAGAAGTGTTGGACAAGGTCCCCAAGCCAGGTACACTCCCACCCAACTTTACCGCCGGCTTCTTGAGGTTTGCCTGGTAAGCCTGGAAGTTATCAGTCATTGCGCGGTTCCCATTCACAGCCGGCTTCGCTCCTCCAGGCGCCTGGCCTGCTGGAATGGCGGAGGCATTGGCTGGCGGAACAGGGCCAGGGCCGTTGGTCGGTTTTCCAACGTGTGTTGGTTTAATGCGCGGATGTGTACCGCTGACCACCTCATCGCGGAAGCGCAGGATCTTTTCGTACTGCTCGAGTTCATGACGCTCTTCAGGTCTGAGCGTTGCCATCAGTGATGCATTCGCGGAAGCAGATGCTCCCAATGTCCCTCCAAGCGGCCCTCCTCTTGCGGGCATTGCAGCCACTGCCGGTCCTCCCGCCATCTGTCGTATTCCCTTCGCCGTAGAAAGGTTGAAATAGAAAGCCCAGCTCAGTACACCGAGCAATTGACTGGATGCCACCGATATGTAATGGATAACGCAGCTGCCAAATGATCTTGGTGCAGGTGTTTATATAGATGGTACAGTCGAAAGAGAAAAGAAGAAAAGAAGAACCAATCGATGCGCTATTCCAAGTCCCTATACCGTGTTGATTAGCAGCGGTGGTGAAAAGTACAATACGAATCTCGTCTGCAGACCACCAGAAGATGGTGAAGTGCAGAGTTGGACGAAATGGAAGAAGAGCAAAGTGAAGTGTTGGTGAAGTGGAAACGGAGAATCGAGTTTGAAAGCAGACAAGGAGCTCCGAGCACAATTTGGCGTCCCGTCACTTTTGATCGGCGCTGGGCCAAGTCGCCAAGCCCGTTAGCGACGAGGGTGCACGGGCCATCCTAGGTGAACCTTGGTGGTTCTTGGCAGCCGGGCACCATCTGACACCGGCTGTCGGATAGAAGGAGCACAGGGCGGGATGAACGAGACGTCGGCCTGAGTCAACTGAAGTGAAGGATGTCCGACGAGTCTTGGGGAGGAGACGGAGGAACCGGATGGAAGTCAGGCTTGATGTCATAAGATCAAGTATATAAAGAGGAAGGAAATTGGTTGAATTCATGGGAAAGGAGGAAACCGAACAATCATATCCAAGAAAACAATCATCTTATTGAGATTCAAGGACACAAACACACGGCATCTTTTTGACAGGCACGCACTTACACAACCTCTCTGGCGGATACAACAGTTGAGTTGGCACCTTCACTTCACCACCACCAACCACATATAAAACCAGAGCGCAAACCCAACATTGCAACACCAACACTTCAGCGCCGTAGAACCAACCAACAATATCCGAGGGGAACAAACTTTGCCATCTCCAACAACTTCGCTGTGAATCTTGAACTTTGAGACAGAAATCATGGCAGCCCAAGAAACGAACAGCAACGGCCATGGCCAACCGGACAACCGCGTCGTCTTCTTCTTGTAAGTGATAAGCAATCTGAAGTGTCCGTGAGAACCGAATCACGACTAACCAGTCCACAGTGACATTGACAACTGTCTCTACCCAAAGAGTAAGTGAAACCTCAGACCTGAAGTCGCTGAAGAGTCGAAAACAACGTGAGAAGAGGCCAAAGACTCACAACACCAAAAAACAGGCGCCAAAGTCCACGACCTAATGGCCGACCTAATCGACCAATACTTCGCCCGCCACCTCAACCTGCCCTGGGAAGACGCCGTCCGCCTACACAAGGAGTACTACCAAAACTACGGCCTGGCCATCGAAGGGCTCGTTCGACACCACCAGATCGACCCGCTCGAGTACAACGCCAAGGTGGACGACGCTTTGCCGCTTGACAACATCATCAAGCCCAGCGATTCCCTCAAGAAGCTGCTGGCGGACATCGACAAGAGCAAGGTCAAGCTGTGGCTGTTTACGAACGCGTACATCAACCATGCTAGACGGGTAATCAAGTTGCTGGAGATTGAGGAGTTCTTTGAGGGGATCACGTTCTGCGATTATAGCCAGACGCCGCTGGTTTGTAAGCCGCATGAGGATATGTTTGTGAAGGCGATGGGGGAGGCGGGGGTGGAGAGGTGGGAGGATTGTTACTTTGTTGGTGAGTGATCGCATCTGAAGTGCTGGTGATAAGAAGGTCAAGCTAACATCATGGACAGACGACTCTTACCTAAACTGCAAGAAGGCGCAGGAGTTGGGGTGGACGACGGCGCACTTGGTAGAAGAGGGCGTGAAGCCACCGAAGACGCCAGCGTCCAAGTACCAAATAACCACTCTGGAGGAGTTGCGGACGGTATTCCCAGAGGTCTTCAAGAAGGATGCGGAATGGTTGGACGCGAGAATAGGTGGTAGTATGTGCGTGGCTCAGCACTGATAGATCATATAGAGTCTGGAGTTGGATAATGCAAATAGATGGTTGGAAAACATTCAGTTTTGTTTCCCTTCTGATTCTTTTCGTCCCCTTTCTTCGAAGGTGCATGTGTATTGTGACGCGAAGCCAAGTATTTTTTCCTTCTTGTAGCTCCCCTAAAACGCCGTTATTCCCAATCCCTAATGATGACCATATCCCGTAGTCGCTTAAACCAAATATCCCAACCGTTTACCAGCACCGTAGCCATGCATACCTAAACCCATTCCTCAGCAATTTCCCCCACTCAATACCTCCTAATACTCCTCAGCGTCTGATCCAACTTAACCAACACCTCATCCTTCTCCTTAACCGCCTCCTGCCTCTGCCTCTCCGCAACCTTCAGCTCCTCTTCGAGCTCCTTGATGCTCTGCATCTGGTCGTGCTCGCTATTATCGAGGCCCGGCAAACTAGAAATCAGGTACTCGATCTGCTGCTCTCGCGTGATCAGGTCGCGCGCGAGCTCGAGCTGCCCCGCTTGGAACACGTCGGGCGGGAGCGTGTCGACTTCGGGCGGCTGGTCGGCTTTGGAGGGCGCGATGGTGTCTTTTGGACCGAACGTTTTGAGGTCGTGGTGCCGGTCGATATAGAAGTAGGTGGCTATGAATTGCTCCATTAGCTGGAGGGGAAGGGGGGTGTTAGCGGTGGTATCTGAGGGTGTAGAGGGGGAGGGAGGTTGAGAGGGGGCAAGGCGCAAAGAGAAGCGAATGCGTGCGCCGGGTTGGGGAGGGGAGGAAGACGGACCTGGTCGACAGCCTCCTGGAGCTGGGAGAGACGGTCGCTCATTTTGGTGGTGTTGGTGTTTGGAGATTTGGTAGATTCGAAGCTGCGAAGAGGTTCAGTTCGCGCAATCGGTAGAAGAGTATCGCAATGGTGGCGTTCGTTGGTGTCGCAACGCGATCGTGGTCGCCTGTGAAGACAGGAAGACGGGAGCTGTCACTGGGGCTGTCAGGAACTGAATGCTTGAACCGCGACGACCGCGACGACAGCGGGGGAATGTGCATCATGGTGCATGCGGCAGGATCCAGACGGGATGGATCCACTATTGACACAATATGACCCACTAGGATATGGAAGCTTCATCCAATGAGAGGGAAAAGCTTGATCCACTATGCATCCATCGTCAACTTTATTGCATTCGATTTCGACATAGTGTTTTATAATTCATAGAAGTTGAGAATAACACGAAATAACATTAACTCTTTGTCGAATCGACATGGAAATAATACGATCGAGTTGAAGCACCACGTATCCAATCAATGGGTTCCAAGAAAGAGCTACAGCAGAAAAAACAGCATATATCAAGAACTTGAGGTGCAGAGGCTAAAACACTACCATGAAGCCCATGGCTGCACGACTTTCCCGGCTTACACTCGGAGCGCGCCGATTATACTGCAGCCCGGGCTCTCAACCGCTCCGGTGCTTCTCCTCCGACCATGCGCCGGATCAAAAAGATACTACCGCCGAGTCCTCCGCAGTCCCTTCGCCGGTCACCACTACCCCAGGCAGCATCATCAACGCCTCAGATGATCGAGGACGTACTGATCCCAACATTCCACTTTCCAAGTCCTCCAACCACCACGACCTTGCTTCATTCCTCCAGTATGCCAAGCGCACCGGCCTCGGTCAAGAAACCACCATTTTTGTCGGAACACACTACGAATACACGATAGCTTCCCTCTTAACCGCGTACGGCTTCTCTCTTAACCGGGTAGGCGGGCAGCATGACTTCGGAATCGATCTCCTCGGCACCTGGTCCGTACCGACGGCAGAACGACCCTTACGAGTCATTGTGCAGTGCAAGGCCATCCAAAGCACTCGCCCTCATCTGATCCGGGAGCTGGAGGGCGCATTTGTGGGAGCGCAAGTTGGATGGAGAGGGTCGGAAGTATTTGGCGTCTTGGTGGCCTCGAAAATAGCCACAAAGGGAGTCCGAGACGCGCTGGCAAGGAGCAGGTGGCCCTTGGTGTTCATCGGATGCTCTAGGGAGGGGAAGGTTGAACAGCTCTTGTGGAATCACCGCGCCGAGCAGGAGGGGCTGCAGGGGTTGGGTGTTGCGAAGCGACATTCTCCGGAGGGCGGGGAGCAGTTGGTGTTGATGCACAAAGGAAAACATCTTCCATTGATCAAGGTGGAAGGGTTGCCGGCGGCGTCGAGCGATACTGAGCAAGGTGAAGCTTCGGAAAGTATAGATAAAAAGGATGATGCCGCTTGATGTTGATGACACATTTGAGGATGTGAGAGATACGCTGTGTAAATGTAATTCCATGCCCCGGCTGGGATACTCGGCAGGTCTCGAAACCAGTTTACCCAAAAGCCCAACAACACAGGGGTAAAATCATAACAAGACCTGCCGAAGTAGGCGGCTGGACATTCTCTGAGCTGGATTGGATGCTCTTAGTCTTCCCAAATCGCCTGCTTGGCCTTTAAGGCCTCCTCCTCCGCTTTCTTCTTCTGCTCTCTCTCCTCCTCCTTCCTCTTGCGCTCCTTCTCACGCAAGGCCCGGTCGTAAGCCTTTTGCTCCTCGGTCAGTTTGGGTGCCTTCAGCCCAAGAGCACCGGCAATCATGCGGCGGGCTACTGCGTCCGTCTTCTCGGGTCTCTTGTACTCCGTTGACGCAGTGCTGCTGGCGCCGCCTGGTCCAGTGTAGTCGAGGAATGGTGGAAGTGAAGTGGTAGTTGATGGCTCTGGCTTTCTGCTGCGTGAAGATGGTGGAGACGGGGCTCTCTCTTTATCACTGTTGTTGTCGTCCTCCCACGATTCCGGCTCCGCACCAAAGTCACGCTCACGCTCAGACTTCTGTTCGGCCTTGTCCTCGGGCTCGGACTCCGAACTGACATCTTCGTCTTCCCAACTGTCGGCGACAGGCTCTGACTTTTTCGCCTTGGCTTTGGGAGTGTTCTTGAGTGACATCTTGGGGGTTATATGCTAGCTGAAGTGTCGCCGAGATAAATGTGAAGGGATGTTCAAGTGGAAGCTCCAATGGCTATATCTCCGGTCCGAAAGGATGTTGTCTGGTCTGTTGATGTTATATAGCTGATGGTCGAAGCTTGTGGTATAAGTGTTGTGAAGTTGAAAATAGGACAATTCGATGGTCTTACAACATGCAGTCATCATTACCTTCGACTTGGGCGTTCTGATATGCGGCTGCTGCCCCTGCGGAGAGCTGTCTGATAGCGAACGTGCCTGCCGATGCCCCGCTCCGGATCGGTGCTGCTATGCTCACCGTAACCTCTCCGGCAGCAGTTCCAGGCGGCGGAGTGGTGCTACAGGTGCGACTTCACGGTTTATGATTTGACGATCTATACCGCAAGTGGTTAAGCGGCTTGGCGACCGGGCGCTAAACCAACAGTGATGGAATTGAAGCTCCTGGCTGTTCCGGTCGGGCGGCGGACGAGCTGTTAGCGGGCAGGTACGTACCTTTGTACCGTGACGCAACCGGGACGGTACCTAGAAGACAGTAATTCCTCCATCTTCTACCGCCGGCCGAAGACCGAGGGAGCTTGAGTCGCTGTTCGCCTTCCCGTCAAGTTGATTATTCATACATTCTGCCAGAGACAGAGAGAGAGTCATGGGCCTTGGGTTCCTGGGTGTCGTCGTCCTACCTCGCTACACACACTGAATAGAACCAGCGACAAAAGCTCCTTCATCTTGTTATCTTTGACTGTATACTATTTTACAACTGTAAACTTTTTTCCCCAAATCCCGCCGCATCGCCGCATCTCCATCTCCCCGCGCCGCGACCTCTCCCGCCATCCTACTCTCAACCACATCCATCCTCCCCTCCGACCGCAACTCCCATCCACCGTCGCCTTTGGTCCGATTCTGGGTCCGCGCTCCCAAATAAGACGACACTCCCCCTCACGAAGCTCGACCACTACGATATCCTCTTACCCAGGCCCGCTCGACATTGCCTGTATCCAAGATGCTGTCCCGACAGCGCATCCCGCGCATCCTCGCGTCGAGGACCTCGCTCGCGCATTCGATCAGGTCTTCCAGCTTGACTACTTCTTCGATACGCCCTCTCGCCGCGGCTGGGCAATATGCCGTGACCCGGCCCCGACACGAAAGACCGACGACCCTCTCGAGTTTCTCGACTTACACTGCTTTGGGGAAGAAGAACGACAAGGGCTTTTTCGACAACTCGATCGAGCCGCTATCAGAGGAGGAGCGCAAAGCAAACGTTGAGCACGCCGAGGCCGAAGCAAAGGAGGCCGAATCGAAACAGGCCAAGTCCAAGTCCTCGACCTCGGATGCCCCGGCGGCGGCGCCAGAAGATGGAAAGGCTGGCGCTGCTGGCGGTTCATCTGCCGGCTCGGGCTCGGGCGCAGACGGTGGTTCCGGAGACGGTGGCAAGCGAGGCCGCAAGCCCGGTGATAAGGCATTGGCGAAGCCCGTCGTACCAGAAATCTACCCCCAGGTCATGGCGATCCCTATAGCGAAGCGACCGCTCTTCCCCGGTTTCTACAAGGCCATTACCATCAAGGATCCCAATGTCGCTGCTGCTATTACAGAAATGATCAAGCGCGGACAGCCATACGTGGGAGCTTTCTTGCTCAAGGACGAGAACGCCGACGAGGATGTTATCCGGAACCGCGACGATGTCTATGACGTCGGTGTTTTTGCGCAGATTACCAGCGCTTTCCCTATGAACAACCAGAACGGCGAGGGTGCTAGTCTCACCGCGATCCTTTACCCCCACCGGAGAATCAAGCTGTCGGAGCTTATTCCTCCTGGCTCGCCTGAGGCTGCTTCAATCGATGGTGCGAAGGAGGGTGCTGCCCCTGAGCCGGTACCCGAGCCGATTCCCAAGGTGACCGACGAGTCGGAGCAGAAGGGTGACGTGGTGGCGAGCTTTGAGGAAAGCGCTGTGACACCTAGGCCCGAACCAAGCGAGAAGCCCTACGAGCCGACATCGTTCCTCAAGAAGTATCCTGTCAGTCTTGTTAATGTAGAGAACTTGACAGAAGAACCCTACGACCCCAAGAGCCAGGTTATACGAGCCGTTACGAACGAGATCGTAAACGTGTTCAAGGAGGTCGCCAGCATGAACAGTCTCTTCCGGGATCAGATTTCCACCTTTAGCATGAGCCAATCGACCGGTAATGTCATGGCTGAGCCAGCCAAGCTTGCTGATTTTGCCGCTGCTGTCAGCGCCGGAGAGCCTGCTGAGCTTCAGGAGGTCCTTTCTAGCCTGAACGTGGAAGAAAGAATGCACAAGGCTCTTCTTGTCCTAAAGAAGGAGCACGTTAACGCTCAGCTTCAGTCCAAGATTACCAAGGATGTAGAGCAGAAGATCACCAAGCGCCAGCGTGAATACTGGCTTATGGAGCAGATGAAGGGTATCAGGCGCGAGCTTGGTATCGAGTCTGACGGCAAGGACAAGCTCGTCGAGAAGTTCAAAGAGCTCGCCGACAAGCTGGCTATGCCTGAGGCCGTGCGCAAGGTGTTTGATGACGAGCTGAACAAGCTCGCCCACCTTGAGCCTGCCGCTTCCGAGTTCAATGTTACGCGCAACTACTTGGACTGGCTCACCAACATTCCTTGGGGCCAGAGCAGTGCCGAGAACTTCGACATCCTGAATGCTATGAAGGTTCTGGATGAGGATCACTATGGTCTCAAGGATGTCAAGGATCGTATTCTCGAGTTCATTGCCGTCGGCAAGCTCCGCGGCACCGTCGAGGGCAAGATTCTCTGCTTCGTCGGTCCTCCGGGTGTCGGTAAGACTTCCATTGGCAAGTCGATTGCTCGCGCACTTAGTCGCCAGTACTACCGCTTCAGTGTTGGAGGTCTTACCGATGTTGCCGAAATCAAGGGTCACCGCAGGACGTACGTTGGTGCCCTTCCCGGTCGTGTCATCCAGGCCCTCAAGAAGTGCAAGACCGAGAACCCTTTGATCTTGATCGACGAAATCGACAAGATCGGCCGTGGCTACCAGGGAGATCCCTCGTCTGCACTTCTCGAGCTCTTGGACCCCGAGCAGAACGGCTCTTTCCTGGACCACTACCTGGATGTCCCTGTTGATCTGTCCAAGGTGCTTTTCGTCTGCACGGCTAACCTGACTGACACCATCCCACGGCCCCTTCTCGACCGTATGGAGGTCATCAGACTTTCCGGATACGTCGCCGATGAGAAGATGGCCATTGCCGAGAAGTACCTCGCTCCTCAGGCTCAGGAGATGGCTGGTCTTAAGGGCGTTGACGTGCAGCTAACAAAAGACGCGATTGAGGAGCTCAACAAGTCCTACTGCCGTGAGTCAGGTGTCCGTAACCTCAAGAAGAAGATCGAGCAAGTTTACCGCAAGTCTGCCCTGAAGATTGTTCAGGACCTCGGCGAGCAGGCCCTGCCCGAGTCCGAAGCTCTTACTGAGGAAGGCAAGGCTGCCCAGAAGGAGACGGAGAAGAAGAAGAGCGAGGAGGCTGAGTCTGGCGAGACCAGCAGCCCGAAGGCAGCCACTGAAGCTTCTGAGAAGGAGACCACGGAGAAGCCTCGGGTCGCCATGAAGATTCCTGAGGACGTCCATGTCGTTATTAACAAGGATAACCTCAAGGACTACGTTGGACCCCCGATCTTCACTTCTGACAGGCTCTATGATGTGACACCCCCTGGTGTTACCATGGGTCTGGCCTGGACTTCCATGGGCGGCGCTGCCATGTATGTCGAGTCTATCCTCCAGAGTGCGCTCACCTCCAAGAGCTCGCCATCTCTCGAGATTACCGGCAACCTTAAGACGGTCATGAAGGAGTCTTCCGCTATCGCCTACTCGTACGCTAAGGCGGTCATGGCTAAGGACTTCCCCAAGAACCGCTTCTTCGACAAGGCCAAGATTCACGTACACGTTCCCGAGGGCGCTGTGCAAAAGGATGGTCCTTCGGCCGGTGTCACCATGACGACCTCTCTACTATCGCTTGCGCTCGACACTCCTATTGATCCTCAGGTCGCCATGACCGGCGAGCTTACTCTGACTGGCAAGGTGCTCCGTATCGGTGGATTGAGGGAGAAGACTGTGGCCGCTAGGAGAGCTGGCTGCAAGATGGTCGTATTCCCTGAGGACAACATGTCCGACTGGCTTGAGCTTCCTGAGGTAAGATTACATCCAGTCCAACCCTTATAACGTGTTTATACAGATCGCTAACATTTTGCTCTTTAGAACGTCAAGGAAGGTATCGAGGGTCGGCCCGTGCGCTGGTACTCTGATGTCTTTGACCTGATTTTCCCCAACCTCGACCGGGAGAAGGCCAACAAGAGCCGGATCATCGAGGACGACAAGTCCGAGAAGGAGAACTCCAAGAAGAACGATGACGACGATTAAACAGTTGTACGGCATGTAAGACAACGGGTGGGGACTGGCATAGGAGCCGAGGATATCTAGCGAAAGAGAGCAGAGGAGAATGGCATCATCATTGGCGTTCAAGGAATGGAATGGAGTGCGGACTGGCGGGCGGCGGTTAATAGAGAAACTAATAACCGTCTGTTAAACGGAAACGCAGAGCGTCGTTTTTGGTTTTGGGACATACACACACTTTGCACACACACCTTTCAAGGGGTTTTACATACATACAACATCTTCACTCTATCATGACCTTTCGAATATCAGCGGCGGCATTGTTGCGTTTTTGGGTGTGTTCACTTCTTTCTTGTATAATACTGCCACCGGTGTATGGAAAAGCTTGATGGCGCTGGTTGATGTAATGAGCTTACGCTGCTGCCAGATCTTTTCATCCATCTTCAGCTGTCCATGGAAACCTCGAGATCAAAGTCCAGTTCAGGCACGCACTGAACGATGCCCAGGATGCCTAATGCTACCAGTCCACCCACTTCCCGTCAGACAACCCTTGACCACGACGTCCCTCCGCTCAAGGAGATATTGGAACCACAAGTCCACATCCACAAGCGAGCAACAACCGAGACTCGGGAGGCAGATGATGCGCTCATTGAACATGGACTGAAGTTCGCTGAACCCATCCTGAGCCATCCCCAATCCACTTACAGCATTACTGTTACCGCTTGTTACTACCCTCTGCTACCCTTCCACATATCTCGGTTATCCCCTTCCAGAAAGAGTCACATATCCTTCCAACTACAGTATCCCATCCAGCCATACATACAAGCCAAACAAGCTCGCAACGCAAAGCGAAGGGGTTGTTGCTCGTTCGGTCCCGAGAATATGCAAAGTGTGGTAACGGGGATCTGGTTCGCATGGGCGGCCTCGATGTGCTCCTACTACTGAATACGTACATGGGAGACGGTACGAAGACATGGGTTAAGCGAACTGTATGTAGGGCATCCTGGACGTGAGGTGATGCTGCTTGCTGGTGCTGCTGCTGATGGATGCGGGATGGAAAAGTGATAGATTCGATGGACTCGACAGAGTGGCAGGGTAAGGATGATGACGGTGACAGCGATGGTGGTGATGGTGTTGCTTACATGGTAAGTCCGATTTGTTCGTTTCCAGTCCGGAACATCAAAAGCTTCTTCCTTCGACAACAAGCACCAGGATTCACTATGTACTGACCACAGAACGTTACCTTTCGATTTCAATATCACAAGCATTCTTCGAAGTTTGTAAAGTAGCAAATGGACAAATGGACGTCATATCCTACCAATAATCAATACTCTCCATCAACATCGTCATTGGCCAAAGCGTGTTGATGCCCGAATATCTACCACCAATGCCAATCTATTACGGAAATGTCCTGTTGCTCTTACTGGTCGCTGGCATTGTTGTTGCGCAGTGTTTATCTGTCTACCTACCTATCCTCCTGGCCTCCATCCACTGGCCACTGACAGCCAGGCACTTTCATTACACAGTGGTATCTATCTGTCATCATCATCATCGACTAATCGGCCGCCATTGTAGTGCTCTCGTCGTTCAAATATGATATACTGCATATGTGCCCGGAGCCAATGACATGGCATACATGGCATATGGCTTGGTTGTACCGGTAGTGGTAGGGTACGTTACCATGCCTACCTCTACAAGGCCATACTTCCCGTCCAGCCCGTCCCGCCGTCCAAAAAGAAAGCAGAAGCAGAAGCAAAAGCAACCGGGATCGATACCCATCCAACCATCCATACAGATCAAAAGGAGAGAGGAACGGGGCTGCAGCCGAAAGAGCATTTTGTTGCCACTGGCTGGGCCATGCCACTGAGCGAGCGGGCGGGAGTTGAAGTCTGCGGCTACGATTGTGTTGTTATTCGGTCGGGGTCGGTCCCTGACGCCCGCTTCATATGTGTGCTTGACGTGCTCGATGTGTGCCCGCGGACTGGATAGAAAACCGACCAATATGGGCTCTATCCGATGGATGGTGAAAGGCGAGTCCAGTCCCTCCCGTTGAGCAGGGCGTGCCGGCGTGTGCCGTGACGGGAGCGGCGGGCGGTTGGATGTCGGAGATGTGATCTAGAAACTGCAGAAAAAAGAAAGGGCTGAAAGCTTGAGATAGGAAGCAACTTCCTCACCTGGATTCACAGTCGACAATCACGACGTTTTGAAGGAAATAGATAGTAGGAAGGTAACATCCCCCAGCAAACCCTAACCCAATGTTACCTATGAAAATGAGAAAGCCAACGCGTTAATTCATCTTTAGGTTCTGATATCAAGAACCCAACCCTAGATAGATACCTACCTACAAAAGCTTTTGGGTGCAATTCGGAGTGCAGTCCCATCCCACCTCCCTTCATATGTGACATGTCATGTCTCACGAGAAAGGATAAGGCGGCTCTGGGCTGGGAGTGAGCGAATATTCTCAAACTGCCGGAATTCGTGGCCAGGATCGGGTGTCCCTCACGATTCCAGAAAAGGGTGTCCGTTACCATTTACTGACGCTTCACTCTTTCGCTTTTGGAGCCTTATCACGAGAACAAAACATGGAGTGTGGGGGATGGGGGATACCCTTAGTCAGCCCCATTCAGGCCAAACAGAGCGTTCGGTATCCGTCCGGCTGGGCAAATTCCTGTTGCAGACTTGAGCCTCGTCTACATACTCTCGGGGGAGCTACCCCAAGCTTTCAGGTTGTGCGGCTCAGCAGCCTGCCCTTGCCCTGCTCTTGAGGCCCACAGGCACAGACGAACAAACCCGATCTTGGGGGCGCATGGTTCGGATACGGATTTGGTTGCCGAGAATGATGATGACGATGATGACCGGGCGTGGGCGCGCGGGTGTCGCCGTCTGAGTAGTGTAGTGAGGCTCACGACTTGCTTGATGCCGGTAACCCCGAAGCGTTCGGACAGAACTAAGCAATTGCGTCGGTCTGAGGTGTCTGTCTGACTGAAACTTTGACCGCCTATATGTATGCAACTCATGCAGCGGTCCGAGGATTTGGGTCGGTATTTAGGCCACCGAGGTCAGTATTTGGGGCTGTTGGGGCTTTTGGAGCCGTTTGCCTTGGGGGCGTAAATAAAAATGACCCATGAGGAATCAGGATGAGGTGTCGGTCTGATTCATCTCGAGCGAGTGGGCGGAGTATCTAGCTTTCTTACACCGTAAGCTAGCTGGCGTTGGTGGATCGGACCTAGTTTCTCCATCATGATACCATTCTCAGTTCATCTTGTCAACCCAATTCTCGGGATCAGAATATCGACGGCCACAGGAACGAGTGGAGGATGGTGAAGTGTCTCTGAAGTGTCTTTTCTCAGAAAGCGTCTGAAGCGGATCGCCAGAGCCCCTGTCGACCCGTTGCCCAGAAGGGAAACAGTGCCTTTATAGGGCTGGGACTGTATCCACACACACACTAACAACACCCTTGCTTCTTCCCCATTTTTACTTGAAGCTGGAGCTGAATGGAGGATGGAGAATGGAGCTCCTCCGATCTTCTTTTCTCTCTTGTCAACGATGAACCCCTCATTCTCTCTTCAGGCTCGCTTCGCGCGTTAGCGGTTAAAACTACCCCTCAGATGATGATCATGGGCCACGGCATGGGGTCTGTTTTTGTTTACTCTCGAGTCTGGATAAGCGCTGTATCCAACATGTTTGAAGAAACAGGATGACAGATCGAGATGTCATCCACTTTGGGTGTTTATGGCATACGATCGGCCGGTAAATCAGGCACTGAGAACGACAAGCTTGAGACCTCTGTCTGGCAAAGCTACCCGCCGAACATGCTTCGAGCTCCAACGTCTGCCCTGCAACCTGGAGGGAAAAGAAAGGTCGTAACCCAAAGACCCACGCATGGCATGGCATCCAACACCCAATGCCTGGCATGGAGTCCATGAGATGGATGGCATGCATGTGTTAATTGGAAGTGTTCCAGGCATGCCCCGGCCTCTCACTGGCTGCCCATCCTTTTACCCTTGGTTACACGTCACGGTCTTAAACTCCACTGGGAAATGCACCCAGCCCCCGTGCGTGCTCACACCTTTTCGAGACACAGCCTCCTTCAATCGAATCGGCCTGTCATCCCACTGCCACCCTTCCTTTTTCCAGAGCTTCAGGTCTGCAGGAAACCCGAAAGGAAGGCCTCAGGACACGAGACCCGGAGAAGGATGGAAGGCAAACGAGAACCAAAGGATGCCATGTACGCCTTCGAGTGTGCATAACAGAGCCCGCAGTTGACGTTCCTGGGGACGGTAGAGAACGCGGGACCTGAAGTTGGCCTCAAAAAACGGCCCCCGGACCAGGCACTCAGGCACTCCGGGGCAGGGCCAAGACAGCCGGCCAGGGGTAAAAGAAGCCTAGGGAGGGATCCATCTCAGGCAGCCTCAGGTGGCTGTATGTAGGTTGTTTACTGGCGTCTATTTGTTGTACGGCCGTTTTACACATCACGATTGCTGTCCAAAGACCCCAAATATGGCCAATGGCAAGATCCGATACAGAGGATAGGACCTAGTCAGGCCAGGCACCTTGAGGGTTGCAACTAAAACCAAGTCACGGCGGTTGGGACGATCTGATGGAGGGTCTCATGATGAAAGCTGAAAGGTAGACGGAGCTTCAAAAGGTATCATCACTCCATCCTCCACATCACCCCAACACCCCCGCAGAACAAATCCTTGGAACTTCCATGCTTTCCCAGATCACAAAATCTTATATCCCACCTTTTATACCTTATACCTTGCCAAATATCCCCCATCTTATTGTGTGAACGTGAAAGAGGCGCACGAAGCACGGCGTCTATCAACATTCATCACGGTTAACTCGGTAACAGACACAACCCCTCCACAGCTCACGAGCTCACGTTATCTTCAAGGCATCCTCGTGTCCCGATTCACAACCACAAACACAGCAAAAGTAGCTATCCGATCCGCAACACCTTCGACACAGCCCTAGACTAATCAACTTGACTGGGGAGGAGAGGCGGGGAATTATCACCAACCACAAGACTTTTCCTCTCGACAACTGAGAAAGCAAGAACTTAACGCATCTGTTGGTTTCAACTGGGTTTCTTTGTATGGCGTCTTTGAACATCGACTACTTCACCAAGCGCTGTCATTGCTGTTGGATATACGGCGCCTCATGGTCTTCGCGCCGGCAGTCTGCATGATTGCTTGTCTTTAATGTAAGGTTGCGCCATCTTGCTTGCTTGCATCTTCCAAGTCATTATTGCCCCTGAGCCAAGTGGTGATACAACTCCTTTTCTTGCCTATTCCAATGGTCTATAGGACTGGCCTGAGAAGGTCTAGCCGATAGGCCGTTAGGAGGTTGGAGGTGGTTGAGGCTGGCTATGCGCCAGGCCAGAAGCTGTTTTCTCGCCACCAAGTAATTTCAGGGTTGCACAAGCTGCCTGGCGTTTTCAGAAGTCTCTTCAGTTTTCTCTTGACTCACGGCGCTGACCATATAATTCTGTTTAGTCCTCCCTTACAGCCTCCTGGGTAAACTTTCAAACCTCTTAAGCCCCAAAGGTCTTTATGGCTCAAGTGCAACCGCAGCTTCCCCTAGCTCTACGGAACCCAGCATCAGGAGTACCTGCAGATGGCGATTGGCCCCCACACCACAATAACTGGTGGCAAAAAATGCATCTCTGGCGGGATCATAAGGACGGCGGTGGTGATGGTCAAGGTGTCCATGATGCCGGGCCGGGATTAGGATTGGGATCAGCAGGAACAGCAACGGAACCGGGATCGGGAACAGGAGGAGGAGGACATGAAGGAGAGGGAAACATTACCACGAGTCCGGGTTCACAAACACAGCAGCAGCAGCACGATGACGGAGGCTCAAACAAACAAGGCACCATTCGCCGAAACTTTCGAAAGGTGGTTCCCGGCCTGCCTCGAGCTCAGACATTCAAGAGACAGCAATCCGAACAACGCGACCATCTCCAACCTGTACAACCCACCCCTGCCGAGCGCAGAGTTGCTTCAGTCGATAGACGCATGCATGCGACAAACAGTGCATCGACATCGCTGGTTGGATTGGGTGTAGGAGCCGCCGCCTCACTTCCCAGGAGTAGCGCGCCAAACTTCCACCATCATCACCACCACTTCGGTCGCTCTTCACATATCTCCCAGGCCGACTCTTCTATTCCTTCGTTGCCAGCGATCCCTCAAGAACATTTGAACAGCAGTATCCGAGGCCTGAACGGACATGAGCTAGAGCAAGAACTCGACAAGAACTACCACGACCATAACCATCTGCTCCGAGCTCCTGCTCTCGCTCATCTCCATGGGTCGGATGCCGCCGTCTCGGATTGCGATGCGCACTCGATAACATCCTCCCAGTACCACAACATGATACACGACGAGCTGGAGAAAATATGGATCCTCAATCTGTCGATGCACTTCCGCGACAAGTCCAAGAGGGAGAAGTTCTTCGTGACGTACCGACAGAACGAGTCGCTATGGCGCAGAGTGACAATATCACTGGACTACCGTGATGCCCAAGAAGGTTCGCTGGAGGAGGAGCTAGTCGATATCAAGTTCCAGCGTGACAAGAGTTCGAGGATATACGAGGCGATTCGAGACAGCCTGGGGGACATCCAGTTCTACCCTACCGTCACAAATCTGAAGCTCCAAACCACCGAAGGGAGGTTACATGTCCACGTGGTCGAAGACGTCAATGTGAGTTCTGCTGCCCTCGGTATGCACCAACTCACCATACTAACACCAACCCCCTTCCCCAGGAAATCATCAGCTACCCAACCGTGCGCATGATCCAGCACATGCGCTGCCGCCGCATCAAAGAATCCGAAGTTGAATTCGACTCTCACCTCTCCGGCTTCGTCTACAAAGTCCGCGTCAACGGCGAGACCCTGATCAAGAAAGAGATTCCCGGCCCCGACACCGTCGACGAGTTCCTCTACGAGATCAACGCGCTCAATCGCCTTCGCGCCGCCGAGAACGTCGTCGAGTTCTACGGCGTCATCGTCGACGATTCGGGCGAGCACGTCAAGGGTCTGCTGATCAGTTTTGCCGAGCACGGTGCCCTGATAGATATCATCTACGACTACCAGCTCCAGGGCGGCCTTCCCTGGTCGACGCGCGAGCGCTGGGCGCGCCAGATCGTCGGTGGTCTGGCGGACATACATGAGGCGGGGTTCGTTCAGGGAGACTTTACGCTGTCTAACATTGTCATCAACAACGAGTGGAACGCCAAGATCATCGATATCAACCGCCGCGGTTGTCCGGTGGGCTGGGAGCCGCCTGAGGCGACGCCTCTGATCGAGAGCAGCCAACGTATTTCGATGTACATCGGCGTCAAGTCGGATCTGTACCAGCTGGGCATGGTTCTCTGGGCTCTAGCGACGCAGGAAGATGAGCCTGAGGCTCATGGCCGACCGCTGAGGATTGGGCCTGAAGTTACGGATGTGCCGGATTGGTATGTTGAGATTGTGAATATCTGTCTGGATCCCAACCCGCGCAAGAGGAGACAGGCCCTTGATCTGCTGGATATGTTCCCGGAGCCGGAGCCGGTGGAGCAGAGTCAGTATAGCTACCATAACGCGGAATCGGTCTCGGTTGATGATGGGTACTCGCGCCAGGAGTATCTGGTTGGTGCGGAGCCGACGAATGGGGTACCGAAGATTATCAAGACGGTTGAGTCGCCGTCGGATCGCGGGTGGGATTATTTCAGCAGTAATGTTGGTGGTGGTGCGAGTGGTGTTGGGAGGGGCCGTCAGTCGGCAATATCTCCTGCACCGTCGGAAGACCAACATTGGTATCCGCCACGGGGTAGATCACCACCTTCTCCCCTTCCCAGCGATGGCGGGTACGATGACCCGGCGAGATTCCGACATCACCTGCGCCCTTGGGGAAACAGCAGTACTTACCAGGAGCCAAGCAACTTGACCGTTCCGTCGTCGTATGGCAATAGGCAAGCAAGCAGCTACACCGAATCGGACATAGGCGAGTCTGCACGACAACACGACGCAGAAGGAGCAAAGAAAACCATCCAGCAGCACGACCCAAGAATCTCCTCCACCTCCTTCATCTCCACCGCCCCCTCCGGCGACACCGACACCGCCTCCACGCCGCTCAAAGACTCTCTCCTCCGGGAAGCTCTCAAATGGCGACCCGAAACCGCGCCTTCCAGCGCCCCCACAGCCAACAACAAATCCCACGAACTCACACTCCGCGAACAATACGGCGAAGCCAACAGTAGCAACGATAACAGCAGAACAGTGGAACCGCAATTCAACACCACCCAGTCCCACACTCAGCACCGGTCGAACAGAAACCACTACGCCGCCTCCAACTCCGACGCAGAAGAAGAAGAACAAGAAGACGGCAACGGCAGCAGCAGAAGAAGAAGAAGAAGAGAAAAACCGCTCTCCCGCGCCGACTCAGGTAAATACTTCACCGAGCCCACCAAGCCCGGGCCAGATCTAGCCTACGCAGCCACCAACGAGGCGAGAGATAGAGACAGGCTGGAACAGCAGTTTAGGATGGAGGCGGCGGAGGCTATGGCTGGAAGGTATCATGGGCATCATCACCAAGATCATAGCCATCAGGGCCGGGATCGGGAGGAATACCAACAACGCTCGTCTGGGTATCAAGACCGTGGAGATCGGAACAATGGCAATAATAACAGCGGCAATAGTAACGGCAATACGCAATTGGAAAGGGACCGGGAGAGGGAGTTGGAGAGATATGGCGGGAGAGAATTGGATGTGTTGAAGGGTATTGGAGGCGCTTATGATTTACCTACGAGGGGAAAGCATGCCCCTGCGGTTGATGAGGAGGAGGGGGATGAAGAGATCGATATGGATTTGTTCGCTGGGCAGAAGGAGCGTGGGTATCAGCAGCATCAGCAGCATCATAACTACGAGACGACGAGAACTTGATGGAGCTACGACGAACGGACGAACAAATAGTGATGGCAGCAGCAGCTACGAAACAATCCGACAAAAAACATGCAACAAAAACGATATGAACGACAAACAGAATTGAGCTTTCCATCTGCTGCTTCCCCTGTGGCACGACAATTCTGCCCTTTTCTTTCCGCAGCAAGAGCTCTCTCTGCTCGAACGGTCGGCGGAGACGTTGCCAGATTTGGGAGGCCTCCAATGCACACCACACATACACACACACGCACAAACAATAAGACACAGTGATAGTCTCCCATAATTTCCACAACTGGCAGACACCTTGGCACTTGGAGGGAAGAAAGTAAGCAAAGTGAGCAAGCATTGAAGGAAATGGTATAAAGTACAACTTGGTTACTCAACGGCATGTTAGGACACACAAGGATGAAGGTATATTATTGCATGGGACATGACGTCGGACACTGATCTTTCCTTTTCTCTTGGTTGTTCGATGATCTAAGGTATCTCTGGGCTGGCATTCTGCTTTTTTTGTTTCTGTTCTTGTATAAACCCCATACATTCACTTACATGTGCTCGGGGAGTGCTTGTTCTCGGTTATCATTTCCTCTTTATTGGTTGACATATCTATCTATACACGTGGGATGCCCCCGGGCAATTAGTAGTAGTAAAGCTACCTTACCTATCAGAAATAGGTAGATTGCAATGATGAATGACAAGTCAGTTGAATGAACCACCCCACGGGCTTCAAAAATTATTCCAGTGAAGAACGTAAGCAGATTTGACTTCTGCATGCTCATCGAAGTACTTGGTAAACTGATGCCAACAAGAGACGCATCAGGAACGAAGGGGCTTTGGGCTGGATAGTTACGACAGGACCGGTGTGTATAGTGACCGGGTCAGCCAACCTTATAGAAGATAGGACGATGCTCAATTTGCCTGCCTGAACTCGGACGTGCACACTATAAGAAAATGTTGCCAGATCCGGAAACAACAGTCTGGGATGGAGTTCTTAGCCATATACCAAACCTACCGTACACTTACTTACAAGGGTTTGACAGCTCTCGGACGTTGGGCCGCTATCGGCGTCTCTCGCTCTATGTATGTCTGTGTCTGAGAGCGTCAGGTACTTTCTGTTGCTCTCACTATACTTAGGTTGTACTATCAAGGTTATTTGTTTCTCTCCATTGTGTTTGCTTTCCGCTGGCAGCACAGACAGTCGGGTGAGTGTACTCTATTTCAGGCACGAAGACACTCGTAGATAGGTAGCTATCCTTTCTCGTTGACAGATGTCGTTGCGGTGAGAAGCGAGGAAGGATGATGGTTGTTGATCTCTGTGGTTGACGGAACCTGGCAGGCAAGCAGTCAGTGAAGCAAACATCCAATGGCACTTGACAGGCAGGCGGTATGGAAGTGCGAGTGTGGAAGATGGGTATCAAGTCCCTCTTGTTCTCTCACTTTCGTATCTAACCTATCTCAAGATTCTTTTCACATGTTCCCATCAGTCTCTTCCATTCCCACTTCTGGCCGTGCTTTCGTTTAGGGGCCTACGATACCTCAGAGTTGGTGTGGTCTTTTCTTGTCGACTCCGCTGTGTTCCCATGGAGACGAAAGAACAGCCGCCATCAACTTCATTTCCATACCAAATACGTTGGGAGAAGAATCGCGTGAGTCCAGCTATTAAAGTATTTTGCCCTGTCAAGGTAAGGATGAGTTGAGAAAGCCACCCCAGATTGTGAATTCCCGAAAATTCCTCCTTTTCTTTACCGCGATGAACATGCTAATATTTGAGAGAAGAGCCGGGGGGTAATGATAACTAAGAGACCACTAAGGCAAAAAAGCGAATATCGGGGATATATATGTGAATGATAATGTGCCGGGATAGATGCGCACAACATCTGACACGGCTACAACGTCGTTGTGGGCAACAGACGGTAGTGGTAAGGATGAAGAAGAGGGATGACAGGACCCAAATACCCGCTTAAACTGGCAACCTGAACCTCGTCGGAGTCCTGGCCTCCCTCAAATCATGCTTTCCCAGAAGTCAGAGAACGAGACGATCTGTGACGCCGATGGCGTGGCTTCTATGCCGAAGCCTCGACAGCCTCAGTCTTCTCCTCAATGGTGGCGTTCTTGACGCCCTCGGTGACCTCCTCGACGGCCTTGGTCTCACCGTCGGCCTTCTTGGGGGTGGCAGAACCGGAAGCCTCACCGGCCTCCTCAGCCTCGAGGCGCTCAATCTCCTTCTTGGCCTTCTCGATGTTCTGCAAGCGGCATTGTTAGCAACGTCGACATAAACAGGAACAAAACAAAATCAACATACCTTGCGAGTTGTCTCAGGCTGGTCGGCCTTCCACTGCTCGAGCTTAGCCTTGATCTTCTCAACAGCAGCAGGGATATCGGCAGCGGCCATGGGGGGCTCGACACCGACGAAGCTGCAGTCCTCAATGACAGAGGGAGGGAGGCTGAAAGTCTTGCCGGTGGCGGCAGGGGCGGCACCAGTGGGCTTCTTGGACTTCTTGCCCTTCTTGACGGCAGGGAGATAGTCGTCATCACGCTCCTTCTTGCTGACGATCTTCATGCCCTTGAGGCCAGAGTCGTCAACCTTGCGGAGATCCTGGGCACCGAGGCCCTTGTCGGCAAGGAGAGGAGCCTTCTCGGCGACCTCGTGGCTGGGGTCAAAGTACTTGAGGAGAGAGTTGGCACGGCGGATCTCCTCGAGGTAGGCGGGGTCAGAAGCCTCGGCAAGCATCTTCTGAGCACGCTCCATGCGGCGCTCCTTGGCGATGCGCTCACGCTCGGCCTGCTGTCTCTCGCGAGCCTTCTCGCGCAGCTCACGCTCCCACTTGGCGAACTCCTTCTTGGCGCCGTAGTACTCATCCTTGAGCTTCTTGATGGCCTGGTACTTCTCAGACTGAAGCTGCTGGAGCTTGGTGCGCTCGTCACGAAGGCTGGAGAGGTTCTTGTAGGCCTCGTCCTGCTCGGCCTTGATGGCGTCAAGCTCAGCCTGAAGCTTGTTATACTTCTCGCTGAGGGCCTTAGCCTCAGGGTCCTCCAAGCTGTCCTTGATCTCCTTGATCTTGGCCTTGAGATCGTCGATCTGCTTCTGGGCATCGTCGAAACCAGCAAAGCTCTTGCGCTGCTTGCGGAGGTTGGAGATCTCGGCGAGGGCCTTCTTCTCGTCGACGAGCTTCATCATGCCGCCGTTAACCTCCTTGTCCAGGCGCTCAATCTCGCGATCGAGGTCCTCGGTGGACTTGAAGTTAACCTTGCTGCGGGCAGTCTTCTGCTCGGCAATGCGGCTGCGGAGCTGCTCATCGAGACGCTTGATCTGGTCGAGCTTGGAGGTGCGGGCATTCTTGCCACCGGCCTGCTGCTGACGGATCTCGTTGAGCTGGGAGATGAGCTCCTGGCGCTTCTTCTGGGTGGGGCTGGGCTGGTCCTTGTTCTTGCTAGGAGCGGCGAACTCAACCTTGGCCTTGACCTCGTTCTATATCGACGACAATTGGTTAGTCTGGCGTTGCCACAGGACAATTGGAGGCAGCAGCTAAGAGCAGGAAGCGTGGTGGCGGTGCTGGCGGGAATCTGTGGACGGTAGGGTGCATCGTGATCCGCGGTCCATCTGCGTGATGCGTGCTCCGACTCCACGGTGTCGGGTAGATGCGCTCTGTAGCAGCCAGGGCAGGGGACTCACGTATTTCTTCAGGGCCTCCTGATACTCCTTCTCGGCCTGAGCGAGCTTCTCGTTGAAGGCATCCTGATCAGGCTTGACGGGCTTGGTGACCGCAGGGGCGGCAGCGGGGGTTTGTGACTCGGCCATTGTGTGTGATGTGGTGGTTGCTGGAGGAAAGAAGGAAAGAAGAGACAGATCGACCAAAGGAAGGGAATGGTAAGATAAAGAAGGGGAACCGCCGGCGCTGGGTCAAGGGCAGGCGTGGGTCGGTGCCGGTGGGTGGGAGAGCTACTAGAAGGCAGTGCACGTCCGAAGACCGCTTTTCGGGTCCTGTAGGGTGTAGGGTAATCGCTGCCAGGAATGTGGTTATAGTGGAAAATGGGGTCCAGACTAGGGAGAACAATGGCTAGCACGGGTGCTGTCAATGGGTTTCGCCCGCAATTGACAATTGAACGGGAACCTTTGAAACCTCAATTCAGTCGCCAGTTCCCCAAAATGCGGGCCCTGAACTTCCCAAAATTTCCAAAATTTGTCCCGCCTCAGGCGTGTTCCAGATCCGCAGATCGTGGCCTTTCCCGACACCGTCGCGTGTCACCGTCTTGGCCTGTGCGCTATGGTGCGTTGGTTGCTTGGAGAATGTTGATTGGTTGAATTGGCTCTCGAACGCCAATTTCACTTGCCGAGCGATGTCCCTCAAGTCTATACCCTAGTCTATGAGGTTGACAACGTTGGCGAAGGAAGCAATGATTTCTTGTGCTATATGTACCAGACAAGAAAGTGAATGTCCAAATTTCCTGTGATGCACGTCCTAACTTGGAAACCAGAGCACCATCACCGACCACTGCAGTTCTTCTTTCCCAGACTTCAACAATCAGAAGCCGACCAACGGACATTGAACCACAGCACAGACCATCTGCGCGCTTGATGTCCGACAGGGGTGAAGGGCTGAAGGCGACCTCACTGTGGATCCTTTTCTTATCGGCCGGCGTGGAAACCTGGAGTGGGCGTTCAGATCAATGCGGCCACGCCACTGGTCTTTTGCGACACCCACCCTTCCCGCAATTTTTTGAGAGCCTTTGTCCTTCAGCCTCGTAAACAGGAAAGTCCTCCAAGCTATCAATCCACCACAAGCCATCCACCATCGCGAACCATCTCACCTGCGCAACCCCCACATCATCACCACTCCGCGACGACAAAACCACGGTTTATTTGATCGTCAATACATACAGCCAAAATGGAGGACGACAGCAGCCCCACCAGCGCCTCCAAGGAAGTCTCCCGCCTGTGGAGAGCCTGGAGGACTGTTCACGAGATGGTTCAGGACAGGGTACGCCATCCTTATCGCGCTTGCTCAACGCGCCACCATGTTTCGACTTCATCTGACGCAGATATCTTTGGACTATAGGGTTACGAGTTGGCAGAAGACGAAGTCAAGATCTCGCTCGAGCGTTTCAAGGCTGAATACACGAACGAGGATGGAACACCAAAGTGAGTTCCCCCTCCATCATCATTATCACCCCTCCATCACCACCACTTTACGCGTCGCATCCGAACCCAAACCACCATCACCTCCCTTCCAAGCCAACCAAACTAACATGACGACATCAAACCAGCCGCGCCAAGCTCCAATTCTCCGCCCGCCCCTCCGAAGCCATGATCAAAAAGTTCACCGCCCCTCCCACGCCCTCCAACCCCAACCCCGTTCCCGAATGCGGCACCATCTGGGTCGAGTTCTGCACCGAGAAGGGCTCCATCGGCGTCTCGGTCATGAAGAAGTTCGTCACGCACTGCTCCGACAACAAGTTCAAAGCCGGCATCTTCATCACCGCCGTTCCCTTGTCCGCCCAGGCCCGCAAGGTCATGTCCGTCACCTCGCAGTACACCCAGGTCGAGTGCTTCCTGGAGGAGGACCTGCTGGTCAACATCACCCACCACGAGCTCGTGCCCAAGCACGTGCTGCTGTCCAAGGAGGAGAAGGCCGCGCTCCTGAAGAGGTACAGACTCAAGGAGACGCAGCTGCCGAGAATCTTGAGCAAGGACCCGATTGCGCGGTATTTGGGACTCAAGAGGGGTCAGGTGGTCAAGATCATTCGTGTGTCGGAGACGGCGGGTCGCTATGCTTCTTACAGGCTTTGCGTATAAGGGGCGCCCGCGCGTGCGTGCGTGAGAGAAGGGTGGTTGCGTGCGGTTGGGAAAGCTGGGCTGGCTGGCGGGCAGTACACTGACCCATCCAATCCCCGGGCTTGGTTTTCTCTCCGACGGTCTCCGACGGGGCTTACTGTCCGGCCAACGCGGGTCTGGTGGGAATCAAAGGATTATAGGGCGACTGGATAAAGCCTTGGGAAGAGAACGGCCAGCAGCGAAGCAAGAAAGAAAGCACGGCAGCACCAGCGGACAGGAAGGGGTTCGGTTGTGTAATACAAAAACTTGGGCGTTTTTTAACCATTCTAGCATTATGGGGATACAGGGAAATCAGTTTCTGTTCTTTCAAAGAGAGAAAGAAAGGCGTTACGGAGTGGCTTTTGTACGTAGCTTGAGATACCGACAAGAGAGAATATCCGAGCTATCATCATGAATTTCGAGACAAGAGATATCAGGGCAATTTGGATACTTTTGCTGATGGGTATATGCAGCACGGAGGAATTTGTCAGGCTGCTCTTTGAGCTAGAAGTGCCCCCTGACTCTATCTTCAACATCCAGGTGTAGACTCTTGAGAGTGCTTATAGCTCTGAGTGGGTGCGCACCGGACTGCAACCAACGCAACGATGCCTAATCTTTAAAGGACCCCAGGGGCAATGGACGAAAGTCGTAGCTGCCATACTGACCAACGCTTTTCTCTCGAGAGCCATCCCATCCATCTGTCAGTGGCGACCATCAACAGCAAGAAACAAAAAAAGAAGGAGTAGTAAGAAACGAAAAAAAAGGAGGAGCCAAAAACATACAACACCAAGTGATTCACCGGTTATCACCGATCCGACTACTAATCTAGCGGTCACTAGCTTATTTAGAAGAAATCGGACGGGATCCTGAGTTTTCCGAGCGCCTATAGTCGTATATAATAAGAATTACTTTCCGTAGTAAGAGGAACAGTGGGAATACTGCTTAAATATTGCGTTAGGGGTTAGTGAGTAATGATAACCAGAGGAGGAGTGAATGAGTGCCTAGTTCAGAGAAAGAGAGAGTCAACGGAGTATGAAGTTACCTATACAAGTAATACAACCCTATTCACTTTTGGAGATGCAATGAATGTTTGAATATATGCCATTATTCGATATCACCATGCTACATGGCCTATCTACTTCGGTGAAACAAAAGAAACAAAATTGAGAAAAAAAAAAAAAAAACAAGATTGGCGACATCTCAATGTCGCCGGGGTATATGGTTGCAGTTGCAGTTACTCAGTGCTGTAGTGTGTGACATATGAAAAGCAAATGGTTCCTCCCATCCATCCGTGGTATAATCCTCCTCTTTCATGGAGCCTATTCCATACCCATTAGTATGAATACGGGGCTCGTGCGTGTTGTGTGGTGTTGAAGTGTTGAGTGCTTGTAAGGCCCCGCTTGAGCCGTGAAGCAAGCATCCGGTGTTCCCATCCATCTATCCAATCCGATCCGATCCGTCCTTCTTCCTGGTGTCCCTGGTGTCCCTTCATCGCGATCATTTGCTTCGTTTGCGTTCGTTTGCTTCATCTCGGTTCGATCGACCAAGACACCTCGCGGTATCTGAGTCTACCATGCCCATGCCGTGGTTATTGCGTCGTACTCCTCTTCGGCGGCCCTTCCACCACCGGCTCCTTCAGCAACCCGCCAGCATCCACCAACTCCAGGTCATGTCCTTGCCCCTGCCCCAACCTCAGCCTCCTCTCCTCCGAAGAATACGTCGGCAACTCCTCCTGCATCTCCCCATTCTCCCCCATCTGCGGTATACTCTCCAAATCACTCGTACTCTTCGGTCTCCCCCGTCCCCTACTCAAACTCCTTTTGCGACCCGATCTCGGCACAGCCGCCAACGTCAACGGAGATAAAAACCCTCCCAGATCTTGTAGCAAGGCGGCCGATCCTCTTCGTAGCCCATTGGCGCTGGCAGGTACGGCGGCGACGGGAACAGTGTTGGGACGCGGTGGCTCGACGGTGGTGGAAGCGGAGGATTCTCGTCGACCGCGGGTGGTGTTTTCGTCGGAGAGAAGACCGCCGTAGTCGAAGAAGGAAACGCGACGGGGCGAGGAGAGGATGGGGAGGTCGTTATGGGTAGTGTTGCGGGGAGAGCCGGGTTGGCTGCTCAACTGGCCTGACATAGACATCAGGTAGTCATCACTACGGGCGGTAGAGCGAGCCTGGGATGAAGAAGATGGTGGAAAATCCCACGAGTGGATGGCATCGTTGTCGTGGTGGTGGTGAATTTGGGCCATAGGGGCAGGGGTGTAATAGCCGCCGCCGCCGTTTCCGTCCGAATAGGGGATCAGCCGTTCGCGCAAATCGGGCTTGACGCCGTAGCCGACGTCGCGGACCAGATCCTCGTCGGAACCCCAGTGACGCAGGGTAGGGCGGCGGCCACCGTTGGGGGCGCCCCCGCCGGGACCCGAGCCGGGGGAGCGCTCGAGAGAACCGGCGGCGATGGAGCTGTATTTGTACTTGCGCTTTTTGACACCGCGGTCGCGGACGAAGGAGCCGAGCACGAGGGCGTTGGAGGCGGCGGTGGCGATGAGCAGTTCGATGGAGGCGTATAAGGAGCGGGATTGTTGGGAGCCGTGGTCACGGATGATGTGCGGGACGCGGTAGACGGTGAAGCCGACGACGCCGAGGGAGAGGGAGAAGAGCAGGACCAGCTGGATCTTGCGGGTCAGGCTCATTTGGGAGCGGATGATCATAGGGATGGGGAAGAAAACGAGGAGGAGGTCGGTGAAGATGTTGCAGACGGCCATGGTGGTGAGTTGGACGTAGCCTTGGCGGCATTGACCTCCAGGGTCCGGAAGGACTTGCGAGTACATGTGGAAGGGCCGGCATTCGACGACGTCGGAGATGATGACGGCGACGAAGGTGGTGAAGAGGGTGACCCGAATGAAGACGAGGGTTATTTCATAGGAACGCTCCCAGCTGACGTTGAGCCGTTTGAAGAATTCCAGGATGGCGTATTTGAGAATCCATAGCCTGCAGACCGTCAGTGAGGTTTCGGATAAGAGACAATGAGCGCCATGTCTCAGCCAGTACTCACGTCAAGGCATAAAGCACTCTGCTGAGCAGCACCAAGCCACTCGCTACTGCCTTCCTCCTCATTTGCTCCTCCGAGAGCCGAACAGACGAAAAATCGGCATTATTTGTCCCATGAACCAAGATAAAGTGGACGCAACCCATGCGCAGTAACAACGGCACCAAAGCCAGAGCGGCCGTCTTGTCCTCGCTGAACAGCGTCTCGGTCCGGACGAAGCGGCCAACCACGCGCAGCAGGATCAGGACGACGCAGAAGATGGTCATCCACCAACATACCAACAAGGTCGGCTTGTCGGCGCTGAATGCACGCAATGGAGGAGGGTCCGAGTAAAGTGTCATAGTGATGGCGGCACCCGGGACATGCCGCCCGTCATCCTCCGGAGAGGGACGAGCGGAGAAGATGGTATACCCCGATGCGAGGGTTTTGTTTAAGTCGAAATGGTCCGTGAACAAGGCTGACTGTGGTGCTGAAACGGCGTTCCTGGATCTGACTCGGGTGGTGGTTTTAGACTTTTAGGCTGCTGTCTTGCTCAATGGTCCTTCTTCGTCCGATGACGCCTGAGTTCGGATGACGGAGATCTGTGCGTAAAACTTTTTCGGACGAGACGATGTCAGGGCGGATAAACAGCTGTGTATATAATTCGGTTCCGATAGTATGAACTGTGTCGCAATGCGTAGATATAAAGCCTTCGGTTTCGTTTAGTGGTGGTGGCGGTCCTTGTGTGAGCATGCTATGGCCGTTCTCTGGTTTCGAAAGCAGGGGTCCTGGATCGCCGAGGATAAGGATATGACGAGGATGTAGACACTATCGCGGATCGAGAGAGGAACGGTGTGGTCCGATAGACAATGCCTTTGTTTGGTTTGAGGCAACGGGACTGCCCGTTGACAGGTTTGAAGAAGCTATCTCAGTCGTTTGTTGGTATGGAGATTGTGTGAAAAGAGGAGAAGAAGGTAAAAGGTTAAAGGGTAAGGTTGGGGTTGGAAAGGATAGATAGGCGACCTCTCGTCAAGGGCTGTCAGAGACGAAGCGAGGCAGAGCCTGCAAATGTCCAAAGAGAGAGAGAGATCCGATTGAGTGGGAAAAGTTGAAGCGAGAACCGAAAACTAATGTCGATCCGCCTATCTTTGGCGGGACTGGAAATTCAAAAGGCAGCTGAGTGAGATGGGGCCAAAACAGTAAGTACCTTTGTATCTTTTGATACTGAAAAGTCGGGCGAGAGGTGGCTGCGGGTCACTTTTATTGTGACCTGATGGAGTGATGGAGGAGGAAGTGGACAAGGAATAGCGGGCTGGGTGGGTTTGTCGGTAAGTGGGCGAATTTGGGAGGTGAGACTGGAAAGGCCAAGTAAATGCAATGGAACTTTGTCTTCCCCTCTCTCTATCCTTTCTGTGCCTCTCTCCCCAACCCTGCGTCTCATCCTCCAATCCTTACCTCCAGTGTAGCGAATGGCTGGGGAGGTGTGTGGTTTGACCTGGGACTGGATGACCTGGGACTGGATGACCCCAGCCTGCCCTGCTGCCAGCTTCCACATCTTGCTCTACCTGCTGCTTGGTAGCGAATCCCGTCATCCCGTTTGGTTACCGAGCTTCCTATTGCGAGGTGTTTGCCTATCTGGGCAACGACGTCAGGGCAACACTTGTGCCTCTGAACTCGGGGTAGGAAACTGATGATGTAGAGATAATCCGAGTGCGAGTTCGAAACAGTCTTATCAGGGTGCTCCTGGTCCGCTCTCTCTTGGGGTTTGCATGTCGCCACTTTGCCGTAATGAGTGCATGGCGACCTGGACACCCGTTGCTTTTCCACCTGGCTGTTGGTGATAAGTGACGAACGAACGAATCGGCAACGTAGCGAATTAGCGAATCCGAATGAGCGCCGGTGCTTTTGATGGTGTTGGCGGCTAGGTTCTAAGCCGTGATGGTGATAGCGCAACGGTATTCGCTCTGAAAATCGGGAGAGAAAGAGAGAAAGAGAGATAAGAAAAGCACGAGCCATTCAGCCAAGAGGCCGTCACTAGCATCGCAATTTCCACGATCCAGGCCCCAGTCTAGCAAATGTCTAGCAGTCTTGGCGCTGGGCGGGAGACGGGAGGAAAATAACATCCGCATCGCCGTCTCCTCTTAGCTTGCACTGGCTTGCTCCATGAGGTGTCCATTGTGAACAAGTGCCGTTGATGCCATCATGTCTCGTGCAGCTTGCCGACCAAGACTCCGTTTTTGCCTCGTGTCCAGAAAGCAACACTGCAAATCATCATCTGGGAGGTTGAGTGTCGTGTCAATCATACTGTATGCGGCATCAATTCCGCAGTGGTAGATTGCACCGTCTGAATTACAAAACTTCAACGGAACAAAGTCAGCGTCTGTGCACTGCGGGATAGCATGGGATGCATGGATCTCGCCAAAGACAAAAAGACAAAAATGACACCGGCCACTGTCGGACTGTCAACAGCCAAGAACAGGCCTCCGTACCGTTTAATAACGCACGGTAGCACTTGAGGATCTCGAACCCACTCGCGTCGTCACCCTATCAAGCTCCGTTCAGGTGTCAAGAGAAGTGGAAAGGGTTCAATTTTAAACTCTGCTCGGCGGTCCAGATTTTGAAACACACAGAAGGAAAGAGGGGATCGGATAGATGCACAAAAACTCAAAATTCCCACGTGTGAACGAGGGAGGGATGAAATCTTTAACGGAAACCCTCGGCCAAGTCTCGTGTGTGTCTCCATTGTGCCCCTCATCTCATCCACCTTCGAATAAAAGCTGATGAAGCTCGTGAGTTGATGTCCTTTTCACTCGGTGTTGTGCCTCGGGAGTCGGGACCTGTGATTGGTCTGACCCAGAAGAAGTTCTTCAGATACCTAAAGTACCTCTACCGAGAGCTAACGCCGGGATCACTTTACGATCCGCGAACGGGTGCTTTGGGCTTAGCTGCCCAGCGTCGGGTCTCCACCCTATACTCCGCCCATTTTAATGTTCACCAAATGTTCACTCCTCTCTTTCCTCTTTTCTTTCACCGCCTGTAAATGCAAAACCTGGAATGCAAAACACTTTTGACGCTCAATGCAGCTGTTCGGCCGGAGAATGACCGTCAAAGTTTTCTCTCCTTCTCTCTTGACGCAATGCGACAACCCGCGTTTCGGTTACACGATTGGAACACTTCAGCTTTCTCCAAACCGTTGCCCAGAAAGATTGGCAAGGTTGGTGAAACCTCACCTTAATCAGCCCAACTCGTATCTCCCATCCCTTTCTCCCGTCTGCCTTTTTATGCTCCTGCTATCATCACACAAAGCTCGCTTTTGCCTAGAGAAGCCACGGAGCCTGGATTACATGGTGATACGGTCCACAACCTCCTACCCACGCACGTTTTCAGGACCATACCCTGGAGACCCTGGGCCATCCCCCAGCCTCTTTTTCGATTGGACAACAAGAGATACAAAATCTCGAGACGCATCCCGAGATTTTGGCGACCCCACGCGGGGACCCCCCTTACTGCTGCTCGCCACTTTCCTTCTCCGGCGCCAACTCTCAAAATCACGAAACCTCCCGACAAGGGAACGAAGGGACGAGACCGGTGAGGGTGAAGGGCACCTTGTCACTGCTCTCTTCTTGGCCTCCAGGGACGCCGCGGGATGCGATGCTAGGAAATAAGGTAGGTGTCATTTTCATGATGACCCTGCTTATCATTCACCACCAAACTCGAACCATTCTTTACCAGCATTTGCCCTCTTTTCGGAATGGTTTAGGGGACTGCCCCATTTATCAAACCGTCCGTTTTCTGTCAGTGTCACGAACTTTGAGACATTGAGGCGTTGATCGAAAATTCCACTTCAGACCGGAGGTTCGTCCGTGTTATTTTTGGTTATGGACATTGGACTCTCTTTTTGGGCCGAAGATCTGCTACTGATGACGGATGACTAATTTCTGATGGGCACCAAAGACACATCCTTATTAATTCTAGCATCATCTCTCCCCTAGTGATCGTGAAGAGGAGTCCTCTTTTCGGATTTTCCTTATCTTTATCCACTGCAAACAAAATGATGCTTGCTTGCTTCCCCCTATTCCCGAGTCTCGTCCGAAAAGGACAGTCCCAACAGTTTGGTACACCCGGGAGCCGGTTTTGACCCCCGTTGCTCCCAGCTCCGTGGATGATCGAACATGCTAGACTGTACGATGGAGATGTCAATCCGGAAGAGCGGGCGGAGCAAATCAAAATACCGTGCTCAGAGCAGCAATAAGCTTCAAGATGATGGGATTTTCAAGTGTGCCATTTGCGGCGCAGACCCGGCCAGCTTGTCCACTTTGACGAGAGCTACGGGATCGCATCCTTTGATCACCAAAGGTCTCCTATCCCCTAATCCGACAGACCTCCCGTCGGTCGTTATAAAGGCTGTCCCATCAACTTGGTTGGTATACACCACTCTGTCGATGCAAGATTCAGGCGGTTTTCTTCCGCCTTGCCGGACCAACGTTGACGATATTGGTAGCGGCATCTTCACATGTTCCCTGAACTCTTACACAGGGTTTCCTTTGCATTTACCCACGAATAAGAGAACACAAAGCAAAGTCGCATGTACTCCTATTCCCAAGTCACCGTCACTCTCTTCACCATTACCACCTATCCGTTACACAAAAGCAACCCGAAATCTCGCTACCCAACTACCTTCTCCCTTGGGTGAATTTTCCGTCCCGGATGCCGCCTCGGAACCAACCCACGAATGCAGCAAGCAAGCCAGTTCAAGTGAACCAACACACAGATACCCGACAGACCGTTACCGTCTCCTCGGGACGGAAACTCAACGCCCTAGACCCGTACCAGATACTGGAAACCAAATTGCAAGTTACAGCGCATTTTCTTTATATTAAGTGTCACATTCCCCCGCATTCACACCCATATCTCATACGTACGCACTCACGTACTTTGACGAGTCAAAACGCTCTGTCGGTATATGGAGTTACTATACAGAATCGGCTTAAAGTGGTGGCGCGCCCGGGATGGCGGTATCACAATCACATGCGTGGTGGTTGTTGGTGACGGGTGGTGACGGGGAGTGGCGGAAGGATGGAGACAAGGGGGTGGTGAACTAGGTAGGTGACAGAGAAATAAATGGCTTGCGGCGCGTGTGTTGACAGGAGATGAAGGATCTAATTGATACAGAAGCAGTCTTGGTCGCAAAGGAGGAGGAATAAATTTGGTTACGTTCTGGTTGTCATGAAAGATGCTGGTGGTCACTTCATTTTTTGACCGGTCGTGTAAGTGCTTCGGTGGCCTAAACCCACGAGTCTCCTCGTTTGGCGATGATTATATGACCGGCGTATCATTCTTTCTGATCCGGTATCAATGAGCTGACTGCACATGTTACTGCTCACAAATATCAACTCTCTGACGGGCTAAAAACTAGAATAGTCAACGACATCCGCGGTAGATAAGATTGGATACCCCCGAAAGGCCATCATTGCATTGACCATCTCCAACGACACCCGTTAATCTGGCTCGGGCCTGACTCACATTGTTAAGCAGTCTTTAAACCTAGATCTCTGGCAAATCAATCTTTAGAATATCGGAAGTCGTAAAGAAGATGCTCCCCGGTAAATGTTTGGCTTCGGAGTTCCGTCAGGTACACGACCAACCTGCACCGCATCCCCTTGACCAAGACTAACGGACTTTTGCGCCAAGACGGAAGTTGTACAAGATATATCTTTCTAGTGTACCATTTCAATGTGGACAAGAAGCATTTTTTGTATGAACCACGGAAACTGTTAGCGCCATAACACAAGTGATCATGGCGAGAAAGCCCGCTAGTCTTGGTCAAAGAGATTGCCGTTATCCTTCCTCCTTATATAACATCTGGAGTGTTACAAATAACCTATTAGGGAAGCTTTGAACTTGATAGAGGCTCAGTTCATCCGATTCATCATCAAAGCGTAGCTATACCAGGCGCAGGCGAGTGCGGGCGAGAACTAGCACCGGGCCGTTCCTTTGTAGGAGGCTGACGTGCTCTTGGGGGTGGAGTGCAGCGTTTCTGAACTTAAACTGAGTTCTTGTCAAAACCTCAAGCTCTTTTTCCAACAATCGTCCTATCGAAATATTGCTTTTGATTACTTGTGAGGTTTTCAGCTTCTTTCAAAGGAGCAGAGCACCTTGATGGTTGTTGTATGGGGTAAACAGCGGGGTAGGCCGATCGACTCCGTCATCGCAGCGTGGGGTAAGACATGCAGCCGCTCGTTTGGTGGGATCGGGGCCAATGTCATCATTAAGTAGCAGCTACGACTTTTGTTTGTCCTACATCAAAACTCTCCTTTCCTTCAATACACCTTCCTCCAGAATCTTTCAGATCATCATCGCAACTGCCCTTCAGTTCAGTCATTTGAGTTGGCCAGCATCATTGGAGAAGCGCAGCCGTCAAAACTAAGAGGGCACTGCAGACTTCCACTTCTTGATCACGGACGTCATCGATGAATGGCTAGACTGCCTTTAAACAACTTGAAGTTTACCATCACCAACTGTCGTGTATTACCATCAAAAGCCCAGAGACTCTTAATTTCAAGCTTCGGTTCTTTATCAAGCAAACCCGGGCTCCCCGCAACGACCACCAGTTTCGCTCAGAGGACCTCGAAAACATCACCACCGAGCTACAACAAGCCACCCACAAGCCGCTTTCTCACAACTACCTCACCGACTTCAACTTCAGCAACCACCAAGTCAACACAACTACCAACCACCAAAATGTCCACCTCTTCAACCACCGCCACCGGGCAACACCCTCACAACCGCCAACCCTCCCCCTCCACCCCACCCCCCTGGCTCTCCCCCTTCCTCTCGCACCTCACCTCCCTCCCCCCTCCCTCTCGCACCTTCACCCTCTCCACTCTCCACCCCCAACCACCCTCCTTCTCCTCCACCTCCACACCCACTCCCTTCTCCTCCACAGTCCCCGTCCTCCCTCGCGCTCGAACCTGCCTCTACCGCAGTCTCTGGGGCCAGCTTCCCGTAAACGACAAGAACCCGGCCGAGTTGAACCCTTCGGTGTACGAAAGTGACCTGATCACCTTCACGACGGATGCTCGAATGGATAAAGCAGCGGAGATTGTTGACACCGCTTCTGAAGAGAGGATCGAAGAGGGAGGCGGGATGACGGGAGGGGGAGGACCGGTTGAAGCTGTGTTTTGGATCGAGTCTGTTAAGGACCATGAGTATCCATCAAACAAAAAAGAGAAGAAAGTGATGACGCAGTGGCGCATTCGCGGGTCGGCGTGGTTGTTAGGTCCTGATGCCGACAGCGAAGGAGCGGCGAAGGTGAGGGAAGTTTTGCGGCAGAGGATGAGGAGGGTTCCCGGCAAACAGAAAGAAGATGAGGAGGGCTGGAGCTGGAGCAGGGAGGTTACGGCGCATTTTGGCAATTTGAATCCGGTGATGAGGGGCACGTTTAGGGGACCGCCGCCGGGGCAGCCGGTGGCGTTCCCGCCCGGGAAGGGGGAGGAGCTGGGGCAGGAGGTGGAGGATTTGCAGGACGAGGTGGCGAGGAGGAATTTTAGGGTGGTGGTTATTGTGCCGACTGAGGTTGATCAGGTCGATTTGTCAGATGCGAGGAGGCCGAGACGGTGGTTGTATTTGTGGAGGGGGAATAGTTATCAGTCGAGGGAGGCGGGTGGGGAGGTGGAGGGGGAGTGGGAGAAGGTTGAGGTTTGGCCTTAGGGGGGTTGGGTTTAGTTCATGGCTGGACTAGATCTTGCGGGTGTGTATCACCAGATGAAGTTGGACGTTACTAAAACTTGGGCAACTTGCTATTTTAGAACCTTACAGTGTGACTACCTAGAGGTAAGTGTCTAAAATTCATGGAAGAGGCCGCCTGGTTCGGTTTCTCTTGTCTTTACCTCTATACAGCATTATCATCACCAACCTCTTTTAAGCAATATTTAAGCAGTTCTCCCACTCTTCCGTTCACCACCGGAAAGTACTGTTTCATCACATACGACCATAGGCGCTCGGAAAACTCAGGATCCCGTCCGATCTCCTCTAGATAAGCCAGTGACCGCCAGACCAGTAGTCGGATCGGTGACGACCGGTGAATCACCTGGTGTTGTATGTTTTTTGCTCCTTCTTTTTGTTTCATTGTCGTTGATAGTTCCTACTAATATATGGGATAGTCCTTAATAGAAAAGCGTCGGTTAGTATGGCACCTACGACTTCGTTCACTAGTCGAGTATTTCATAGTGATTTTGGGGTGTCTTTCTTGTTGTCCTTGCGCCAATCCATCATCGCCATGGAATATACTTCAGTATCCTGCTCCAAGCCGGTTATATCGCAAAAGTGTCACTGTGTTGTAATCGTATCTTATAGGGTTCTTGTCATTAATCGCTGGTCGCTCATCGCTCATCCGGCTCCTAACTCCAAGCAAAGCTCGCTCGCTCAACTCCTCAAAGAAACTCGCTCAAAACCTGCACTCTCGTCCTCGCCGTTTCCGACCCCTGCTCGCCCTCACTCATCGCCCTCATGATATTAAGCATTTGATCTGTTTTACATTGGTCAGCATCATCCATTCATCACTCTCAACCACCCCTCCATGTCATCAACGTAAAAAAGAAAGAAAAAGGCAACTCACGAATATCCCCCCTAGCCCTAACAAACAACGGATCCTTCCCCATCGCCTCCACCCCTCCCTCCTCCTTCGCCGCCTCCCTCAACACATTCCCAATACACAGCGCCTCCAAGAACGCCCGATGGTTAAAAACCCACCACACCCTCGCCTCCGTCTCAAACAGACTAAAAAGCACGAAAAACGCCGTGATGGCATCATGTGCCGCCTCCAGCGTCCCCCTGACATTAACGGGGACGTCTGCGCTTTCGCTGGCGTGCACGAGCATGAGGTTGTGGAAGTAGTTTGAACTCAAAAAAAGCGTTTGGCGCACGATCCGCTTGTTACGTTCAGCCATTTGGGTTAACATCGCCACGTCCCAGCTGCGAAAAATATCCGGAAACGAGCGATAGACGGCGCGGAAGTCGGCGACTAGTTTTGATTTGTGTCGGACGGTGGTGCATATAGGTACGTCGAGACTGCGCGGGGAGCAGATGGTTTCTTGGACGAGGTTGGCGAGGGTCCAGGAACCGCGGAGGTAGGCGATGTCGGTGGGGTCGTCGGAGCCGTCGATGGAGATTTGTGAAAAGGAAGAGGAAGAGGAGGGGTCTAGGTTGGAGACTAGGTCTTCGACTTTGACATCGGTGTGGGTGGCGGAGGGGGGGAGGGAGAGGAGGACGGTCATGAAGGTGTCTTGGAGGAGGACGGCTTGCCAGACTTTTCGGCGTTGTTGTTTGATGAAGAGGGGGGCGGTGGGGACGACTGTTGTTTGTTAGTAGTTGGAAATGGGGGGAGAAAGGGGGAACAGAACGGGAAGGACGAAGGGGAAGAGGGAAGGGAGACATACCAATATTGGGATCACGATGCAACCCCATAGCATACGCCTGCCGGATCAAAATCCCCCCAAACGCCCAACCGTCAGAGGCATGATTATCGTTAATCAAAAAGTACGTCATCAACACCATGGCCTGAATACTCGTAATGCTCGCCATACTCATATAACTCCCCACCCTCAACGCCTGGTTCGCCGCGCTCGCGTAAAACTCCGCAGTCTGCTGGCGCTCCCTCGCGCTGAGTTTACTCTCCACAAACTGCGTGCCTAGCGCCAGCATCACAAACACCAGCGCAATAAACGCCGAATCGCACTTATGTTTCTCCTCCAGGCTCATAGTCCAAAAGTGCTCGTAGTCGGCGAAAAAAGTCTGGCGGTGGATCATGGGATAAACAGGGTCGACGCATTCAAAGTATCGGTCCAGCACCAGGTCGACTTGCATTTTGGCGGGGAGAACGTCGATGACTTCGGGAAGCCCGCCGTTGCAGGTCCAGTAGTTGGCGAAGGGGTGTTCGGAGCCGATGCCGAAGACGTTGGAGGAGCCGGGGGCGGAAAAGGGCACGTTGGAGAGGAGGCCGGTTGAGGTCGCTATGGAGCCGAGGGGTATTCGGCCGTTGCTCAAGACGCGGTCTGCGGCGTTGGGGAGGACGGTGGGGAAAGTGCTGGTGTTCGAGGACGCCTGGTCGGTCTTTTTCCGTGGTGGTTTGGTCATCCGGCGGCCGTTGGCGGCGCTTCGGGAGGTTTCTCTGGAGGTGATGATTAGTATAGGTATCCTGAGAAGGGGGAAGAGGGAACTTACTCAAGGAGGTTGGCGACGTGGGCATATTTGCATTCGGTTTGGCGTTTGATGCCTGGGTTTCGGTAAGTGGATGATCAGGACTCAAGTAGTGGAACAAAATAGATGGGAAGACCTACATGCTAAACAATGAGGTCGACCTCGATCACACTGATGCAAGTGTTAGTGCGTCATCAAAATAAGCTTCAGTTCGGATGAAGGGGGGTAGACAATGACATCAGATGAGAGGAAATATCAACGCCATGCATTTGACGACCAAACTCACCTTTGTCTTCCTCTCAACACACTCAAAACACGACAAAGTCGGTTTATTCCGTTTCTGCTTCTTCCTCTGGGGTCCTCCCCCTCCCGTTATTGTCGACGTCGGCGAAGTGGCACTGCTATCTCCCTCGACGCTCTCACTCGGACCGCCACTCCACCTAGAAGTGGTGCCGCCAAGCCCGCCGGGTCCATTGTGGAGGTGACCGTTGGAGGAGTAGTTCCCGTTGACGCCTTGTAGATCATCGGTGGGTTCGCGCTTAACGCCAGCAACGTTGGTGCTGCCGTTGTTGCTGTTGTACCCCGCCGCCGCCGCCGCTCTTGTTGACCGGGTACCGTATGGGGTTGATGTTGATGACGATGCTGCACCACCGGGTCCGGGTCCGGCGGCGGCTGTAACACTGCTCGTGTTGGACAAGGAGCGGGAGTGGGAGTGGGAGTGGTGTTGACCATAGTGGTGGTAGTGCGAAGGGTACGCATCGGCCGGACTCGGTGAGGCGGCGTACACGGTGGAAGAAGTGGCCGAGCTCGGGGTGAGGACGATCGGCCCCGGCCCCGCATGAGGATGGATCAGACTCACGGGCCCGGGCCGGGGCCTGGTATCCACCGGACCCGGCAAATTTCTTGGCCGTGCGGAGGTAGCGGATACCGATGTGGATCCGGATGCGGCAGCGGTGACCGGCTCCGCTGACGAGAGCGGATGCGGATCCATCGAGCCACGACTGCTGCCGTTGCCGAGGCGCCGCTGATTGTCACCGACAGGATGCCCAGACATCCACATGCGCCGAGCTGCGTCAGTTCCGCAGCTGGGGTAGCCCCGGGAGCCGAGCGGAGGGTAGAAATGCCCGACTGGGAGTGAATGGGTCCGCTCTATCGAGGAACGTGGTGCAAATCACCTACGGCCTCGGCACTTGTGTGTCTTTGACTTTTTGTCACCCTCTGCACTTTCTGCAGCTTTCTCACTTTTCCCGTCGGCCAGCTGTGCTGTGGTAGGCTCGGAAATAACGCAACCTTTCAAATATGGTTTGCTGTGGTTGATGACGGCAGACGAGCAGCAGCGAAACTGCAGCCCAAACAGATGCTGCAGTCGGGAATGTTTGCAGATGGGAATAAGAGGTTGCCGGGAGACTGGTTCGACTGCTTGGTATTCAGGCGGAATTGGAGCGGGATGCCAAGAGTAGCGGATAGGATGCCAAGAGTAGCGGGATGCCAAGAGTAAAGAAGTTGTGAGAATGATGGACCGTTGGACGTCACTGGGGAACCCAGTTCCGTTGACGGAAACCGAAATGCCAAGCGATTGGGGAAACTTGTGTGTGTGACGATGAAAAGCGATGGGAATAATCGAAGGAAATAAAGACGGGAATGAGATGAAAAGCAGAAGAAAGTGGAAAAACACACGAATTGACGGAGCGGGAACAACAAAAGCCAAGCAAAGTGGGTGGGGTTTGGTAAGTGGATGAAAAATGACCCCAAGACTAAAATCCTTCCGATTCCCTACCTTTTTGCTCTGCCCCTTCTCTTTACTAGCTCCAAAGCTTGTTCACAGCCTCACTGTGGTCCAAGTGGAGGATCGGGTCCAGATGAGAGTCGAAATGAGGGGGAAGGGAGATAGGTACCCGACTACGGTACTGTAGTTCGGAACACAAGGAACATGGAGTGTGAAGGCGGTGGCTGACAAAGACTGAATGGACGCATCCGAATGGCGGCGACCTGGACTAGGGGCCTTTCGCGATCGGTAGCTGTTATAGCTGGCGGATATCGATATAAGTCGCCCCCGGACCACTCTCGGTGAGGTTATCGCTTCACTGTGAAATCACCACTGTGGTTATCGACGCCTCTTCATCATTGTTTGGGATTGTGAAAACTAATTTTTTAAACCACAACTCCTGAAGAGCGAATCGCAACAATTCCTTTCTGTTGGGAACGTCGAGGAAAGAACCTCAGCACCTTCCTGAACTAGATGAGCATGTTATTACTAATGTTTTGCGATTGAGGATTTCTTCCCTTTGACTCACATCCGAGTTCATCACATTTTGGCACTTGGTCTTTTCATCAACCTTGTTCCATTCAACATCAATCCTACTTCCTTCTTCACAGAAAGCTGCAAGTTACCAACACTTCACGATGACGGTCGTTGATGTTTCGTTTTCCGATAAATTCAACAATCCCTTTAACGGTGCAAATTTATCATTTTGTGGGGGGGCCGAATTCGAGCCAATCGGTCGCTCTCATTTTCTGCAGGATACGTTTTGAAGCACGCAGATACCTCGACCGCCCCAGCCTTGGTAGCATTTACTAGTGCTCTGAGCGAAGTGCTTAGCTGACAGGCCACGTCAACAAGTCTCACTGGTATCTGTGGGGGGCGCTAAAAATGACAAATTTGCACCGTTAAAGGGATTGAGATCGGCACCTGAGACAATCATCAGAACGTTTGATAGGCGCTAAATCGTACACTGGAAGTGCAGTGTCTTATAGGCGCCATGTGTCAGATTTACTGGTGTGATTGATTGATTCTGTGTATCTGTGTAACTGACTCGAGCTCACTGCTCCAGAAGGTCTGGGGGTTCTGGGGGTAACCCATATTTGCCAAGACCTGTAAATCAGGTGGCTAGGACTCTGGCATCTAACCCACATCTAAGTAGAATGCTACCCTAGAATCTAATATACCCCCTTACTTGTAGATTTCTTTGGTTGCCTCTTTGAGGTTAAAAGTAAAGCTATTTATACATCTTTATTGTCTTTTTATATCTTTAATCCTAATATTTTATTTAGATCTTCGAAATTAACCTCTTTTAGTGCCGGATTATCTTCTCCTCCGCCTTCCTTCCGCGGTGGTACTTCGGCTATGCCTAGTAACTCCTTAAATCTCCTATATTCTAGAATCTCTAGTATTTTCGTTAGTCTATCTACTAGTATCGATTTCGTTTCTAAATATTCGATATTGAGCGTCCTTTTATTAATGATCTCCTTTCTTAACCAATGTCTATAGATATCTATATGTTTTATTTTTGTATTAAAGGTAGGGGTTTCCTTTGTGAGTGCTCTAATAGTCTATTAGTTGTTATATTGTAGAATAGGGATAGGATTTTCTAGTAGTTTTACTTTTAGAGTTAATATTAAATGGCTTATAAATAGGGTTTCTTTTATTATTTTTTTAATCGTATACAATTTTGCTTCTATTATTAATATAGTAACTGTAATCTATTTAGTTATTCTTTAGTGAATTAGATTACTATAAAGTTTAATGGTAAACCTTTATAAATTCTTATAATTACTTTTATTATTAATAAACGAGGTATTAAAAGTAATTTCGAATTTATTATTATTGCTAAAGTAGAGTACTTATATTTTTATTATTCGAAAATATTGTATAACTTTTTTGCTAGCGGCCGAATAAATAGGGCTTGGATTATAATTATATCGAATTAATCTACTTAATAGGAATATAATATTTAGTCGAGTATTAACTATTGCGTATAGTAATAATTTTATATTGATTTAGTAAGTACGTATTTCTATGTAATTAGCGATGCTATTAATTTGGGGAATTTTTGCACTTTTTTATATACTTATATAGATAATATGGGGTTATTAGGAGTAGATTGGTTGACGAATTAGGAGTAGATTAGTCGGAGCATTTTGGTTCGGAAATCCGAAAACCCTAAAGTCGATATAAGCTGAAGGGTTAGGAGTTGATCTCAAGGTATAAAAGGAAGGTTTGAAGTTCTAGATAGCGAGAAGGAAAAATAAGAATTTAGAGAAAATATTATTCTTTTAATAGGAATATACTTAAACTTTACCCTAAATTTTATTCTTTAAACCTTCTTTTAGAAGTAAAGCTTTTACTTTACTTTTATTCATCTTTAATAATTAATAGAGTACGAAATTACCTTCTTTTTTATATCCGAAGTCTTTATCCTTCGACCCTCCCGCTATAAATAGATCTGTTCCCTTTTTAAGACTAAAAGTTTTATCCTTTTCGTTTTAGGGGCTCTAAATTTACTTATTATTCGTTGGATTAGTACCCGTTACGTATTTTAAATCCTTATAATTCGCAAAGCCTTCAAATTCGCTCCTCAAGATAAGATAATAATAGTTAGCGGAGAGATCCGAAACCCGTCTCGTTCTTAAAAGGATATTACTACTACTTATATAAGAATTTATATTATTTTTAAAGTCTATAATTTAATTTTATAATTCTAGGATATTTATAGATAATTTAAGAAGAGAAAGTCTAATCGTACGGTCATTATTGTCTATTTATACGGTGATCCACTTTTTTCTCCCATATATATCCCTAACCCTGCCGCCCAGCAACCGACCCGTACCCATTTAGCACGTACCGCGCCCGCCAAGCTCCTAGATTTCAGGCTATTATACGCATTTGGGGGTTGCATAGGCCACCCTCGTATTGCACTAGCCACCCAGTCAGACTTAGCCATTATTTTAGCACATATATCGTCGTATTACTTCTTCAATTAAACTACTACTATACATATTACCCTATCGCATTCAATTAATTTACTTTAATACCAATACGTCGTATCACTAAGTAAACGAAGCGCTCGCATTTGGTCGACGGTACGGATTGATCCATTACTTTTTAATACGTTTCCCTAGCTAATTGTAATATAGATAGCCGATGCAACAACCCCCCAGCCGACGGGCGCGTACGACCGTGGCGTAGGTAATACCCCTAATGTCACAGGGTTACTTGTGACTATATAGTGATGCATCCCGATGTTCATTGGCAAGTGAACATCGTCCTATCTTTTATAGGTTTGGCTGTGTGGGCAGATGCATCCCCGCCCTGTCATAGTATGTTCACTTACACGGTGGGTTCGATTCCCGGTCGTATTATTGAGGGCGGGTTTTTCTGTGCTGCTTTCCGTCCTTGAGACGACTTTGGGGTTCCTGACGTGAACCTTGGAAACATTCGCCAGAAGACAATGCAACCGCAGAAACCAATGACGACCGCTCAACCCATTGGAAAGGCGCACCCTCTTACGAAGGCCGCCCTTTCAGGTAGTGCTATATAGTACTACCTTGCGACTGTGAATCGCCTCTCATCCGGTACTTAAGTATCGGCTCTTGCAGAGCCTCTTTTAGGGGAAGGTAGTGTCACAGGGTTACTTGTGACTATATAGTGATGCATCCCGATGTTCATTGGCAAGTGAACATCGTCCTATCTTTTATAGGTTTGGCTGTGTGGGCAGATGCATCCCCGCCCTGTCATACCTAATTAAATAATCGACTTCAATTTTATTAACCCTAGTCTAAAACCTTTAATAAATACTACCCTAATCGAGCCTATCCTAATCGAGCCCACCTTAGCGCAACTAGAGATTATAGACTTCTATAATAATAATAGTCCCAACGATAATAATAATATTTCTATTATCGAAACCGATAACGAGGACGAGGAGGAGCGCTACCCTATCTTTATAACCCAATAGGATATATTCGACGAGGTATTCAACGTTATTATTAAGTAGGCTAAAGAGGAGGGATATAGGGTTATTAAAATACGGTTTACTAATAAAGTTAATAATTTCGGTCCTATTCAATATAATATTATTTACGCTAACGGCCTACGTCGATAGTTTAAGGTTTACTCTCGATTTATATTAATTATTAAGAAGGATTATTCTTAGGGAAGGTATTTTAAAGTATTGAAAACTAACCTTAGGAAATAGACTTTTAAATTAAAAGAAGGCTATAATAAATATACTTATTCTCCTAGCTAAAACGTATTAGTCTATAGGGTATTTAATATTGAATATAAAATATTTATTGTTTAATATCTCGATCGTCCTAATATACGCAACCGCTAAATCGTATTTAAATTGCGTAAGAAGTTCCTAAGAATCTAGTTCAAAACTAAATAGCTGGTGAACCTTCGATATACCTTTAAGAAGCGTGCCAACGCTAGCTATAATCCCTTCCAATAGACTATAAAGCTGCTTATAAATAAAGGGGTCTATTTTGAAGTTAATTAGGTAGATAATACTAAGATTAAACCGACTGCCCTCTTTTGGAGTAATCTATGGGGAGAGAAGTTCTAGAAATAGTACCTATAGGTATAATTCTACGATAATATATATAAAATTAATAATAAGGGATTCGCCTTCTTTTAAATTATAAGTATAATTGGACTAGGCTATACCTTTAGCTACGTATTCGGGCTTATAAATAACGAGAAATAGGAGGGGTTTAACTAATTAATAGATTAAATTAACGTTCGTCGTAAAGCCATCGCCGCCGCTACCCTATTAATTACTATTATAGATTACGATAATACTATAAAGGCGGCTATTAAACGAATTTATTTAGAGGCGCGCTCCCAACTTTATATCTTTTACATTAATAAAAATATAGTATTGAATATTAAATGTAAATGGGATAAGAAGGTCGCTGCCTAAGTTACTTAAGCCTATACCGACGCAACTAGTATATAGATATAGTAAAAAATATTAGTATCGATTCTAGCACTTAGGCAAGAGGCCTAACTACAACCTCCTAGCAATACTACGAATTTAGAAGAGTTTAACGAAGAGGATAAACGCGTTATTACTTGCTTGAATTAGCTGGCTAACGGTATTGACTAATTGGGCCCTCCTCCTAATACCGTAGAGTATTTACGGTTTAGACTTTACAATCTTTGGAAGTATACTTATTATATAAAGATTATTAAAAACTTTGATACTACTTAGGAGAGACTCAAAAGTTTCTTTGCGTAGTAAATGGTAATTATTACGTATTTGAATAATACGTATATAGCCGTTAAAGAAGAGTAGGCTATTTATTACGTTAACGAGAGGTTGAATTTCAGTTACCGTACTATATCGCTAATTGAATTAGTTAACTATAATTTGAAGAACTTTATTATTATAGGTATACTTCCCTATATCTCCCCTATATATTTTTATAGTATACTAATTATCGTTGTATATACAGGCGCTAGTCCAGTCGTTTAAATTGTTATTTAGAGCTTTAAAATACTTAATACTATAAAAATCGCGATCGACGAAGCTATCGAGTACTAAACGAAACGTACCAAACTCGAACATCTCAATACACTATAGCTAGGGGAGGCTCTTAATTAGATTTACTAACGAACTATTAATATAGTAATATATTAATATCGTATTACTTTCGGTACTATACCTATAGTACATCGCCCTACCCCCAATAAACTAGAACCGTATACGGGTAAATTTACTATACAATACGGTTTACTATATTCGTATTTATTACTTACTATAATAATTCCCCGATAGGAATTATTAAAGCTAACTAAATTAGACTTTTACTTATTCTAATAATTCTCGAAAAGTTTTAAGGATAAGGATAACTACCTTATCTACCAAGACTTTAACCGTATTGAGAACCTTCGTAGCCGCCCTCGCAATACAATAATATTTACTACTAAATCTTATACTCCCCAACTAACTATATTAATTAATATTTAAACTCCTCCACCTTCTATAACGCCCGCTCAACTCTAAGCGGCGGTATTACGAACCCGGGGACGGCCCCGTTTCTAGCCTACCCGCGGCCGACCGCCCGGAAGAAGTTAGAACCCTATAGTATCGATACGAATTGCCCCTTTAATTTAACGAAATATATTTAATTAGGAGGGCGTAAATTTAGAGGTAAAAGACGGAATTAACCGCCGTAATTTAGCTAGCACATAGACAAGGGGACGAGGCCGACTTCGCGGTAGTATAATAAGAGGAGGTATAAAGGGAGGTAGTAATTCTATACGGGGACGAGGAAGTTATACTATTAGTATTACGAGAAGAGGAAGTACGAGAGGAGGAGGTATAAGGGGACGGGGTACGCTAACTAACATTACTCCTACTAATATATAAAGTAATTGGCGTAATATACGTATCGCTAGTACGTAAGCCTAGTAAGGGGGATTCTGGGGGATTCGCTAGTAGTTAGATTGCTCGATTATACGATAAATATTAAATAGATTATAAATATATAGATTAATATAGATTGAGTACGATTAATTAATCGCTCAATTGAGTGCGATGTACGACCGTACCGCTAAATGCCCTATAAAGTACGCTATAAAATGCCTTATAAAATAACCTATTTAGGGGTGTACATTTGGGCGGGGCATAACATTCTAGGCAAATGCTTAAAATATTGAAATGCCTAGATTTCTGGGCGAAATTTATGAAAGAATACATTTGATATTTGGGAGATGCGAGGGTTAGGGATATGTATGGGAGAAAAAAGTGGATTACCGTACAAATAGACAATGATGACCGTACGATTAGACTTTCTCTTTAAGAAAATTAAATTTAAAATTACTACCCTCTATAATTTATTTTAAATTTATTATAATTTATAGTTTAGTAGGAATATTAATTTTTATATTTGGTAATATATTTTTATTCTATTTTAATTTAGTAATAAAGACGAAATAGGTTTTAAACTCCTAATTAAGCTAGTTAATACGAATTCGAAAAGTTTCCGGCCGGGACTTTTCGTAAGCGCTAAGGCTTTTCCTAAATCCTTCGGAATACCGATAAAAATATTAAGAAATAAGAAACGAATTGCTAATTAATTCCTTCAACAACGAAAAACTTTATATAGCTATTATAAAATATTATTTCTAGATATATACGGACTTATTACTTCTTTAATTACTTTTACTTTACAATCTATTTATTAATAAGTAATATAATTTTTCCTTTACTATTCGACCGATAAGAAAGATACGAAACGACCGATTAATATAGAAAAAGATTAGAATAGATACTAGAATTAGATTTAGAACCGATACCGATATTATTAACCGAAAAGAATATATGACGAACCGAATAATTAGATAGTAGATTAGTATTTCGTAAGTATGTACTTCGCAAGTATATACTTCGTAAGTATATACTTCGCTAGGAATAGATTTTTAAAATTTATATACTTTCGACTTTAGTGTCGAATTTCTTATTCGTTTTACTTCACTCCTCTTTGGCTATATTATATTAATAATATAGGCCGCCCTATTAATATAGTATAATATAGCGAACTTTGTAAAGAATATAATATAAGTCGGTAAAATTTATATTTATATTTAGTTATAAGCATTTAATTATGTATTCGAAACCGAATTCTTACTTTATAAATTAAAAGATTTAATTAATTAGATTCCTTCTAATAAGGGATATTTATAAATAGAAGTCTATAATAAAGATCTATAGCCCTACCCTTTTTACTATTGGAAATTATTATTAATATTAATATATATAAGACTTTATTTCTCTTTAATAAATATTTATCTCCCCCTTTATAACCTTTCTATCTATTACGATACTAATTTATTAAACGAATTAATACCAAATATTATAGGTAACGATAAGATTAACAACGATAAAACTAGTAATAAGAAGGCCGGCGAAAATAATTAGAATAATTAGAAGAAGACTATAAAGGTCTTTTCTAAGGCTCTCGAAACCGCTACGAACCTTATTATTAGAAATAATAACTTTACTTTTATTCGAAATATCGTCCCTAAGAAGAAATTTAGCGGTAAGAAGGTTACGGAATATTTTAAATTTTTTAATAATAAGGTTAGATTCTATACCTTCGAGAATAATAAATTTAAGATTAGTATTTAATTTAATTAATATAAGAGAAATCCGAGGGATATTAGTAAAGGCCTAATCCGTAGGTTAAAGGAAAAGAACGAATTTACTTAGGATAATTTTACTAGGGAATTTAAGATCGCTTTCAATATTAGAAACCCCGAGTAAACGGATAATATATTTATAACGCTAAAGAAATTCTACTTTAAGAAAATTGGCTACTATAAATTTAAAATCGTCGACGCTATTATTTCTTATATTACTCTCTTTATTCAATAAAAGGAATCTAATTATATAAATACTAAAATTTCGATTATTAAGAATTTTTATAAGAAGTTGAATTTTAAAACGCGTTATATAATCGGCAACTTTATAGGAGAATATAAAGAGGATTTATTTAAGAAGGATTAGATAGAATTTTCTTAAGAGCTAAATAAAATTATAGTAGAATTTTTCGACGATATTAATACTTTTAAATCTAACGCTTCTTCTCCTTCTAACTCTAACAACGAAGAAGTAACCTTTAGGAAGGTTAAAATAATTAAGTAGATTATTAAATTAAATTCTAATTCCGACGAGCCTATTGTAGCGACTAAGTAGAAGATTATTAAAACGATTAAAATTAGGAGCAAATCTCCTCCTCCTCCTCCTCCTACTATACTTCCTCTTACTCTTACCCTTATTCCGGATAGGGCTATAGAAAAGCTTATTACTAATTTTAATAAAATAATTATCGTTTAAACTAAGGCTATTATCCCCCTAATTATATAGTAAACCCCCCTTATATAATATCCAACCTCCTATTTACCGAATTAAATTAGTATAGTTCCCTCTACTTAAACTACTACTATTATTATTTATAATAATAATAATTATCTTAAGGGAAGAATAAATCCCAACCCTAATTAAATTTATTATTAATATAATAAAAATAGTTATTACTAATACGAATATTAAGAGAAGGAATTAAATATTATATATTAGCTCTATATTTACTTCCGGCCTAATAGAATTAGGTAAATTAGAGCGTAAGTCTTCTTTAGCGGAAGTATTAATTTTAAGAATTTTATTAATTAGCAATTCGTTTCTAATGTAAGTTCGAAGGGTACCGTTAGCAAACTAGTAAAATTATTTATAATTATAAACCCTAATAATAAAAATTATTAAATAAGCTTCAAAAAATAAGAATTTAAATAATTTAAAAATAAAAATCCGAATAAGCCCGACTTCGTCCCTAATTTTAACTTCCTTAGTAATAATATTAAATAAGCGTAAGAGTAAATTAAAGTATTATAGCGTAAAACTACGGCTATAAACGTAATCTAGATAAAATTGTAGGATAAATTCTACGGCTTAACGCTAGTATTTCGTAAAAAGATAGTAGCGATTTATATTATTAAGCCCGCTAGGATTGAAAAACCTAAGGAGATTTTGAAGAGGCTTATTTAATCGGAGTAGATTATTAAATTATTTAATTCCGATAGCGAATAAATTAATCCGAAGGCGAAGTTTATTAATAAGTCTATTAATAAATCTATTAATAAACCCGTTGGTAAACCTTTTAATAAAGTAGTTAATAAGGCAGCCGATAAATTTATTAATAGATTAGTGGTTATTGCGCTTATAGACGTGAAGAAGGTTCGTATTGAAGAACCTAATGTAAATTCTAGAGATACTATTATATTCGATTCTATTGTCACAGGGTTGGCTTTGGTGGTTAGCCGACATTGGTAACATTGCCTATATAGTATACACTTCGGGTTCTACCTTGCAAGCAGAACTTCGTCTATCTTTTAGTAATTTGACTCAATGGCCAAAGTGCACGCCTTGCCCTGTCATAGTAAGTTCTACTTAACGGTAGGGAGGTCAGGGGTTCAATTCCTCGTAGGGACATATCGAGAGCGGTACTTTCCAAAGTACAAAAGAACTCCGACCACAGTGCTCGGTTCTCCTCGGTTCTCCTTCGGAGGCGAGCTATAGAGGCGAACCTGGTAGCAGAACCGTGGATAGAGGCACGAATAGAATGCAATACAACAACCGCAGCGACCGATATATCCCAAATCCCCCATTGGAACCATAGTAGTTCAGGTAGTACTATATAGGCAATTCTTCCCTCTTAATATCAAGTGGAATGACATCGCTTTAAAGGGAGGTAGTATCACAGGGTTGGCTTTGGTGGTTGGCCGACATTGGTGACATTGCCTATATAGTGTACACTTCGGGTTCTACCTTGCAAGCAGAACTTCGTCTATCTTTTAGTAGTTTGACTCAATAGCCAAAGTGCACGCCTTACCCTGTCATATCTATGCCTCCTAACGTCGAATTTAGAAAATAGTCTTCTAAACGAGACGCTAATATTATAAAAGGGAAGAAGGAGAATAAATCTATTCCTATATTAAAAGGGGACGAATCTATTTAAGAATCTATAGAAAAGGAGAAGGGTATTCTTTTAGCCGAAGTTAAGGATTTAAAGGCTTATAATAATATTGCGGAGTTAAAGGAGTTTTTCCCTTTAATAATAAAATTAATAAACGTTAAAGTTAATACTACGATTAAAAATATTATTAAAGCGAGCCCTACTTATATTAACGTTATTTATAAATAGGTAGATTTGATTAACTCCTTTAGTACTTATACTAATTCCGATTCGGTATTAAAGTATAATTATAATAGCAATACAACCTACAATAATAGTATTAAGGCAAATAAGTTTAAACCTATTATTCAGAAGCCTAATACTTATATTAATATAATTATTACTATTAATATTCATCCGAAGCTAAGAAATAATAATTTCGTTAATATATTTATTAGGAAGGTTAGAAGTATATATAATTAATTCGACTATATAAATATCCCGGATACCCCGTACCTTAATTAGTAAATCTTAAGTAAGTTTAAGATTAAGTTTATAAGGATAGTATTTAAAAATAGCGGGAATATTACTACTAATTCTATTAAATAGTTAAATATATTTAAAATTATTAATATTAATAATATTATTCGCCTTATTCCCTTATTTACTTTAATAATCTCCGTAAAAGTTAAAAGAGGTCCAAAATATTTTATATTATTAAATATTAGAACCGAATACAATACTATTTATAAAGACCTAGTAAATTAATTTAACCTTAATTCTATCGAAATTGAAATTACTAATATAAATAGTAATAGAAATAGGAAGGGATTTTTTAATAAAATTTATAAAAAAATTTACCTATTCGATAAAGGAAGAGAAATTCATTTTTTTATTATTAAAAATCGTCTTCCCAACTACGATATTATTTTAGGGCTCCCGTTTTTCTAAAACGCGAATATCTATATCCAATACGATAAAAATAACAAAAATTATACTACGATCACTATAGACGGCGCTATTATCTATACTATTCTAATTACGAATCCCGAATTTAGTAAGAGTAAAATTAATAGCCCTAGTAAAACCGGAGTTAATTAATATGTTTAACCCCTATATAGTTAAGAAGTTAGGGCGGAATATTCCTAATTAGATAGAGTTTGAAGAAGATAATAAAAAGCTTTTTATTTTAACGGACGAAATAGTATAAGAATTTTTAGAATTTTTATATAACGAGTGCGAAAAATATAATATATTATACAAAGTTTAGGAAAATATTATTAGGATAGAAGCGAATCCTAAAATCAATTCGGGATAGGAGGGTAAAAGCCTAACCCGCCCAATATAAAGTAAAGGAAGAGATCTTAGGGCTAACGATAATTATAATAAACGGGCAAAAATAAAATTAGAATTTAAAGTAGTTACTTAGAAAATAAAGCGTAAAATTAAGAGAATATTAGTTAGGGAACTTAAGAAGGTTATTAGGAAGGACGTACAATAATTTATAATAAAATTAAGGTTAAATAAGAAGTAATTTCGAAAAGTATTAAATCCCTTTTCTATATAAATTAATACCCTTTATAAAAGAATTGCTTAGAAAATTAACCCAATTAATAACGTTATATTAAATAGATTTAAACCTAAAAAGAACCCTAATTAAAAAGTAAATAAGTTAATAATTTTATAAAAACGGATTAATAATACTCTTAAAAATTTTAATTCCGAATAAGATAATTATATTTTCCTTCGGTTTACGGAATTAATTAGAAGTTTGTATTTAATAAAGGAGCGCCTCTAAAAAATATTCAAAAAAGTTCAAAATATTCTAAATAAGGGAGAAATTAAATTATTTATTTATATTCTCTATAATAGAAAAAAAGCATTCGCTTAGACTTTCTTTAAATATAGGAAATTTAATCCCGATATTATTCTACTATAAAAAATCCGTATTATTCCTTATTCCGCCTAATAAATTAAAGTAATCCCTATCCTAAAAATACTTTATAATAAAGTTTGTAATCTACTTAAAGATAGAATTAAAAAAAGTATTTTAGAGGAAAGTTATACTACTTATAGGAATAATTAATTCTTTATTATAAAGAAAAACGGTAATCTAAAATTAATTAATAACGTATAGTAGATTAATAGGGTTATATTAAAAAATATAAATCTACCCCCTAATTATAATAATCTTAGTAAAAATTTTAAAGGTTATAAAATAATCTCTCTTCTAAATCTATTTTTTAATTATAATTAAATTCCTCTTAATAAATCTAACCGAAATATTACAACTTTCTCGACCGATCTTAACTATTTCCAGATAACTACCCTTCTTTAAGGAGGTACTAATTCCGTTACTTAATTTATAAGAGTAATAATATAAATATTCTATAATTTAATCCCTAACGTTTATTAACCTTACTTCAATAATATTTATATTAGAGGGCCGAAGAGTAATTATAATAGGGAATTAATTAATTCCAAAAATATATAGAAATATATTTTTAAACATTTTATAAATATTAATAAAGTCCTTCTTAATATTAAATTAGCGGGAGGGACCGTTATAATAATTAAATTTTAATAATACTAAAAAGAAATTGTTTTAATAAATTACTTTTATAAACCTGATAAACGCTTTCCAACAAATAAGAAAGTACGAATAATTAATAAATAGATTTATTATAAATACTAACCTTATAAAAAAAGTAAAGAATTAAAATAAGTTAAATCCTTTTTAAATATTATTAAATATTACTATATTTAAATTAAGGGGTTTAGTATTATTATAATTCCTTTATATACTTTAATAAAGAAGGGAGTAAATTGGTAGTAAATTAAGAACGAATAGTTCGCTATAGAACAATTATAATATATAGTAACTACTACCCCTATTCTTATAATACTAATTTACGATAACGAATAGTATAGGACTATTTACTTTATAACTAATACTTCCATTAATAATTAAGGTATAATTCTAGAACAGATCGGCCCTAACAATCGCCGTTACCTATATTATTTCGAGAGTAAAATTTAATTTAACGCGGAAAAACGTTATAATACTTATAAAAGAGAGCTTCGAAGGCTTCTTTATACTTTAAAGCGTTTATAACACTATTTATTTAATATTCATTTTATTATTAAAATAAACGCTCAAGTATTAATTCATTAACTTAATAGTATTACTAATAATATCCTAAGCGTACTACTTATAAAATAAATCGCTTAAATTAAACTCTTTAATTTCGATATTAAATATATTATAAGTAGTAAAAACGGAATTACTAATAATTTATCCCGCAAATTACCGGGCCTTATAAATTTATAATATAAAGAATATATCACGGGGCGAGAGGGCACCGTTGGGGGTAGGGTAAGATATGCGTTGTTGTACGAAGGAGGAGAAAGGGAAGTGTGCGTGGAGGACTGGCTATATGGGCGAGAGCCTAGACAGGCCAGTCCGTGCGCGCGCACGTGAGACTGCACGTGACGAAGCATGTGACCAGTGCTAGAATACAAAGAAAATATCAACGATTATATTAATACGTAAATCTATTTTATTTATATTACTTATATAAATAAATCTATACTAATCCTCTAAAGAGATTAGTTTAAAGAATTATATAAAATCGTTTAATATCTTTTTATTTTAAAGACCCCGGAACGCTTATATAAATTAATTCTCCGACGCTAATTCCGGCTTAACGCTTTAAAATATTTCGTTTCTAACGGAGCCTTTTAGTTACGACCAACCTATAACGGTCAATTACTAAAATAATTAATAAATACCCTTTAAAAACGAAAGCTAATTATAATTTATTATTATAATAAAACTAATTATAGAAGAAGGGAAAATACTTACCGACGGATTACCGAATACTATTATTAAAAAGGGATATATTCCTAAATTAAGGAAATAATCCGCTCCTATCTTACGTACTAGAAATTCAATTTTAAATAGTATAAAGACGATTACTAGTAGATATATCCCAATCCCTAACCTTTTAAGAAATAAATTTTAGATATCTAGTATTTAGAAGGGTTAAAATAAAAGAAAAAGTATCCTTTATTTAAAATTAAAAATAATTTAATTAATTATATTAAAACGACTATTTTAAATATTATTAAAGCCGATAAAATCGTTACTTTCTTATAAACTATTTTTTTTTATTAGGGATATCCGTTCGGGATCCTAATTAATAATAATCCTAAATTTCGGGGAATAGTTATAAAAATTTATATTTATTTAGGAATTTTAAAATATTATATCGCCCCTTATAATTCGCGAATTAATAAAGTAAATAAATAGGGATATACTATTATTACCGCTTCTTTAATAAAGTTAATTAACGGTAAAGGAGAAAATTAGAGGAAATACCTTTTTTATATTATTTTTACCGACTGTACTACTATTCGAGGAAGTTATAGTTATATTCCCTTCTAATTAATTTATAGTTATAATTTAATTATACTTATTAAATTTGATTTACCTTTTTAGCGGGTAATTAATTAGTAAAATAATAATTAGAAATTTATAATTAAGGAATTAATTGCTACGGTTACTAGTATGTATAAGGAAATGGAATACTGTTTTACTTAGGCTACTAAAAAGGTTATTAAAATTAGGGAAAAAGCTGCTAATTATAAGAATCGGGTTAATAAACGTAAATTCCGATTAAAGAATATTAAAATCAAAGTTAGAAATTTAATATTAATTTATAATACTTTCCACTATATAAATATAAACGTAATTAAGAAACTAATGTACTATTAGTATAGACCTTTCCGAATTTATAAAATTGCTAATAGGAATGTTTATTATGTATTTACCTTTAACGGAATTAAATTCGCTAAATTGATTTCTTCTAAAAAGATTAAAAAGTTTATCGTTTAGGATAGTATAATATTGAGTCCGGATAAACCAGATTCGCTATTAAATAAAATTAATTTAGAAGTAATTAATATTACTTTAAATTTTAATATTAAACCTATATAAGATAGAGAATTAATATTTATAAGAAATTAAAAAGAAACCGCTTTAAAAAGTTTTACCCGATTTAATATATAAAAGAAAAAGATAGAAAAATAATTATAACGGACCGACGTAGAGGTTTATTTACTTATTAGTTAATTATTAGGAATTTAGTAAATAATTAAAAATAGTAAGGAAGAATTATAAATTTAGAATTTCTATTTTTAATCCGTTATTTGAATAATAAGGGAAATTATTTCTTTTAATAGAATTTTTTTTAATTTTTAGCGAGAGTAGTAGATTAGGTTCTAATTACTTTCGAAGGGAAGATTTAAAGGAAGAAAAGAAAAGGTAAGAGCCTAAAGTAAGATTTGAATTTATTATATAATATATTTTTTATCTAGTATTATTTTTCCTAATAAGTTTTTTTTTCGAATTTTTCTTTCGTTTTTTAATTTTTCCCCCCCTACCGATCCACACCCCGATAAAATCAACCGTACTAAAATAAGTTTAACAACAACGGATAAATTTCAATTTTAGATCTTTATTTAAATTAGGTTCGCTAAATACCTTATTTATATTAAAACCCTTATTTTCTTCTATAATTATAGGTAATATCCTTTTTTTTTTAAAGGCTTAAATACTTCTAATATTAAAACTTTTACCCTTTAAACTTAATATTTCTACTTTATATTAAATATACTCCCTCTATATTAATAAATTATAAAAGATAATTTTATAATTATATTCCTAATTTTATAGAATATATCCGTCGATCTTAAAAGGAACGTTAATATTATTTATTTAATTATCTTTAAAAATACTATATTCCCCCTTAAATTTACCATTGTAATTACAATTATAAATTTCGAAAGTATTAAGGAATTAAAAAAAAGTAATATAATTGATAGCCCTTTTATTATACTAATAATAATTCTTATAAATCCCCCCCTTTATATTTAAATTTAAAAATATACAACCGATAAAAAGAGCCTAAATAAATGGAGTCTTCTACTATTATTTTTCGGTATAAACGGAGGTATAGGTTTTCTAAAGCTTTTAAATATAATAAATATATATAAAACGATTCCTAGGGAAGAATTAATAATGAAAATCGGAAACCTATAAGAAGGAATTAATTATTTATTCCTTTCTAAACGCTTAAATTATTAGTACGAAGATATATTCCTTTTTTATATTTATATAGTAATTATAATAACTTTAAGGCTAACTACCCTTTTTCTCAATATAAATCTATTTGTAAACCATCTTCTTCTTTTTAAAATCCCAAAAACGGTCCTAAATCGTCTATCGGTACTTATAAATTAAGCTAAAAGACGAATAGAGGAATCCAAAGTCGTTAAAAAACTTAAGTAGGATTTACTCTAAATAGAGGAGGCTAACTATCGGAGGAAAAGAAATTTAATAAACCCGTATATAATCGGCGAAAGCCTAATATTAAAGAATAAAAGGAGTATTTTGAAGGCTATTTTTAAAAAGAATACTCTTACTAAATAAATTAATATATATTTTTAATAAAATTTATTATTTACCGTTAGGACTATTACAGGGTTAGCCTACCTATAACCTGCCCAGCACTGAGTACTACTATTACAATGTGCCAGAATGCCTCGGCATAACTCAGAGCTATACCGTCCGGTTACGTACGTAGACACGTAACTTCGGGCTAGTTCTAGGGCTTTCGCCTATATAGCCAGCCCTTTACGCACACCTCCTTTCCCCTCCTCTATATAATAATATATATTTTACCCTACCCCTAACTATACTTCTACCCTATAATAATTTATTATACCTCTTTAGCGCTACGCGTACAAATAGGACTTCAAAACTCGGCCTATCATCGAGGTACGAGTATAGGCTTTATCCTTCTTTTAAATTGAACGAAAATCTATATCTTTATAAATACTATAAGGAAACCTTAATTTGCCTATTTAAAGACGGGGTCCGCTCGTAATACCCGTAATTCCTATCGATTAATTCGATAGGCGATATCGAACTCCTAAAGGTATTAATACTTAATATTACCTTTATAAATAACTTTATTACAATTACCGCCGTCGGCTCCTTTTAAATTACCGACCCGTACAACGCCGACTTCTACGAGACTTTTTAAACGGCTTTTACTACTTTTAACGGCCTTCCTACTTCTATAAGGGAAGAATAATACACTATTAATTTCTCTACTAATATTATTTTCCGCGATACTTCTCTCTTTTTCGGCCGCTTACTCAACGTCGACTCCATTACTACCCTCGCCCAATTCTAATCTATTTAAGAGGAATTTTAATTTCTCTACGAAACGTATATTTAATTTAAAATTAAAAACGCTCGCCTCCTAAATAATAGTATTCTCCTTAAAAAGAAATATTCCGTCCTTAAGAAGACTTACACTAATACTAATTAATATATTAGCGAATTCGGATTAGATAATAAAGCCCTTTAATAGGCTTTCGATTCTACTATTAAAGCCGCTAAATCCCTATAAAAGAAGCTCAAACGCACCAATTCCGTAGTTTTTATTCTTAAGGACGCTATAATATCCGCTTTTATTATTAACAATTTTACAAATTGTTCTTCCCGCGCTTACATTAAACCTTTCGACAACGAGGGCGAAAACCCTTTAAAAAAGGCTAAAAAGTATTGTACTTAGCGTATAAGGATTACCCTTATTTAATTAGACAACCCCTCGTTCTTCTTTAACGAGCGTAAAAAGTTCTCGCTTATTGCTAAATCCTTCGAAGGCGCCCCCTTCTCTACCTACGAAACGGCCTTATTTTATATCGTCGATTTCGATTTAAATAAAGAAAAATAGAAATAGAAGATTATTAATACCTTTATTAAGGAGGAATTTAATATTAAATATAATAATAATAACCTAATTACCCTTATCCGCCGCGAATTAGATAACTTTATTATAAATAAGAATATATATTAGTCCGACTTTAAAAATTAATAGACCTAAATTATCAACCGCTATAACTTCGATAACGCTATAAAAGTCTACTTCTTTAAAAACAAAATTAATAATAAAATTCGCGCTACTTTTACTATATAAATTCCCTAGCCTTCGGGCTCGGATTATTTTAAATAATTTACTTTAATTTATACCCTCGTTTAATAATTCGAAAATAATATCCACCGTTCCAAAATTAATAATCCCTTCTATAAACCTTACAACCCTACTTCTAGCGCAACTTCTTCTTCTACGGCTATTTATATTACAATTAACTATAGTAGTAATATTATAGACCTCGATAAGCTATCCGCTATTAATATCGTAGTCTATACTATAATTCTTTAAAATATTTTTAACTTTTATATAAAATTTAACGCCTATACCCGCTATGGACGCCCCGGCTACTATTCCTCCGCTTACTACGGCAAAATAAATTTCCGTAAAGAATTCCCTCCTTCTACTTATAATAGTGGCCGCGGCCGTAATAGAGGAGGTAAGGGCGGCTCCCGTAGCGGCTATAACTAATAGTCCGGCCAATCCGGGTATAGCTAATAATCTAAATACGGCTAGTAATCTTATTAAGTTAATACTATAATCCCTAATAATACCTAATTAATTCCCTAATATTAATAAGGCTTCGTCGGCCCCCTTTTAAGTAATAAATAAAGAATTATCGATTAGGGAAATATATAGCCTCTTTACTAAATTATATTTAAAGGCCGGAGTTTATAGGAAGAAAAGGAAACGTCCCTATACTATTTAATATTATAAAGATAAATAAATCTTCTATAAATAACCGTTATAAATAATTAAATACTTTAAACTTCTCTATTTACCTTTCTAACGGGCTATATAAATTATACTACTCTACTCTTATTAATAATAATTATACTACTCTTAATTTTATTAATTATTCCTTCGTTTATTATTATTACTTATTAGTTTACTATTTTACTACCCCTAAAGTCCTTTATTTTATTAATAAGAGGGAGGTAAAAGGCGGTAATATTACCTATTTTTCCTAATTTACTATATAAGTAAATTTATATTACAAAACTATCGATCTCCTTATTTATAACTTCGCCCCTAATAACCTAATTATCTTCGGCCACCCTTAGTTTACCTATCATTCGCTAACGATTTCGTAACCCTTTAATACCTTCTCTTTTACTTCTACTTATAAAGCCTGCAATTGCCTACTAACCGGTTTATATTAAAATTTACACTACGCTCCGTCTCTATAGACGGCCTCCTAACCCCCTAATTTAAAAGTAATAAAAACCAATATAATAACGTACCATACTCCTATAATTAAAAATACTAAAAACGAGGGCGATCCTTACCCTCCTTCGCCAACCGAGGCTATTACCCGAACCCTCCTAATTATAAAGCCCGCTCCTTTAACCCTAAATGCGGACCCTTCCCCAACTTTAATTACAAACCCCGGCCCGGCCTTAATAATATTATACCGTACCTCCCTAACCTCCCTAATCCAATAAACCTTTCGCCGCCGCTTTAAATAAATCGCTAATTAATTCAACCCTAAACTTATCGGTCGTACCTTCGTAAGCCCGGGCTAAACGTTTATACTCTCAATAACTTCCTTCGCTCCCCCTTACCTTCCCTCCTTTCCCTATAACCCTATTAACCCTAAAAATATCGAAGAATTCTTAACGCCCAACTTTTTCGAATTTACTAACCGCTTTAAACTTCAAATTATCCGAATAACCCGGGCCAATATAAAAGAAAATATTAAATATATACGCGATAAAGAATAAGCGGAGGATAATTTTAATAAATTAAAGCCTTTTATTCTTAGTAATAAACTAATAATTTAAATTATTAAATAAATCCTCTTCGATTACAGCTAATAATATAAAAAGTTCTTCGGCTCCAATTTCTACCTATAAATCGACGCCTTCGTAGACTAAAATATAAAAATAACCCTCCGTATTACCCGAATCTCAAACTCTATCCCCTTTAACAGTACGAATAGGGATTTTATTAAATATAAGGGGGTTATTAATAAATATTTTATAATTAATAATATTACCCTTAATAAAATTACCTCCGAAAATACTAATATTTTCTATAAAAAAGCGGATAAACCCTATAAGACTAACGACTAAATCCGGACTAAACTCCCTAATTAATATTAATATTATATAAATACCTTCCGCTAAATTATAATTAAAATACTCCCCCCTAACCGTATTTATAATTTCAAAATCGAATTCAAACCCGGAGAAGAAGCGCCCGTAATACGCGGCCGCGCTTTTAACCTAAACGAATTCAATATTATTAAATAATAAATCGATAATAACCTTTAAAAGAAATTTATTTGGCCTTTTTAATCCTAAGCCTCCTCCCCGGTCCTCCTCATTAAAAAATTAAGAGGCGGAATCCGTATTTACGTCGACTATTATAGTATTAATAATATTATATTTAAATTTCGCTACCCCCTTCCTTTAATTAAGGAAATATTCGACGCTATTTACTGTACTAAGATTTTTATTAAATTCGATATTATCGCTGCTTTTAACCGTATTCGTATAAAAGAAGGCTACGAATAGTTTACTACTTTTATTACCCGCTTTAATCTCTTCGAAAATTTTATCGTCCCCTTCGGTTTTTAAAGCGCCCCCAATACTTTCTAGAACTATATTAATAATATCCTTTATAACGTACTTAATATTTATATTACCGTTTACTTTAATAACGTCTTTATCTACTCGGATAACGAATAAGACTATAAACGCTATATTAATAATATTTTTAAACGGTTAGCAAAAGCGGGCCTTAATATAAATATTAATAAATACAAATTCTATATTAAACGTACTAAATATTTAAAGTTTATTATTACGCCGGGTAATATCGAAATAGACTTAAAGAAAGTTAAGGCTATTATTAAATAGCAAATTCCAAAGTCTAAGAAATTCCTCTAATCTTTCCTCGGCTTTACAAATTTTTACCAACGGTTTATATACTCCTTCTCCTTAATTATAACCCCCTTCTACGAATTAATTACGAAAAACGTACCGTAAATTTAGACCGACCGCTATTAGGCCGTATTTAACTCCTTCAAATAGGTTTTTATTAACGGCCCCGTCTTTAAAATCTACGATTAAATTAAAAAGACTATAGTAGAAATAGATACTTTAAATTAGGCTATAAGCGGTACACTCTCTTAATATAACGATAAAGGTATTTTATACCCTATCGCCTATTTTTCGGCTAAATATAACGTATAAAAATATAATTATAATATTTATAATAAAAAATTCCTCACTATTATTAAAGCCCTCGAAAAATAGCGCCCCGAATTCGAAAGCGCCCAAATTCCCTTTAATATTCTCAATAATTATAAGAATCTCGTTATTTTTATAACGAATAAGCAATTTATTTAGTAATATATACGCTAATCCTAATTCCTCTTATAATTTAATTTCCTAATCCGCTATACTCCTAGCCCCTAAAACTTTCGCCCAAATATTCTCAATTATAAGCCTAACGACCGCCCTATAAGTATAGAAGACGACTGCTTCGCCGCCCACTAGAAATAATTCCTTAACCCTTCCTAATTCGAAGAAGGTTATTTTAAAATTAATAATCCTATAATTACCTTTAACCTTTATCTCTTCGGCCTTAAAGACTTCAATAATTAATTAACCGATAACCTTATCCGTATTAATTACGAAACCTCCCTATTTCTATAAGAATTTACAATTTACTTATTAGATAAATCCCTTCGCCGCTAACCGCTATCGATCCGCAAAATCTTTAACTACGCCTTCTTTAAATATTACGTCCTCCCTAACGGAATAGCGAAATAATATAATTATATTATTATCGACCCCGAAGATAAAGAGTTTTAATTCTAATTAATTAGTCGGTAATACAATTCGCTTAATATAAATTACTTAGGTAAAGATATTACGTATAACCTATTCGCTCGCGAATTCTTTTAGGAAGGTATATATTATAACGTCCGCCTCTTTTATAAAGGCTACTTCCTATATATAAAAACGAAATTTCTCAAACGTAATTCTATAAATTTCTTTAAACCTACCGCTATTTCCCTAACCCTATAAAAGGATATTTTAATCGATTATATTACCCCGCTACTACCTAACGAATACCTCGGGCAAACCTTCTACTATATTACCATTATTATAAATAAATTAATAAAAATACGGTATTATATCCCTTATATTATTTTTAAAGCGGAAGAATTCGCCGATCGCTTTATCGACCGGATTTACTCCCTATACAACTTACCTAATATTATTATATCTAATAAAAACTCTTAATTCATCTCCCATTTTTAAACTACTTTTTATAATCGCCTCTCTATTATATAAAAATTCAATTCTACCTTCTACCCTCAAATTAATACCTAAACCGAATATATTAATACGAATATAGAATAATTCCTATACCTCTATATTAATTAAATATAAATAAATTGGGTAAAATAATTCCCGCTCGCGGAATTTTCGGGTAATAACGCTATCTCCTCTTCTATAAGCGTCTCCCCGTTCTTTACCAATTACGGCTATTACCCTTGTATAAGTACCGAACTTTATTCCCCGCCGCTCCCCAACCTCTCCCCTACTTAATTAAAAGAATATTATAAAGCTACCGAATTCGCCGACTATTTTTAAAAGATCTAGGACTTCGTCTCCTAATAAATTTATTATACTTAAGAACGATACGAAACTAATACTAATAAGTACTATATAAATTTAAATAAATATTAAATAAACGATTTAATCTTTTTCGACGTTACTAACCTCGTTAATAGCCGCCCTTATTAAAAGCTCTCCCTCCGTTAGGAAGGCCCTTTCCGCGTTATTAAAATTAATTTTTATCGGGTTTATTTTAACCTCCCAGCTAATATAAAATATTCATTAATTTTCTATATTTCTATAATTTAATACTAAATCGGCCGAAGCCTCCCTAGCTAAAACGTTTCCTCAAACGTTATTACTAATAATAGCTACGTTATAATACGAATAAACAACGGTATAAACGTCGTCGAATAGGACTTTAAACGCCTAATCGACTACAGTTAATTCGGCAAAAACTACTATTAATATTACTAAATTAAGTAGAAAAAAGACTACCCCCTTATATAAGAACCTAAGAACTACGTTATCGACTATAAAGAAAGGGTTCTAAAATTCTATTACAACTACCCCTAAGCCCCCGTACCTTTAGAAATCCGCTCTTAGCCTAATTATTAGCTATAAACGGACTTTACCGAATTAAAAACGGATTCGAATTTAGATTCGGACCCGGGCAATCCTAAACCCTTACAGCACTACCTAACCCCCAAACCACACTACCGCCCCGCCCCCAGGCCTCTCTAATACTACTTATCCCGCTTATAGCAATTATTTAAAACCGCTACCGCCGCTACCCTATCCTAGCGTAAAGAAGAAGGCCTTACGAACGCGATAATATAAATTTTAAAGAAATTATTAAACGTTTAGAAAAGGGGGAATAGTATATAACTAGATTTTTCTTCGCTAGATAGACGGAGGGGGGGAATAGTATCATAGGGTTAGCCTACCTATAACCTACCTAACGCTAAATACTACTATTACGATATACTAGAATACCTCGGTATAATTCAAAGCTATACCGTCCGGTCACGTACGTAAATACGTAACCTCGGGCTGGCTCTAGGGCTCTCGCCTATATAGCCAACCCTCTGCGCACACCTCCTTTCCCCTCCTCCGTACAATAATACATATTTTACCCTACCCCTAACTGTGCCTCTACCCCGTAATAAGGACGTTCGTTATTATAATATACTTAATCCGCTATCTTAAAAGGAAAGTAAAGGATAGGAGGTTCGTTTTTAAAAATAATAAAGCGTTTATAAATATAAAACTATATCTCCTAAATATTCTTTTTTAATTAAGGATCGTCGTCTTTAAATACGTTTAAAAAATTATACCGGATCGCTTCCTAAACCGGATTAGAATAATAAAGGGAAAAAAACGAATTTAATAACGAAGAAATTATAATACTAATTTTAAAGTAAGTAGTATAATATAATAGTAATAGAATTTATAGAAAGGAAAAATTAAAATATAGAAAAAAATATAGAAATAAAGGTTTCTTATACCCAAATTAGGGCGCCCTAATTTAAAAAAATTAAATTAGGAAAATTTAATAAAATATTTAGGAACTTTAACGATTAATTAAATAATAAGGGAAATAATTAAAATAAAAGATATTATTAAACCAAATAACTAATTTAGAAATTTTTCGAAGAAAAAGCCGGGATAAGAAATATTTTTAATTAGTACTACTAATAAAAAATAACCCCAAACTAACGGTAATCTCTCCCTTTTACCTTTAAAAATTAAAAAATTTCCCTTTTCTTATAAATAAGAGAGAAGAAGCTAACCTAAAGTACATTATTTTAGGTAAAGAGCTTTAACCGTTTATAGACTTTTAAAAATAAAATTAAACGAATTTATAACGAATTTCTCTACTATTACGAAATAATTAGTAAGAAAATTAATTAGCTTTACAATCTATTATAATAAGATAAAGTAATTAGCCTTAAGCTTCTCTCCGTTTATATAGGGATAGTAGCGGTTGCCTTAATTATTAGTACTATAGCCCTTATAGAAATATTTTTTTCGGTTAAATATTTTAAATAAGGATATAATTATTAGTTAAGTGGAAAGAGGAAGCTTTTAGTAATTATAAGCCTTTACTTATTCGAAATTTACTAATTAAAGTCGATTAGGAAATTAGAATTTACTTAAATTAGCAATTAATTTTAATTTTTTCCTCCAATCTAAATAAAAAGAAGGAGGTAATACAAAAGGGTAAAACGAAAAGGTTTAAAATAAAAACTTATACCGTTCTATTATATAAATTAACCTTCGAAATCTTTTAATCTAATTATTATAAACGAAAGATATTAAAATAAAAATTAAATATTAATATAGTCGAGGGCTAAGGTAGAAGGAAGTCTATATTCTAAATTATCGATTAATTATTTATAAAAGACTAATCTTTCTCCTCCTCTTTTCTAACTTTTAAATTATTATTCTTACTAAACAATAACTAAATCCTTCTTATACCCCAAATACTTTTTTTTATTTCCCTCTTCGATTTAAATAACGTTTATTCGATAACGAATAAATTAACCAATATAAATATTCCCCCGATTCCATTCAATTCCCTCCTTCTTCCCCCAATTATTTTCGACCTCCCTAACAATACTTACCACGGCGTATACGAGAATTTAAAGCGCTAGAATTATAAAATTACCCATTAGCCCTTATTTAAGCTCAAATTCGGGGAAATGTGCCTACCTTATAATAAAGAGGTAGAAATTTATAATAAAAATTACAATTAGAAATATACTCGTCGGAATATAAATAGCTATTTCAATTTTAGGAAATTAGCTCTATTTACTATTACTTTACTTAAACCAAATCTAAACGTATTTAATATTATTCTTGCCGGCCATTTACTATAACCCCCTTTAAATTAGCCCGATAAATAGAATAATCTTATAATAAACTAGGAGTTTACTATCTTGGGATTAATTAATTTATAGTATTATTATAATATTAGGAATTTTACGGAAGGTATATTAATTATAACTACTTTAATTTAAATATTAAAAAATTTCAGTAATAATATTTATATCTTTTTAAACGTAGAATAGATTACCGAAGACGAAATATTAACTATAGAAGTCGGATAGCGTTAAGGGATAGGAAAAATAAAATAGTAGTATATCTCCGTCTATTATAATTAATATTTCTCTTTCGCTATTTTTAATTAAGGAGAGTTAGAATAATTTTATTTTAATAACGTTTACAATAAGGAGCGGGAGAAAATAATAAGAAAGATTTATTTAAAGTATTCGGCGGACAATTATATATATATAAATAAGAATAGAAAGCGGATTAGGACCCTTACCGATAAAATATTCTAAATTAATACAATATTCTTAGTATAAATATTCGAATAGACGTATAATTTTTAAATACTTAAAATAGCTTACGTATTCTTTATTAAAATAGCCTGTAAAAAATAGAAGATTAATAAAGTTAATCCTTTTAGTAAAAGACTAAGAAGATAGGAGTTAAGGACTTATTAGAATATATATAATTAAATTAAGGACGATAAGTAGGTAGAAAAAATTATAGTTAAATAATAGATGAGAATTATTTATAATACTACTTTAATAGAATAGTAAAAAGGAAATAAAATAAATAACGAAGAAAAGTAATTAATCTACTACTATATTTAATATAGTTATAATCTATTAATTAACGCCGTACCTATATAGATTAGAATATTTAAAATTCCAAATATTTATAAATAAGCCGGCTAAAAATTCCCTTATAAAGCCTAGTAGGCAGTTGAATTATTTTACGACTTACCGGTTTAGCGTAATAAGACGGAACCTTTTAATAAAAGATTAATTAAATAGAATTCGATTAATATAAAGGCAACGGATCTAAATTAACGAATAACGAATATAATACTTATCTAGACTACGCCTTAATTTTCCGAAATTCCTAAAAGAAGTAAAAAACCTTTTACTATACTACGAATAAAAAGGGTCCAATAAAAGAAATTAGAGGAATTAATTTAATTAGTAAATTACAGAATAAGTATACGGGTATATATTAATTACTTCGTATTACTATAAAAAATGTAGGTAGATAGGAGCCTTACTATTATTAACGAAATTTTTAATAATATTAAAATAAATAAAATAGAATATAGATACGCTCTTAATTTTAATAAGCACTTTCGCTAGGGAATTAGTATTACCGTCCCTCTTAAATTTAATATCGAGCTTATTAAGAAAGAAATATACGCGTATTTGGGTAAAATTGAATTTTAAAAGAAGAATTAGCGGGAATAAAATAAAATTATAGAGAAATAGAAGAGAGTAAAGGAAAGGAAAGATAAGAAGGAGGCTAAGAGAAGAATTAAAAAAAGAAATTAAGAAGATAGAAGTATATAATTAATCTTTCTTTACGATAATTTTTTTCCTATATTTAGTCAATTTCTTTTATTTTTGTAGTGAATCTATTAGGAGGATTAAGGAGCAAACTCAAAAAGAAATTTAATTTAGGGAATTTTTATACTTTTTTATATATTTATATAAATAATATAGGATTATTAAAAATAGATTAATTAATAAATTAAAAGTAAATTAGTCGGAGCATTTTAGTTTAGAAATCTGAAAACCCCGAAATCGATATAAGCTAAAGGGTTAAGAACTAATTTCAAAGTATAAAAGGAAGGTTTGAAGTTCTAGATAGCGAAAAGGAAAAATAAGAATTTAGAAAAGATATTACTCTTTTAATAAGAATATATTTAAATTTTACCCTAGATTTTATTCTTTGAACCTTCTTTTAGAAGTAAAGCTTTTACTTTATTTTTATTTATTTTTAATAATTAATAGAGTACGAAATTACCTTCTTTCTTATATCCGAAGTCCCTATCCCTCGACCCTCCCGCTACGAATAAATCCGCTCCCTTCTTAAAACTAAAAGTTTTATCCTTTTCGTTTTAGGGGCTTTAAATTTATTTATTATTCGTTAAATTAATACCCGTTACGTACTCTAAATCCTTATAATTCGCAAAGCCCTTAGATTCACTCCTCAAAACAAAATAATAATAGTCAACGAAAAGATCCGAATTCCGTCTCGTTCTCAAAAGGATATTACTACTACCTATGTAAAAGTTTATACTATTCTCAAAATCTACGGTTTAATTTTATAATTCTAGGATATTCACAAACAACTTAGGAAAATCAGACTTGAAATTACTACCCTCTACAATTTATTTTGAGCCTATTATGGTTTATAGCTTAGTAGGAGTGCTAACTTTCATATTTGGTAGTGTATTTTTACTCCATTTCACTATTATAAGGAATTAATTCCTTATAGCCTATAGGTACTAAAATAGGTCGATAATTAGATTTAAATAGCTTCGAAATCTTTTCGATATATATTTCTTATAATAATTAGATCTTTCTTTAGTTTCGATCGTATATAATTTCAATACCTAAGAATTATTAGAATTCGTTTCCTCTAATTAAGTAATATTTTGATTATAATTCTACAATATACTTTTTAACTTCCTTTATTTTACTTTTATTAAATATAAAAATAATATTATCGATGTAGTAGAGTATAAGGATATTATTCTTCTTTATAATATAAGGATTTTTAGGAATTGTTTCGAATCTTATTAATTTAAATATTTTATTAAGTTTTTATTACTATAGTAAGGGTATTCGTCGGAGATTATATAGGGCTTTGATTAGTTTAAGGACTTTGCCGGGGATTTAATACCCGGGTGGTATACGTATGTAAATTTCTTTATTGAGGAAGGTATTAACGAAGGCGTTAATTACGTCGTATTGAATAAGTTCGAGGTTAAAACGAGTAGTAAGGGCGATAATAGATTTAAATAATTGCTTTACTAGAGTAAAAGCGTATATATCCGTTCCCGTTTTACTCTATTAATTATTTTTTATAATGAATTTCGCTTTATATTTATTAAAGGTACCGTTCTTATTAAATTTATAAATATATACCTATATATAATCGAGGATTTATTTATTTTGTACCCTCGGTACGTTATTATTAATTTCAATTTACGTTTTTATATCTTTATAATTCTATAGATAAATTTCTTTTATTTCTTTAAATTATTAACTGAATAGGTAGTTATTAAGATCTTCGTAATATTTAAGTACGGGTAATAACCCTTATCGGTAAATTCTATTAAGATAGCCAAGTTTAATAATTAATTATTATACTTCCGCTTTTATAATTATTTTACCGATTATTTTAATTATTAATTATAATAGTTTACTAATGTAAAAGGCAACTTCCTATAATTTTTATTAATAAAAATACTTATTAATAATTCGGTTAATTAAATAATTAATATAAAGTACGGCTAGCGGGGTAAATAGAGGCGACGGATATAATCCTATAATATATTTAATAAATATTTTTCCTATATTAAGCTATTAATTAACGATTTCTTATAGTTAATTACTCTCTTTTTAGGAGTTTTTTTAATATTATTCGTAATTTTTATCGAGGAGGTTTAATAGGAGTAGTTCGATATCTATATTATTGACGTCGTTCTATAGGTTATAACTTTCTCTCTCTAATAGTTCGGACACCCCCGAAGGTTAATTATACGGCTCGTTAATTTTATTAAGTAAATCCGCTAATTTTTTACTATTTATTTAGAAGTCTTCTTCTAGCTTCTTAATGTTTAGGTTATAAGTAATTTCCTCGTTAACGATTATATCCCTAATTTAAATAATCCGATTTGTATGTAGATTTTATATATAATAGATAGAGGTCGCTGAATAATTAATAAGGAATCCTATTTATATTTTGGGTAAATATTTTTAACGCCGTTTTTTTTTTTTCTATACGGTATTCGTTATAGTAAATACTTTGCAGCTATAAATTTTAAGGTAATTTAAATTTAGTTTGTAAACTTCCTATTAATTGTTCTATTATATAATATAGGTATAAAACCGTTTAAAGGGGGATTTCCAATTATAAAAGTAGCGAAGGGATTGATTAATAAAGTAAACCGCTACGTTAGTAATTTTTAGTTACAAATTTATTAAGAATTTCGAATTTATTAATATAGTATTATATCTTTCTTTAATAATACCCCTTAAATACTTTACCCTATTGTTTTATATTTGTATATTGGGAGTAGAGGGTTTAAAATTCGCTCTTCGTTATAATAATCTTTATTAGACTTCGTTATTTATAAATTTGTTATCGAATTCGAAAATTTTAATTTTAATATTATATTAGTATTGTAATATATCGATATAGGATATTAGCGTAGTAGTTATAGTAATTATTTAACGATTTAATAAATAATAATCCTAAATATAGTTAGATTATCGATAGGTAATAAGAAGGAGATATTTAATGCCGTTATTTCCTTTGTCGAATTTGAAGAAATTAATAGCGAGTCTTTTTTTTAATTTAAAATTATAATTTTTAATTATACAGCTAATTTATTGTTTAATCTTTACTATAGTATACGCGTTGTATTTAATTAAAGGGATACTGCGTAATTTAATACTGTTAATGTTTTGAAGGTAGTCGATTATTTAGGGTCCTGGGTAGTTGAATTATAAATACTATATATCTACTATCTATTTAAAGGGGCGCTTTGTATAGGAATTAATTTCGTAGCGGTACGTTACAAATGAGGTTCTAGTAAATAAAAGTAGAATAGTTTCGATAATTATTTAATTATAAATAATATTCAAATAATAAAAGAATAAATTATTAAATTTCTTTAAATAATTATTTAGTAGTCGGTAGTCCTAGTAGAAACCCTGCCTTCGTAATTAGAAGTAGGAGACGAAATTAGTAGTAAAGTTAAGGTAAAAGGCGACCTCCTTTAATTGTAATTTTAAAGGACTATTTTTACCTTTAATAATAATATTAACCTCCCTAAAACTTTTAATTACTACTTAGGTATTACTAGTCTATAAAGAATTATCCGGGTTAATATAATAAAAATAAAGGAAACGAATAATTTTATTAAATACGTAAAGCGAATTATTAGAATCGAAAATCGTTAAATTTTTAAGAGGGTAAATCTCCTCTCTAGTTTAATATGCCCCGCTAATTTAAAAGGTCGTTTTATAAGTAAGATTTCGAATCGCGATAAGTAATTACGTATTCTCCTCCTTCTTAGGAACCTTTTCCCCCTTATTACTATTTTCAATTGTAATTTTCGTAACCTCTTTAGTAAATTTGGAATCCTTTACGAAGTTGGCTTTAATAACGCGTTGGATAGAAAGAAATAACCTTGCGATATATTTTAGCTTTACGCTTGAATTAATATATTAATAGTCTTTAAAGGAGTATAGTCCTCTTTTGTATACTTTATATATAAGAGTATTAAATCTCTTATATAATTAATTTTTAATTTTATCCGATTAGAATTTCCTTTTTCTTTTAAAACCTTTTAATTTTTTATTTTTACCTTCTTAATAAATATTCTTATCGTTAGTATTCTTATTTTAATTCTTACTATTATACTTCTAATTATTATATTCAATACTAATTTTACTAATATTAAAAGTATTGCGATATCTTCCCTTCCTAACGGCGACCCTACGTTTTGCGGTATTGATATTATATTTCTTAAAATCTTTATAGATTACTATATAATTAAATATCCCGTTAGCTATTTCCTTATTAAATTTCTAAATACCTTTATACTATTTAGAGCGTATAATTCTAATTATATTAATAAAATCGATATACTATAAATTAGCGACTTTAATTTCTCTAATTCCTATAATTTAATTATTATTTATAGTAGTAAACTAAATTTAAAGTTAGTTAGTCTAATTCTTAGGTTCCTTTATTAAAATAATAATAGTTTTATAGTATTACTTCTTAGCTTTAATCTGCTTATTAACGGCCTAATAGTTTATTATACTCTTAAACTTTCGGTACTATTCGTTAATCTACTACTCCTCCTTTATAATACTATCCTATAGTTTGTAATTAATTAATAATTTTATTTAAATACGTATAGCCTTATCGCTAATTATAAACTCCTTCCAATCCTTCTTATTATTGGGGTAGAATATAAATTCCAATTTAAATAATTATTTATTAATTAAGTCCGCTTCGTTAGTAAAAATATCGAGGAGGATCTCGTCCCTAATTCGATATTCGATAGGTATTTCCTAGGATTACCTAATAACGTTTACAATAATACGAATAATTATTCCACTATCGAATAGGATAAGTTCCGCTTTAACTTTGTTAATACGGGTTCTAATAGCCTTCGTAATAGGATAATAGCTAGGATTAGGCTATCTCAGCGCGGTAGGCTTCTCAATAGTACTTTAAAGCCATTCTTTAAATATATCCGAATTGTACTTTAACTAAAGTATAGGCTCCCAGCGGATTTAATTATCGCTATCCTTTAAATAAGCAATATTCTCTTTAGTATCGTTAATTTACTTTAATTGAGATATTGTAAGGGTATTATTATCGTATTGTTTATTACTAATTCGTTATACTAATAGTTGTATTAATAGGGCGCGTATTAAACTATTAATTATTAGATTTACTAGTATAATTAATTAATTTTATATATCTATATAACTAACTCGAGCTTACTGCTCCAGAAGGTCTGGGGGTTCTGGGGGTAACCCATATTTGCCAAGACCTGTAAATCAGGTGGCTGGGACTCTGGCATCTAACCCACATCTGGGTAGAATGCTACCCTGGAATCTGACACCATACAATGCAGATGTCAGAACTGCCGGCTTGAAACGGTGACAACCCTAATGGGTTCGTTGTGACAGACACTGCACTGAGTGACAGACGCGTACACTACAGTATCGCCCCCTGATTTTGCATGTAATACTGTCACGGAAATCTTATGCACTAAATGGCGGATATGCACTTCCTAGACCGGAGCTAGGCCAGAATAGGAGGCCAGACAGAGGCTGTGATACTAAAATCTGACCCCTTGTTAGCGTTTTTAGGGCTCAGAACGGGGTCCTGATAGTGTATATACACTCTCCCCCTGGTTTGATTGCTAGCTCGGTACTTACTCGAAATCTGGTTGGCTGACTGCGCTGGCATCTGCAACTGCCCTGTAAATGCCCTCTAACTTTACCCATTATAGAAGGTGGGGATGGGGGTTCTGGGTGATTCTGGTGATTCTGAGCCAGAATAAGAGGATTGTGTGTGTGTGTTTGAATCCCTTCTGTCAACTCGTTCTCACTTTGAAATCAGGCGATTTCAGCCAATCAGATAGCGTAGATAGACTGTCCTGCCTTGCAAACCCCCATGTAAGAAATTATGGGGCTTGAACCGCGCTAACAATCAAACCAGGGGTCTATGGTATACCAAAAAATGTCCGAGAATCGTATGCAGTATGCAGTTATGCACTTGTAGCCGGAAAACAATTCTGACAGCCAAATCCTATGCACTAACTAGCGTATATGCAGTCCCTGGAGGATGCAGTTGCAGGGGATTTTACTGTACCTAGAACGCGATCCCTCGCTCGGGCCCCTCCTCGGAGATAGGCTGACAAAGCTAACAAAATCTCGGGGTGGCTAAAACGACTGTCTGTTTGGCCGAAACGACTGTGTGGGGCAGGCCTTTTGCTGCAAAACGTCCAGCTCTTGGCATCAAGTCCGAGACGCCCACCGCCAAAAAGACCACCAAAGGTCATCATCTTCAACGACGAAAATGAGAGTTCAAAACGACATCTTCCTCAACGCCAAATTTACATTCATACGCGGGGGCCTCTCACCGGCCCCCTGCACCCCCGGAACTAACCCTAACTGACCCTAACCGCTAACCCTAATACTAACTAACCCTAACCTTCTCTATTAATTTGGGCGACTTGCAGCATCTGTGTCCATACAGTCGTTCAAGTCAGAGAGACAGTCGTTTTAGCCGGCCCGACAAAATCTGTGACATGAGAGGAAGCTTGCGAACGTCTCTGTTCCGGTTCCGGAAGGAGTAAGCGATGATCTTTTCGTTTAGCCACCCTGTAAGAAAATGTTAGTGCCGTTGATCAACAGGCACGAAGGGTTACCCCAGACATTTCTAGTTGACCCCCAGCATTGGACCGGGCCGATTCGGCGATAGACTTCAGAAGAACAACCTTGCTTCAAATAATGCTACCACTTCTATGCAGTAACTCCATCTAGGTTCTACCGTCTTCTAAAGCCACGACACTCAACCAAACAAAAACTCCTCATAATTCCTCCTTATCCTCTTCATCCCATCCTCCAACCCCCACCCCTTAACCTCACATATCCTCCTCGCAATATCCTCCAAATACCCATCCATATCCTCTCCCGCCACATGCAAATCGCTCTCCACCAGCACCTGCCCATCCGGACACGCCCTGATCACATCCGCGAACTTGGCCTCCCCGCCCGCCGTCCCCAAGTTCACCCCCATCGAAAACGAAAAGTAGCACTTGACCGGGATCTTGGGATCCAAGTACTGCTTCAACATCTGCGGCGGGCCGCTGAAAGAATGTAGACAAGCTCTAGGCGGGAACGGTTTCGGTTTGTACGGCTTTCTTGTCTTCGCTTGCTTGGGCTCCCCAAGCCCATATTCCGAGTCGTCAGACTCCTCATCGCTAGACGAAAAATCCTCCGATACGCCCTTGGCAATCATCTTCTGCTTCTTTCGCGAGACGACCTCTTTTTCGTGTCCCTTCCACAGCGAAGCCAGGGCGTCGAATAGCACTCCGTGAGCTTGCACGCCGTGTAGAGAGACAGGACGTCCCAGCTCTCCAGCCAAGCGCAGTTGGGCTTTGAGAACCTCAACCTGGTGCGCCATCTTGACGTGGTGAGGGCTGAGCATCCTCCCCTCACGGCCGCCGGGTGTGAGGTCGCCGTTGCGCGGGGACTCGTTCACTTTTCCCCAGGGGAGGCGGAAGGCTTTGTCGAGGCCGATTTCACCAACCAGAGCTGTGGGGTGGGCGAGCAGACGTTGGCGGGTTTCTTGGAGGAATTTGCTCAGAGGGACGGGATCAGGGAGAGAAGCGATGAAGTCGGCATCGAGAGTGGGCGAAAGGACGGTTGAGTAGTGCTTGGTTTTGTGCGCCTGGACATCCGTGACCTCGGGCTCTTTAGAGTCGTCGTAGAGCTGGTGGGAGAACCAAGGGTGCCAACCGAACGCTGGGACGACCTTCTTTGGGCTTTTGGATGACGTTTCGCGCAGCTCTTTCAGGTCTGTGACGCCGTGCTGCTCGGCTACCGAGGCGACGAGGTCCTGGTCTTGGCCGCGGGTGGCCATGATGGTGAGCAGGCGGGCCTGCATGTCTTTTATGCTGGAGATGGAGGTCATGGTGTCGGTGGGATGACAGTGAGCGTCGTAGACGCCGATGTGCCATGGGAAGGGCTCTTTGGGAACTCCATCGTCAGCTCTTTTGGGAGCTTCGTGGGGTGTTGATTCGCCGGTAGGGGAACACATGGCTGCGGTGCGTGGCGATGATGTGACGAGGACCGAGATGCAGGTGTTGACAATGTCGGGAGAGTTGGTCGCCGTGAAGTTGGGAGGAAGTTGAACGTAAGTGATATTTATCGATATGTTGTTGACATTGAAGAAGCTGTTGGAAGATCACGGATGCAAGGTTAACTCGGCCCGTTCACCGTCCTGCCGTCCTGTCAGCCTTCAGGTACGCCTCTCCAACGGATGATGTCAGTTGGAGATGTATGTGGGGAAGCTATTCCCTGTCCACAGAATATTATCCTTGCCCCTCTTGAGCTCAGCCTCAACCCGTCACGATAGTTCACCCAGCAAAGGGGGCTGTAGATATCTCCGAAGTCAACACTTGCTGACTTTTTCTCTCCTTTTCCTTCGTATGATTGAGACTATCACTTGATAGAAATATCACCGCTCGTCGTGGAGCGGACACAGCTGCGATCTAGACCTCATATTTTGGAGAAACTGGAAGCTGCTGCCTGAATATGCCCGGTCTTGGCATCAAAACCAAGTCTGGAACTCGAGGTCATAGCCATGGGAGATTCCCATTCCGTTCGAAAAAACATAGATGACAGAAGTGGCAGAATTGACTGCGTCGATAAGGAACACTCGCAACATGAAATGTCTTTCAATCCGGGGAGGAGAACTACTCGGACCAGCATCTTTGGCAACCAAGATGATCGTCAATGACTTCCTATTCCTCGTTTGCACCTTGTCTTCAGCTGCATCCATGTTCGAAATCGGAAAGATGGGCGCTGGGCGCTGTATGTTGACTTCATTGATGGCTGTTCAAAACTCGACCGAAACTTCCCCCAGCTTTGACACCAATGCCGATGGGTCGATAAGACGAAGCGATGGGACGACCGCGGGGCTCCTGTGGTACGAACTAAGTTGGAAACGACATCTGTCAGTGTCAAGCGGCGGGGTAGATTGTCGGTGGGTGACACAAAGGACGGGACCGGTGAACACATATGCAATCTGTGGCCGTCAAACAGGAATCTCGATTCTTCGCAGCTTCCATTCCTGCATCTCGATGAAGGAGGGGAAATCTTTTTGGTGTTCTCGCAATTCTTGCGCAAAGAAATGGAAAGGTGTGGCTGCCCTGCCAAGACCTCCTCTTCCGGGGCACTTCAACCGCTGTTCACGGCCCTAAAAACGGCCCCTGTGGTGATCTGGTCGCTCATCCGGAGCCTGCCGAAGTGTCAAAGCGGGTGTAGTGGACCCTGAAACCAGCATGTTCCCCGGGCTTCCCCAGCTTTTAAGCTCCGACCCTTGTTCAAAACGGCTTTCGTCCCCTTTGCCTTCCCCGGTCACTCCATGTTTTTGTCTTGCGCACTTGCACTTCACATGTTCGTCACTGATAAGTTCCCGTCATGATTCTCTGAGCCTCAAGAACTCTCTCCAAAACAAAAAAAGCTTCTGGTTGTTGAACTCTTCTATCATGTCTTAAACTCAACTACTAGTTCAGCGCCAGAACCTCGGGTCAGTGAACAAGATAACTGTGCTTCAAGCACGCGCATCTTGGTCTCAGCGGCAGATATGCCCCTCGCCAGCAAGAAAATTCGATAAGCTGCATACAACTTCAAAGACTCCTCACCTCACTCTTCAACTCACGATCAAAAACAGAAAACCGACAGCTTTCACTCACGGATTTCGTCTCACACCAAGCTTGTGTATACAAATACATCTTGTCAACTCTGCTGGGCAGAGTGTGCTTTTCCATCTGTCACTCTCAGATATCCGTCCCTTGAAGGGCTTCACATCGCCTCAACATCATTCGTTGCCACTGGCGCAAAACACCATCATACATCATGCCCTTCCTCAACCCCGTCCACGGGCTCGTTGTCCCCTTCCTCTGCCTCTTCACCCTCCCCATGGCCATCTTCGCCGGCATCACCTCCGCCTTCGCCTTCTCCCTGCTTATGTTCCGCGTAGCCATCGTCTACGTCGACATAGCCATGGCTTTCGTCCCGCAGTTCATCAAAGGCAGTCACTATCACAGCATCACCGACGGCGAACTCCCCACTCCACGCCTCCTCCCCTCCAGCAGCAGAGGCAGCTACGGAAGCAGCCGAACCGGAACTGCAGACAACTCTCCCTCAGCCGTCGTCCCCCCCTCCCCTTACTGTCAAAACAGTTACGATGCCCACCAGCGAAGTCCCCTCCGCCGTAAGAGCAGCTACGGCTTTGGCTCTGTCCGTCGCTCTCGCCGCTCTAGTCAAGCAAGTATTTCACCTACCATCACCTCCATCCGTGAAGACGCCGAGATGATCCCCCCTCTGCCCGAGACCGGAGGGCTGGCTCCCTCCGTCGGCATCGAGCGAGACTTTGAAGGAGTAGGCGGCTGGAGACTCAAGGACAACGACGACGACGCCTGGGAGAACATCAACTCACGCCTGGAACTGCCGATGGAAAGGTGCTCCAGCTTTGTGGGTCGGTACCATCACAGCCTGAGCCATCGGTCGCATAGTGTTGGGCCGTCGCAATCGTTGGAAGGGGGTTGGATGGGGGGAAGTACTAGTAGAAAGGGGATGTTCAGGAATGGAAGTGGAAATGGAAGTGGGATTGGATCGGGACATGGTGCCGAGGCGCAAACGAGTTGGAATGGTACGGGTGCCAGGGCGAATAGGACCGCTTCGGGGAGCATTTCGAAGACGTTGGCGCTGACGCCGAGTGGCGGGAGGAATAATCATAATGGGAATGGGGCGTCGCCTATGGGGATGTTGGAGCAGGAGCAGGAGCAGGGGTATTTTGCTGGTTTCTTATCGCAGGGTGGGAAGTGGAGGCCTATGGCGTGAAGACTCATGATGTACTGCTTGCAATTTTGCTGCTGAGGACAATGTTGGTCGCGGCTGTGTTTAGTACGTAATCAGGTTCGCTTTTTTCAGCGGACACGGACATTGTATAACAAATTATAAGGATAGAACAAGGCTGGGGATCAAAGGAAAGCGACATAGAACATACTCCAATATGATTCTGATAAACAAGTCTGATCTGTTCAAACACTAAAAATTCGACATGGTATTATTCCCACCCAAACTGCTCCAGACGCCAATTCCATCCATGCATCATATACCCTTTCGTAACCATCCGTAACCACAACCTAATCCCAACGTCCCATTCCTTGCCATCTAATTTCCCGAAATACCCCCAACAAACGCCCCTAAAGCGTCTGCCAAAAATAATTCGCATAAAAAAACCTCGAAAACCGATGCCGGTCCACATTAACCACGCACACATCCCCCCTCCTATCATTCCTCACCACGGCCCTCGTAAACTCCCCATCTTGCTCCTCCCTCTCAATCTCGATCCCCAAACTCCTATACACCTTCAATCTCAACAACACCTCATCTTCCACGCTCCTTAGCATCGGCCCCCCACCATTCCCATTTCCATTCCCACTCCCACCATTCTCCCCTGTGGCAGCATCCCCATCAACCCCCTGCAACTCCAACTCCTGCAGTCTCGCCTGTAACTCCGCCAACTGCGTCTGCAGCCGTTCCGTCTCCATTTCTAGATCGCTCACATTTTTGGCCACGCGGAACTTTTGTGTGTCGAGACGCGAAATCAAAGAGGCGTGCTCGGCGGAGGAGTGCGAGGAGGTAACTTCTTGATGCTGGGATTGGAGGGTGTTGAGCGTGCGAGCGAGTTTCTTGAGGTTGGTTTCGGATTCGCGGAGGCGTAGGTCGCGCGCTTGTTGGAGAGTGGATAACGATTCGGCGACGCGCGAGACGGCGTGTCGGTCGGGGGTTATGTTGAAGTTTTGGGTTGTGTGGGCGATTAGCTGGGGGTTGTCAGTGTTTACTCGTCTTTTGGGAAGGAAGAAGAGCTTACAGTGGAGGGGTCTTCTTCGAGAAGCATTTTGGCGGTTTTTGTCTGGCTCTCGTCTGGAGTTGTGTGTGTTCGTTCGGGTTTTTTTTATTGTTGGGTTCTGCGATTGAATTGAGTTTTTTTTTTTGAGTTCCGTGACCGCAAGTGCGCTGAATTCTTGTTGCAGAGACGTGTTTGTCAAATGTCGCGATGGTTTGTTGTTGCGTCGCAATTGACGAGTCCCCAAACCAAACAATGGACCCATCACTCTGGGCGACGAGCCGCAACAATGGAAGTGGGGCAAGTCCTTATCTTATCGCAGATTTACACGGGGATAACCGGGCAAGGGTCATGCTGCCAGTGTCCTTCGTCATCGGTGGCACATTGACAGAGCTCCAGCCACGCGACCTGACTACGGGCGGCACTCAGCTATCACTAAATTCCAGAACCTTGCTGTCCACCTCTCACACCACCCGACCTACAGACTCGAGATCCCATAGTCGCTGCCGCCAATTTACGACCATATACCTATCCAGGATACCAGTTTTCTTGTTCTCTCAACCAAATACCCCCAACTTGCCGAAATGACACAACTTCCCTGTAGGTGGTCAGCTCATGGGACTTGTTTTCATTGTTCTCGAAGCTTGGCAGAGGTAGCTAACAAACCGTGGTTACAGATGCAGTGGATGCGGAAACGTGAGTCCCCGAGTTGCACAATCGCCCCAGGATTCCCGAGTCATCTAACGAACGACGATACCGATGCAGTCCGCTCAATACCGCCGAGCTCAATGTTCTGCGGGCGCAATATGAGAAGGAGGGGGAGATGGTTGGCGTCCAGACCAAGTTCAACTACGCATGGGTACGAACCAACCTTCGACCTCGGCACCTTTCGGACGACGACACTTGCTAAATCATTTTCGATGGGACATATAGGGCCTAGTAAAGTCCAACGTACGAGCCGACCAACACCTCGGCGTCATGCTGCTATCAGAAATCTTCCGAACATCCCCCGAGCGCCGCCGCGAATGCCTATACTACCTCGCCCTCGGCAACTACAAGCTCGGTAACTACGCGCATGCGAGGAAATACAACGACGCCCTCCTAGAAAACGAGCCTGCGAACCTCCAGGCCGCCAACCTCCGGGCCCTGATCGACGACAAGGTGACCAAGGAGGGCCTGATGGGCGTGGCCATCATTAGTGGTGTGGCCGTTGCTGCTGGTATCATAGGAGGCGTTCTGCTCAGGAACTTGGGCCGCAAGAGGTGATAGGTAGGAGGATTAACCGGTCGACTGGTGGCATACGGTACAAGGTGAAAGAGCCGAAAGAGCCGCTCCTTGATGATGATATGGGACAACACGGTCCGGTGTGTATAATATGGGCGATGATTTGACGAGCCAATCCCCCTTTCCTTGGTTGAAATTCCGATAACTGGACTACAGACATTCCCTTCTATAAGATATAGGCGTTTGGATTCACATCCCCCAGTTGCCCCAGCTACCTGTCCTGGACTGGTGTTTGCTCGTCAGACCCACTCTCTGGAGATGCTCTTCCTTTGAATCGAACTCGGCTCACGCCCTACATTCGCCTTCTTTGACGGCGTGGACTTTATTTACTGGATCCAGGAGCGACCCAAGATATTGGATGCTCGAGGATGTCGTGTCACTCCTTGGCGCCAGCCTTGAAGAACTGTGACAACTCAAACATGCTCCTCTTTGAAGGCTTAGACCCTGTGCCAGTGTGATTGGCTTTCACCACCACTCGCTTTATTCAAGTTAGAAAGCCCTGGTATCACATTGTTATGTTGTAGCGTTATCAACCGCATTGCTAAATGAAATATCAACACGTCCAATACCGTACCGTACCATCGTTGCACCTCTGAAAGATGTGTGCCTTGCCGTTTCTTGCCCCGGCCATAGCCCACTTTCGTGCATGCGGGACCATCTGTCTCAGGGTCAGGCCGCAGCTCGACGCCGACGCATTGGCTCACCACTCCCGTTAACGGCCTGCGACATGCTAGATTGGGTCCCTTGGGCTTCTCATTGCTGCGAGTAATGAGGCCCGGGGCAGACTTTGACCTTTTCCCCTCATCAGGCCGTGAAGAAGTGCATTTTCGATGCGACGTGAAACATTGTCAGATTCAACCTTGAACCCCACCCGATTCACGGATCGTGAATATCGTGGATGACCTAGTTGGCCTAGGATGGATGGAAAAGGACAACTTGCAACATTGTGACGTGTCCAGGATGTCTGAACATCAACATCGGACGGATACCTCAATGAAACATGCAAAGAGATAAAAGATGAGGGCCAGAATGAGCCGTGGCGAGTATAAGAAGGGAAAAGAACAATACCGGGATCCATTGTACATCCTAGAAACAAAATACCGTAACGCTGTGACGCATGGCCGCCGACTTTCCGAGGCCCAACCAAATACAGCGGTTACAGCGATTGCAGGGCTATTCAGGGTCCAAATGGGGATGCCGCACCGCCCGCGCAGTCATTACCTCACCTGTCATCCAGTCAGGCCCGTCCCTCTTTATTGCTCGATCGGATCCTCACAGGCAGCGCAAGGTACAGACATCCATCCATCTAGCAAACGGCTGAACCTTCTCCAACAAACTGACGTTGTGCCATCCATTTCCTTTCCTCCCAACAATAGAATCCTCGCCACAAAAGAGCTCACGGCCTCGAACGACGAAAGAACCCCTTCACGGCGAGCAAAGACCGATATTTGTCCATTTAAGCTGTGCCTGGCGGCTGTTCCCCCCCGTTGACGTCGCCGCTGCGATCCTTCAATAGGACGCCAATGTTGCGGATTACAGCAACTGTATCAATAACGCCGACTCCATCATAGTGGGGCAACGACTTCACTTCACTCGAACAACATCACCTACTACAAGTACACGACCTCCACCTACAAATAGTATCTTCGCCATATCACGCGCGGGCTTCTTGCTTTCCGAAGCCGACTGTATAACCTTTGGAACCTTCCTCCCATCATACAAAGCACCCGCCGATCCCGATATCACACATCGAAGTGGCCTTGCGAGCTCTCCAAAACATCGGCCTCACCGTCCAGTTAGGGCTCGCCGCCTTTGCTGCTTACAACGCAACCCAAAGGCTGCTGAGCCGACCGACGGCGATGGCGTCTCCCGGGTTTCCCCAGAGGCATCTTGATGCGACAACAGGCAGAGAAGTCGTCTACTGCTATGGCTGCGAAAACGAGTGGTATCGCGACGACTACCCCCATCTTGACCTAGAATGCCCCAGGTGTCACAACGATTTCGTACAGATTGTGAATTCCCCCATCTACCCCCCATCTATCGCCATGCTAACATTCCTATAGGTCGAACCCGACAACGACCCCCGACCAGGTGTTCAACAACAACAAGGTCCCCGTTCAGACTCAGACCCCGAAGAAGATGACATAGAGCAGTTCCTCGAGCGTGGTCCAGGGTCCTTCTTTATGCGGCGATCGGTATACCACTCGCCAGATAGTCCGTCCCAAAGTCCCTTCAACCGTCCAGATGGGAACGGTGTTGAAGATTTCGACAGCAGTCCGGACCGGCCCCGCGCCCGTCCAGATGATTCTGGCGAGGCCGTTTTGTCGCGGTTCGCCGATATGTTCGTCGAGTTAGGCGGCGCGAGGCCGGGACAGCAAGGGGGAAACGCCTTTGGGACACAGCCACGGATACAGCGTACAACTTTCACCCGATCAGGAGACGGCATGGCTAGCTTCACCTTCACAACGACAACTACAGGAGGCGCAGCGGGAGACGGGCCGGAAGTGCCCGCTTTTGACACGTATGTTCGCTCGCGACATGGCAATGGTTTCCCTGGAATTCGCAGACACACGATCATTATTGTGACTAATGGGAGGGCTAACTCTAATGGTGATGGCAGTCTGTTTAGGGGTCTCTTTGGCAACATCCCGTCGCCGGGTGCAGAAGACCCCGGTGGTGGTCCGGGCCAAGGCGGTGGCCCACGAGGGCCCCCTCCTGGGTTTGCGGCTGGCCTGCAGGACTTCATCGCTGCGTTGCTGAACCCACAGGCGGCAGTCCATGGCGATGCCGTGTATACCCAGGAAGCACTCGACCGCATCATAACGACCCTCATGGAGGCCAACCCGCAATCCAATGCGGCTCCTCCAGCAACGCAAGCCGCTATTGAGAAATTACCCAAGAAGATTCTCGACGAGCAGATGGTCGGTCCAGAGGGTAAAGCCGAGTGCACTATCTGCATCGACGAGATGTACAAGGGCGAAGAGGCCACCGTGCTACCGTGTAAGCACTGGTTCCACGGGGAATGCGTCATCCTATGGCTTAAGGAGCACAACACGTGCCCTATTTGCCGAATGCCGATCGAGGGTAACAATCGATCCGGGAGCAACAGCAACAGCAACAGCAACAATAACAGCCAACCATCCGCATCACGCCAAGAAGCCACCACCAGCTCTGCATCAGCCTTCGCTTCCTCAACCGCCCCAGGACGGAACCCCTTCGAATCACTAAACCCCTTCGGATCACAAAGCCAATCAGCCAGAGAGCGACTTCGGCGCAGCGAGCAGGAAAGAGAAGAGCGTCTCGAGCGGATCCGTAACGTGGCCGGTGTTAGGCGTACCGACTCTCAAGCCGAGGGAATCTCGCGCCGTACCTCACACTCGCCTCCCAGCCGTGAGAACTCCAGTTTCAACATGCGATCGCGCGTTAGGGACCCGTCGCCACCGAGAGATAGGGGTACCTCGACGGCCTGGCAGAATACGAGCAGCAGCAATTCGCAGAGCAACATTAGCAGCAGATACGGCGGTGGGCTCAGTAACATCTGGGGCCGCAACAACAGTAATAGCGGAGAGGGAAGTTCACGAAACCGTGAAACGGAGGGACAGCGTGAGGGAGGAGGACAGCAGCAACAAAACCAACAGCAGCAGCAGCAGCAGCAGAGTTCGAGTTCTGGTAATGGCGCGCTAGGGTGGCTTAGGGACCACTTCGGCCGTGGTTCTTCCGGTTCTGGCTCCGGGTCGGATAGGGATAGGGAGCGCAGACGCTGAGCTTGGCAGGAGCGGTTATGGCATGTTAAAGGGTGGGTGGCTCGGTTGTACAATTGTGTTCTGGAGAATCGACTCAAGTACACATACAGAGAAGGTAAAGGGAACACACGGGTTGTTGGTTCATCATGAATAGGCTTTCAGGCTTTTGATGGATAAACCATATATGGTTCTTGAATGCTACTAGACAAATCAATCAGACTGGGAAGTAACTGGATCAAACGGATAAAGAAGAGGGTAGGGCACTAAGTTGCGTTACAGAGCAAGCAATGGATAAAAGTGCGAAATTATATGCCAGGGCTTGTATCATATCTGTTCTTTGTCTTGTTTTGGTGCTCGTTTGTTGCTTGGTCGGTCGCTGCTTTCCAGCCTTGCGCTGATTTTGTCTTCACTCCCCTCCTTGGTCACCACAAGCGCTTATTACCATTTCTGATCTTTGACCCCGGAGACGGACCGCGTTACTTGTATTCTTAGACCATCTTCCTCGTGCGATGAATACATCATACAGTATGCCTATCTCCCTTCATCAATACATCACCATCTTCAAAGAATCCACTGCAAACACCCTTCGGCATCTCGAAGATAACAAAATGCCATTGGGATATATCACCCCAGACATACCCCATTATGATCCATTGATCATACCTACCCAACCCACCTCTCTCGGTTCACACCTTACCTTGACGGAAACAAGGTTATGCTGTCATCATTTAGTGGCGTGCCCCTCACCTTCTCCAATTCCCCCAGACCGAGCTAAGCGACAAGTGAGGAACCAAAGAACAAGGGTCGTCGTCGTAAGCTTCCCACTTTTTTTCGGTAAGGTTGGTCAGTTCCGTGTAAGCTGATTGGTTGATTAGGTCAATCGCCCGGCGGCCTCCCTCGATTGGCAATTGAGGTGGCAGAGTGATTGAGGTGATGGGACGCAGCAAAGGTGAGTTATGCGGCTGCCTGGAAATATGGGAATCATGAGGGGTTGGTAGATCGTATTGTGGTGTTGAGGAAATGGTGTTTTCAGAAGAGGGGGCCATCTGTCCTTTTTATCTTTTCACCTAACCTACCTACCCTACTCTTTAACTTTTGAGTTAGAGAGGTCAGGCAACCTTTGTTGGTCCAGGATTTTGGCTCTTCAGGTGACGACGCTGGACTCAATTCGGACAACACCCGACCTCACGACGGATACTGGAGACGGTGGTGCATCGCCACTTCATTCGCTTGTTCGGTCGGAGCCTATTCCCACCTACGAATCTATCGGTGTCGCACAATCGGTACCGGACAATCAGCGGAAGACGTCTAGTGAAGCGTCTCCGTACCGTTGTTCCGTCGTTTCGCGCGTTACAGCGTCGTTACCGCCGCGCGCCGCGCCGTGGTCAATCGGGTCAGTCAGGGCAAGAATTAGGCTACCCTACCAACACCAATCCACCCGCTCGCGAACCACACTTCGGCTCTTGGACACTCGGCTATAGCATCACCACAGCGATGCACGGCTCAAAACACACGGCGGCGTTGTTGGCGTTGGCTTTGGGGAATGTTGTTTTGGGATTAGAGGGTATGCAATACTTTACCAACATTCGATATCAATTGAGTGATGTTGGCAAGATGGATTGACTGATTGATTGACTGACTGACCAACCTTTAGATGCCGCGCCAGTAGCGGCCGCCGTTCCCAACCCGCCAAGTTTGTATATACAGTTTATGCACCCTACTCCGAGGTCGTATGTTTATGGTCAAGATTTGGTATTTCATTCCCATTCCTTATCACTTACCATGCTTCCTCAATCCCTTCATGCGATCAAAGTTTCCGGCTGACTAGGTACCGTAACAGGGTTTCCGCCTCAACGTCAACCCCTCCACCTCTCCATCTGTTAGCAGTTGCGCCTCCCCCAACATAACCATCAATAACCAACCCCTTCTTTCTTCACAAGACGGGTCGTTTGTGCTGGATAACGACATCAAGGTTGATTTAACTTGGGAATCACGCTGCTTCCCCTCCGTTGATGTCGACGACACCGATACCGACACCCAAGCCGATACCGACCCTGCCTCTACCACTGACGACGACACCGACTTTGTCCCTGACGGAAACAATAACGGCAACGGCGATGTTGGGCACGTGGATTCTAAGCAGCGATCACAGTCCGTTACACTCACCTTACAAGCCGTCGACGGACAGCCGGTAAAAGAAGACCTGAGTTGCACGATCTGGTTCAGACAGGAGGAACCAGTGTGGGCGTTTGGAGTGGCGGGGTGGTGTGTTGATGCGAGGATTAGGGATGTTAGGGGGAAGGCTGGGGGGTGGGAGGTTGTTTTTGATGATGATGGGGAGGATACAGAGGCGAGTATGGTGGGGGAGACGGAGGGAAAAGGAGAAAGTAGGCAGGAGAGGTTGAAGAGGGAGAGGAAGGAGTTTGAGAGGGAAGTGGAGTGTTTGGAGTATCGGAGGAGCGTGGCTGCAGAGCAGGAGGAAGAGGTCAGGGGTGGAGCTGGTCACGCACAGAAACCGGTGGTGAGCAGGGAGTACGAAGAGAGGCGCCAGCAGCTTGAAACGCTTTGCGCCAACCTCCCACCGAGGGTGAACGATACCACCACCCCCTCTGTTCATCCGCCATGGCAACTCCCGCATCACCGACCGGCGAAACCCGCCCGGCTACCATTTCCCGGGCTCTTCTTAGACGGTTTAGACCCATCCGCGCCATCAACCCAACAAAAGACCCTAGCGTCCCTCTACGCTTCCCTCCGCGCCTCCCTCCACGCCCACCTCATCACCCTCTCCCCCGCCCGTCTAGCCAGCTACCTCATTTTCCTCTCCCTCCCCATCTTCGCTTGCGTCTTCCACTGCCTACGCAGGTTACGCAACCGGCAAAGAATATTGGCCCAGAGAAACGGGGGAGGAGAGCCAGTGGTAGTGATAGAATCGCTTTGTCCTGGCTTTTATGGCAGTGACGAAAGTTGTGAGGAGTGCAAGGCTAGGTATTTTGCTCAGGTGCAAGCTGGAGATGAATCTGGGACCGGGACTGGGGGGAATGTTGGGGAGTGGGGGAGTGATGGGATGGCGGAAAAGGAGTGGTTGGAGGAGGAGAAGGGGGAGAAAGAGAGGTTGTCAGAAAGGGAGTACCAGCAGTATTGTGAGTACCATGCGGTGCCCGAGGATGGGTTTGCATTGAGGTATGAACCTGGGTCTGAACTCCAGACGGTACACGAGCCTGTTGATCAGGTCGTTGTTGATGATGAGAGGGTTTGGGATGAGAAGGAAACGTTGGTTGACTCGGAAGACGAGCGGGAGAAGGAGCGCGGAGATGAAGTCGGGGAGAGCAGTGGTGAGGATAGTGGAGGCGAGGATAGCGATGATGACCTATCCATTGGAGGCGAACTAGCTTCGTTCATGAGGGCTGCGAATCTGGTGGAGGATATGATTCGGGCTGGAGCGAGACGAGAAGCGGCTCCAAGGCCTGAGGTGGCTCCGGTAAATGCCAGGCGGCAGGCACCTGGGACGCCTCCACCGCCGAGTTATGTGGAAGTGGTAGGGCTGAGGGGCGTTGTTGATGACGAAGGGTTACCGCCTCGGTATGAGGAGTATTTGAGGAGTCGAAGGTGACAGGTTCTTTCTTCCTTGGTCGGGAGGCTCTTCGGGATATTTATGGGTTTATGGGTAATGCTTAATGGCTGTAATGAGTGCTGGGGAAATGCTGGGGCGGATAGGGCATAGGCGATGCAATTCCTCATGTGCATCAAGATGGTGTACTTCTTACCTCTTTTAGAGGCGTACATTTGCATGAACATTACATACGATACGAATGTAATCACCAACTCCAACAACTTTGATGGCGATACAAGTGTTGACCTTTGTTGGACGTCGAACTTGATCAAGGACTCAGAGGTCAGATGGAACGTCCCCAGACCCACTAACAGGTATGGTTGCTGTGGTAACCTGTAATCCGCAAGACAATATTTGGTCTGGTGCTTGGCGCTATTCCGAGATGTCCAGTGGACCAGAATCGTCTTCTCCGAGGTGGTTTTTTTTCATGTTCACAAGCGTTTTGGTCTTTAGAGCAAACCGGCAAGATCTTTCTTTCTTCCACCTGTCGTAAGTATAGACGGAATCGTGGTGGCTGCTGTTACTTGCCTTTCCAGCTTTCTTTCCCATCTCTCATGATAGAGGGACCGGGTAATGACTCTCAGGGGGTGATAATTGGATGCCTTCTGCCCTGCCAATGTGTCACTGCACTGACTGACGTGATGAGGGTTCCCCGCAGCTGTGTGGCAGGTGCCGAGGCGCGCCGCGTTTCCGCTCAAGGCAGAGTGATGCTGCATTGAGGTGAGGTTGAGTTTTGAGCAGGCTGCGGATGCGATACTTCTGGGATTCATTTGGCGATATTTTCACCCAACGAAGCCTTTGTCCCATCGCGGGTACAAGATCAGGATTGTGACGGCGTTGGATCAAACTTTGTTCAGTGACGAGGCCGGTTGACGGTAGGCAACTTGATGGCCTGCGATCCAAAGGTTAGATTGGGCTGTCGGTCTGCCTGCTTCAATCCGTGGGGATTTGGCATGGGGAATGTCGCCAATGTACTGGAGCGGGATGCCTATCATTTTGAAGTGAATGTCGACGATTTCGATATCAGGTTGAGGTTTCCAGGTTGTATTGCGCAAGTCCAACCTCAACCCGTCACAAGCTGGGAAATAACGTTGTGACCAACCACTGTAGCGAAGCGCGCGGAGGGCCCCAACTGCCCGCCCTGCCCTGTGCTAATCTCCACTTCCACTTCCACCCGCCCCCGCTGAGCCTGGTACCCCATTTTCGGGAGACGCCCAGACATTCGATTTCAGATCCGCTTCGCACCAAACCTCGTCGCTGCCACTTTCTTTTTGCTCTTGCTTTTGTCTGGTATTGGTAACTCTTCCGAAACCGAGACCTTTTCGTTTCCTATCCTTGCTACTCATTTGTATCCGATTCCTACCGCCGCGTCTAGCCCGGTCCCCTTTGCAACACCAAGCTCGTTGGCGATTTGTCCAGTTTGCTGCCACAGCCCTCCCTCACTTGACGGCCACATCACCAACCCCGCGATCCATCAGACACTCTGACATCATGGCCGACTTTACGCAAAACCCAACCGACACCGCGGACCCCGTCGTCGCGCCAGTCGCTAAGGAAGACGCCGAGACTACGGCCGCCCGCCGCGAACTGAAGCACACATCCATCTCCGAGCAAAGCGCCGCCGCAGCCCAAGATAGCGGATCAGACAATGGCACCCCTACAGCCGGATCAAGGAAGGCCACTCCAGAGCCTGCAATTGGCGACGACAAGGACACCGAGATGAAGGAGCAGGTTTCGTCTCCCAAGAAGAAGAGAGCACACGACGAGCTTGACGAGAGCAAGGACGCCAACGACGCTGAATCCGGGGACCAGGCTTCCACAGAGGAGGCCAAGTCCACCGCGACCCAAAGTAGGACAGACAGGTCCGAGCCGGAGAAGAAGCGTGCCCGTGACGAGACAACCTCGTCGGATGACGAAGTAAAGGTGGGACATTACACGGACATATGCTATTTGGGACCCTTCGACTAACCCGACGGTCACTAGGAGACTACAACTTCAGTATCTGTCGAGAAAACCACCACCGAGACGACTTCAAAGCCCGCCGAGCCAGCAGCAGAAGTCAAGCCCACGACCGAAGAAAAGCCCCAAACATCCCCCTCCGCCTTCGCCCAGTCGGGTTTCGCCAAGCTTGCCAGCTCTACAACCTCTCCCTTCGGCGCCCTAGGCGGCTCGGCAGCCCCCAGCCTTTTCGGCTCTACAAACTCTGGATCTGCCTCTCCCTTCGGTACTCTCGGCGCTTCCACCACAGCAGCGGCCCCTGCGCCCCCCAAGCTCAGCTTCGGCAGCTCAGCCGCCGCACCATCGCCCTTTTCCGGCTTTAACAGCGCCAGCACCGGCTCCGTGTTCGGCGGCGGGTTCTCGAGCGGGTTTGGAGGCAGTGCGCTTGGTGGAGCGAAGCTCACAAGTTTTGGTGGCAAGCCGGGTGAGACTTTGACGAGCAGCAAGCCTGCCAAGCCGTTTGGTGCGCCAGAGAGTGACGCGGAGGAGAGTGAAGAGGAGGGTGACAACGAGAAGGAGGATGCGGGGTCGAATGAGGAAAAGGAGGGGGAGAATGATGAGGCTAAGACTGCGGCCGAGGAAGAGAAGAAGTTGAAGCTGCGGAAGGGTGAGTTTTCAGCAACATGGGAGATATGCATCACTTGTCCCATGCGGTATTGCTAACTTACAATTAGTTGTGGTCGACGACGGCGAGGGCGAAGACGCCACGCTACTAGCGGTGCGCGCCAAGATCTTCGTTATGGAGAAGGGCGTCGGCTGGAAGGAGAGGGGAGCCGGCATGCTCAAAGTTAACGTGCCTAAGGCGAGCGTTGAGAGAGATCACAACGGCAACTGGGACTCCACTTCTTTCGACGCCTCAGCGCTGGTGGAGGACAGTGGCGATGGAGAGGCCGCCAGCGGCGGTGGACGTAAGAGCGTCCGTCTCGTCATGCGCCAAGACCATACCCTCCGTGTGATCCTCAACACTGCGATCGTACCGGCCATGACGTTTGTCGTGACCAAGAAGCTCAAGGCGGCATATGTGCTGTTTACGGCGTTTGAGGGCACGGAGCCGCGACAGGTGCAGGTTAAGGTACGTTTGATCGTGTTCTGAGCCCCAGGATAGTCTCAAGGGGAGCATGCTAACCATGACTGTGTACAGCTGAGCGAGGCCAACGCTACCGCCTTCAAGAGCCTTATGGATCTCATACAGAAGGAACTTTCCGACGAGTAAGAGAGTTGAAAACTACCTCTATACAAAGTTTTGTTTCACCTAGACGAGAGCGAGGTCGGACTGGCAGGACGGTCGACATCGAGACTATGTCTATTTTACTTGGTGCGTGGGCGTTGTGGGATGGATAGGCGAAGGGGTGGATGATCGGACGGCTGAGGTGACGGCTGGGGAAGGAGACACGAAAATACCAGGGCAGTCGCTTTTTCTGAGGGACTGGCTCGCTTGCATTTGTTATTGCGGAACTCCTCGCAAAGGAGTATCTCGGGTCGTCACATAAGGAGGGTGGCGCTTCGATTTTTGATATCGATCCTGTGTTACTAGATGGGTGTGAGGAAGACATACCGAGCACTGAAGACAGTTAGAGGTATAGCATCCGCTAAGTTTTTTCCAACCCCCTAATCACCATCTTCTCCCATTGTTGAGTATCCTTTATCTCAGACAGACAAGTTCTTTCCTCCGCGAAAGGCCGGGAAGGGAGATGTCTGAGTCTAAAATAAAGTTTCCTGTTGATTCTCCCTGGTTCACATCTCTCTTGCCTTTTCAACATCGAACGGCGGGGAAGGGGGTGTCAGGTGGAGGTACTCACGGTAGGTACTTCGGGATGCGCTTTCCTATTGGGTTCCGTCTCTTCCATTCGTTAGATGTTCCTGCCTGGAAGGTGGGCTGTCCTCACTTTGCTGTGAGTGATGCGGAGAGAAGGCTCCGAGTTTCTCATCGCTCCTTCGAGTGGTGGGTAAAAACGCGGTATGAAGCCTCCCAATTCCCGAATGTACCTTCCCTTCCCATTCAGAGTGGGCGGATACTTTTGAGCTAGGCAGTCGCTGACCACAAATTGTTAGGTACATCCCCTCGGCTGTGTCTCGCGACCAGCGCCGACTTTTCCTCTTGCAACGAAGCCCACTCCCGCTCGTTACCTCTAACCACTTCTCTCGCCTAACCTTTGCCCATCAACCCTTTAAGATTACATGACCGAACGACTCGAATTTTCGCCACACCATTCGGGTCACGGTTATCAAAATTCTCTCTGTCTGCCCTTCATCGTGGCGTTGTCACTTTCTTCATCCCACGAAACAGCCATCCACAGTATCCAATAGGAACCCTCCGTTGCCACACTCGTCCAGCGCCATCGTGACTAAACGCCATGGCTGTGCAAAGATGCATTCTTTGGGCTCCATCAGGCTGCGTGAGCTGAAAGTTGCTTGATGTCTACTAGCATGGACGACTCGCCAACTTGACAACTCGACAACTTCACAAACGATTCGTTTTGATATGTCTTGAATGGAGCGAGATGAACACTTCATAGTTGGCACCTAAGGTAGGCACCTTCTCATGTTTGGCAATGCATGGGGATGACTTATGGTTGGTTATGCATTGGCTGATGCTGATATACTCATGACTTTGCTAGACCCTCACTTCTTCAGTGTCTCGGACTCTTCGCTACTTTCCAGTTCATCACCCACCGAATCCAAAAAGGCTCCTTCCAGGCTCCTTCGAGGCCTTTCATCCTCAGCCTCGATCATCATCGCTTTGCACAAACTTCTGTCACATAAAACCCCTTCGGCTCCTCCCTCCTCTGCGTTTCTAACACGCCCCCCTGGCCGACCAACCGATCTTGCACAAGATGGCGACCGAACGGACCGATAACCCCAGGTCCCATAGAGATTACAGCATAGGCTGGGTTTGCGCACTCGCCCACGAACGGGCAGCAGCAACGGCGATGCTAGACGTCGAACATGGTCCTCTCTCGCAAGGACCTAACGATACCAATTCATACACCCTCGGGTCGATAGCAAAACATAACATTGTCATTGCTTGCCTCCCGATGGGGGAAACCGGCAAAACTGCAGCAACGACCGTTGTGGAGCGAATGCTATCTACCTTTCCCTCTATCCGCTTCGGGTTGATGGTCGGTATTGGCGGAGGCATGCCGCCCAAAGTTCGTCTAGGAGACGTTGTTGTCTCCGTACCGTCAAGTCATTATCCTGGCGTGGTTCAGTGGGACAAGGGAAAGGCAACACAAGGACCAAGAGCCGGCTGTGAATCCTTCGAACGGACTGGATCATTGAACAGACCACCTCATGTTCTATTGACAGCGGTTAACAATCTCAAAGCACAGCATGAACGGCGGCCGTCCCTAATCCCCGAATTTCTTGAACAGCTGGAGAAGAACGCACCGATGATGGCTTCATGGTATCTGAGATCAGAGGCTCTGAAGGACGTACTGTTCCAGTCTCATTACGCCCACCAAACACACAGCGATAAACCATGGCTTTGCCTGCGACTGCTGTTACAATCAGTGCTTTCGGTTCTCAACTTCATATTTCAAATATTTGTCCTCTTTCCGTGGAAACACAAACTACCGCAACCGCAATCGCTTTCACACCCTCAACATGTCCAACCTAGCCGAGATGGCTCCGATAAACTCTGCGCCTTAGGTATGGAGTCTAGTGAGCTTGACGATGAGGAAGACGACGGTGACTATCGCTTTTGTGATCCTACCAAGATCATCAAGAGAAAGCCACCTGCACGGGCGATGCGAATCCACTACGGGTTGATACTCTCAGGAGATCAAGTCATCAAGGACGCCGTCTTTCGGGATAAGCTTAACGCTAAGCTTGGTGGCGGTGTCCTCTGTATTGAGATGGAAGCCGCTGGATTAATGAACAACTTCCCATGTCTGGTCGTACGGGGCATTTGTGATTATGCGGACTCGCATAAGAATAAGAGATGGCAGAGACATGCCGCGGCTGTTGCGGCGGCTGCCTATGCCAAGGAGCTTCTTCATGTTGTGCGGCCGGCGGATGTGAATGGCGAGCGGGCAGCATTGGAGCTCATCCAAGAAGGTCGGTCCTACTCTTTTCGCTGAACTTTTTTTTGGCTTCAGCACTCGTCAGGGCTCAAGACGCCTTCTTCCCCCATCCAAGCGGATAGTGTGATTTGAATACGGGAAGATCTGCCCGCACCCTACGACTTTCTACACGTACCCTACAAATTTCGAGATCTTCCATTATTCTTCACCACCACCACGACTATTTTACAGCTCAAAACCTCGTATCCCAAAGTCAGTAGCGTCAATGCCACATACAAAAGAGGTTTCCTTTCTGACAGTACTTATTCCAATCCTATTATCAGCGAGTTGCTTCCCAATTGTATTCACAGCGCCGTCGTTTACAGCTGATTATGATTGAGATGTTACTTCGATTTCTAACATTTTTCCTAGTCAAGCAGAAGGTTGTGGAGACGGCAGAGAATGTGGACCATCTTAAACGCGGATTGCAACGGCGAGAAGATTTAGACGTACTGGACTGGCTCACATCGATTAACTTTGGGTCCCAACACAGCCTGTTTCGGGATAAACAACAAGCAGGAACCGGTACGTGGTTCCTCAAGTCTGCCGAGTACCAAATATGGAGAAATATGGATGCGAAGGTGCTGTTCTGTCAAGGCATCCCCGGAGCAGGGAAAACCATCTTATCTTCGATTGTTATCGACGATTTAGCGAGTGTGTGCCATTCTCCGGTCGATGAAACCGAGGTCGCTTATATATACTGCGACTACAAACACCAGGACGAGCAGACAGCCGTTGGACTTCTTTCCAGCTTTACAAAGCAGCTGTGTCTCTCAAGGGAATATTTGTCGCCGGCTGTGAGAGCGCTACATGCGAAACACACATCAAAGTTCACCAGACCATCTCGTCAGGAAGTAAGTCAGGCGTTGGAGGCCGTCATTCAGTGCTTTACTCGAGTCTACATCGTTGTCGACGCACTTGACGAATTGCTCGATGATGACGACCATCGAAATGCTTTTGTGGATGAGCTTGGCAATCTTGGACGATCTTGCCTAAACCTTAAGATTTTTTTCACTTCAAGGCCACTTATTGCAGACATCGGCCAGTTCTTCCACGACGCATCCAAAGTGGAAATATTTGCCAACGAGGATGACGTCGGGGCATATGTGGACGGGCGCTTCTCAAAAATGCCACTCTCATCGCCACTCCGTACCAATGAAATTCTCCAGCGAGAAGTCAAGCATACAATATCACAAGCCGCCCAGGGAATGTAAGTTGCTCTCGTGTTTTTGCCACTATCAGCATGCTAATTGTTGTACTCAAGGTTTCTTTTGGCGCGACTTTATATGGAATCGCTCAGGGACAAGTCTACGCCCAAAGAGGTGCGTGATGTATTGCGAGGCATGCAACATCAGCATGATAAAGCAAAAAGGCTCTCGGTAGAAGACAGACTCTACCAAGCTTATGACGAAACCATGGCACGAATCGATAAGCAAGAACCGGGCTTTCAGAACCGCGCGACGCAAATTCTTCTCTGGATTACGCACGCGAAACGCCCCCTTTCAGCAGACGAGCTCAGACATGCCCTGGCTGTTGAGGTCGGATGCAACGACCTAGACAGAGACAACATCATGGCCAGCCTGGATGTGTCACTATGTGCTGGTTTGGCGTTTGTGGACGACGAGACCCATGAAGTCCGCCTGGCCCATTATACTACGCAGGAATATCTGGAACAGCGCCACTTCAAACAGTCCTTGAACACCAACCCACATGTTACGATTACGGACGTTTGTGTCACATACCTGATGTTCTCTATCTTCAAAGGCGGGCCTTGCAGTCTCAAAGACAAGTATATTGAGCGGATTTCAACCTACTCATTTTATCTGTATGCTGCAAGCTACTGGGCCGAGCATGCTCGTCTCAGTTCTGAGTCCGACGAACATCTCCTCAGATTCTTGCAGTGTAAAGAGGCCACATGGGCCGCATCTCAAGCTGGTATCATTAGGTCATCTGATTTTTGCCTTAATTACTGGAAGGATTCTCAAAGCGATTTCTGCAAATTGCAATCAGCATTACACTTGGCTGCGATGTATGGCCTTAACCAAGTTGCAGAGGTGCTACTCGAAAATGGTCATCCCTTAAATGCCCTAGATACACAGAGAACACCACTTTATGTGGCTCTGGATTCTGGAAACATGACTATGGCACAGATCCTCCTTAATAGGGGAGCGCAAGCTTGCGTATTGGACGGAACTCCAGTTCTTGAAGCCTTTTTTGGAGACCGCCCAACTCACGTTGACGTCTCAATGGTTGAAGATTTGCTCAATCGGGGAGCTGAGATGACAGACGCCGAGGGCAACTGCCGTTTACTGGTCAAAGCAGCTGGATATGGCCAGGAGCAACTTGTCAGTTTCCTATTGCAAAGAAATGCGAAGCTGGAGAGTGTAGGTTCTTTGGAAGATTGGGACGACGTTACACCCCTGTTTGCTGCAGCTTTGGGGGGACATGAAAAGATAGCAATGTCTTTGTGGAAATCCGGAGCCGATCCGAATCGGGTGGTTAACTCAACGAAGTGGTCGGCGTTCCATGCAGCTGTCAAAGGTGGACACGAAGGACTTGTCAAAGTGTTTCTTGGGATAAAAGATGATGGCGTGGAACTCATCAGCCACGAAAACCCATCTTTTGACATTTCCAGTGTCAAGTTCCTGGATCATGACTCCAAAGCAGAGAACCAGGGCTCGCCTAAGGAGAGAAATGAGATCGCAACCCCTATAGCCGTAGACATCGAGCTACGGAGTGCAGGGCATCGTGACACCCCGTTACTATTGGCCGTAAGGTCGGGTCGTTGTCGTATTGCCGAGCTCTTGTTATGCGGTGGCGCTAATATTGAAGCTCAGTGCTACTACCCTGTTACGGTGGCCCAAGTGTGACTTAGGTCGGATATAAAAAAGTTCAATGAAAAAAGGTCTGTGCCAGCTGCAGGTACTAGGTACGCGCCAAAGGGTGTCATTCTAAATACTACTTGGAGGCTACTGGGCGCCAAGCTTCCTTTGCCCCCTCTCATTCTCATTGACTTCTCATTGACTCTCATTGACTCCGGTTGACTCTTATTGAATTTGGTTGCTTCATTGCTTCATTGCTTCATTGCTTCATTGCTTCATTGCTTCATTGCTTCATTGCTTCATTGCTTCATTGCTTCATTGCTTCATTGCTTCATTGCTTCATTGCTTCATTGCTTCATTACTTCATTGCTTCATTGCTTCATTGCTTCATTGCTTCATTGCTTCATTGCTTCATTGCTTCATTGCTTCATTGCTTCATTGCTTCATTGCTTCATTGCTTCATTGCTTCATTGCTTCATTGCTTCATTGCTTCATTGCTTCATAAATGGACCCTGGTCCTTCTCCAACTTTTGAACCTTAATGAGTTGGGGTAGGGTAACAGTGCAAATGGATCCTTCCGCCTCCTCAAAAAATGAGAGAGGAAGAGAGAAAGAAAAGAGGAAAGGATGGGGGAAAGAAAAAAGAAGGGAGAAAAACAATGAAAGGTAGGAAAAGAAAGAAAAAAAATGAAGTTTGGGAAGGTTGAAGCGGTTTAAAGCTTAGCGCTTGATGGGTGTGAGTGTTGAACGTTGTAAGTGCTTTGGAGGCGTTGATATAAAATGGCCGACACTTGGCTACAGCTGAAAGCTCGGACCAGTTTTATATCCGACCTAAGTCACACTTGGGCCACCGTACCCTGTGGGAAATCCACTGTTACTGGCAGTGATGGGCCGGAAAAGCGATGCAGTTGAGCTACTTCTGCAGAACGGTGCCGATATTGAGGCTCGGGAGAACAATGGGAAAACTCCACTGTTAGTGGCAATATATACGCAGCAAAGACATACGGTCAAGCTTCTCCTTGAGAAAGGTGCCGATATCGAGGCTCGGAACAACTATGGAGAAACTCCGCTGATACTGGCAGTGAAAGGACGAAAAAGTCATCTAGTTGAGCTACTTCTGCAGAATGGTGCCAACGTCGAGGCTCCGGATCAAGACGGGCGTACACCATTGTTAGCGGCAGCACAAAAAGGGGATGCTCATCTCGTTAAGCTTCTTCTGCAGAATGTTGCCGATAATGACGCTGGAAGAACCACACCCTTGATACCGGCAGTAAAGGAACCGGCTCTTCTAGTTGAGTTACTTTTTAACAAAGGGCCCAACCCTCTGGCAACATACCTTAACGGAGAGACGATGCTAATGGCAGCAGCGACGACCGGAAACTTTGGTATGGCCGAGCGAGTTCTTCAAAGGTGTGTCGAAATCAATGCGGTAGATAAAAATGGGAGAACCGCACTATCCAAAGCAGTTTTCCATGGACGCGGTTTTCTGGTTGAGCTCCTTCTCGCCCACGGTGCGACTATCGAGCCTCAGGACAAACATGGATTGCTAAAGCCGCTAACTTGGACAGAGCTGCTGGGACACGCGGATGTTGCTCGAGTGCTCGTCGAACACTATCCTGATATCAGAAGTAGGGAGGACGATGGTGAGACTCTGTTGTGCCTAGCTGCAAGAGCGTCGGATGAGCATGCCGTCGAGCTCCTTTGCGGCCACGGTGCTCAAATTGGGGAAAGAAATCAGCGGGGTCAGACACCACTGGAAATTGCTTTGTACACTGGCAATGCGAACGTGGTCGATGTATTAGCCAAAGCGGGTGCTGCTCTTGAGCAAACGGACTCCGAAGGCTGGACACCTCTGGCATTTGCGATATCTAAGGGGATGGTTAAATGCGTAAAGGTGTTGCTCCGGCGCGGGGCCAAAACAAACACTGCGGCCTTCAGTCTACTCGACTTGGCATTTGAGGGATGCTCTGAAGAGCACCGAGAAGTTTATTGGGTGCTGCTTGAGCGCGTACGTATAGCGCATGAGACAATACCAGCGGAACACTGGGCTTGGCTAAGAAACGACAAGGCAAATGCATTGACGGCTTGTGACTGGAAGATTCCTGTAGCGGATGAAACCCCAGCTGAGGGTTTGTCGAGGACGGGTTTTCAGCTGCATGATTTGCAAGGGGAATACTCAGAGGGAGTATCACCAAGCGGGGATCCGCTAATGGAAGCATCAACAGTGGAAGCATCAGCAGTGGAGGTATCACTAGCGGAGGCATTACCTGGGGGAGCATTGCTAGTGAAACTACCGGCAGAGGAAAGAATGCTAGTGGAACTACCGGCAGAGGAAGTATTACCAGAGGAGGCATTACCAGAGGAGGCATTACCAGAGGAGGCATTACCAGAGGAGGCATTACCTGGGGAAGCATTGCTAGTGGAACTACCGGCAGAGGAAGTATTACCAGAGGAGGCATTACCAGAGGAGGCATTACCAGAGGAGGCATTACCAGAGGAGGCATTACCAGAGGAGGCATTACCAGAGGAGGCATCACCAGAGGAGGCATCGCCTGAAGAAGCTTCACAGGTGGAAGGATCACTAAAGAAGGTACCGCCAGAGGAAGCATCAGCGGGTAAGGCATCGACAGTGGAGTCAATGCCACTGAAAGAAATGCCAGTGGACGCATTACCTAGGGAAGCATCACCAGTGGACGCATTACCTAAGGAACCATCACCGGAGGAGGCATCGCCAGAGGAAGCATCGCCAGTGGAAGACCCAGTGACTAATGATTCACAAGGGGAGGATTCAAGATTAGAACATTCGCCACAGGAGAAAATACCCCAGTGACGATCTACAAAGCGAAGATCCGCATGGAGAGGCCTCTCAGGAGATGGTATTTCAGGTGGACTGCGCGAAGATAGGACATGGAAATGGCGTGGATTGAGTCATATAAGGGAATGAAGCCAAAACCAGTGAGCTTATTTAGCCACTGACGTCGAAGAGGGAAGATTTGATGATAGGGCTACAAGATGTTGGAAGGATCTAAGCAAAGGAAGCCGCCGAATGAAGGATGTGGGATTCAAGATAAAGAGGTCAGAGAAGGTTTCGGGGTATGAGAGAGACGGAGTGTGTTGCAAACTGGGAATGTTTTTCTTTTTCATTTTCTTTTTCTTTCTTCTTCTTTTTTTTTCATTTTTCTTCTTTTTCTTTCTTTTATCCTTTTTTCACTTCAGTTTCAGCACCGCATAATGAAACATCTAGGGGATTCTCAGTGTTTGAGGCTTCAAGGAGCTAGATAGGCCAGCAGAAATTTCTTTACGTGTGCTATCAGTACGCAGGTTGTCATTCATAAGTTCCCTGTAATTGTCCCTAGCGAGTAACCATGAGGACTATCCGACAATATATACAATATAAAAGGTAGGTATCTTTGTCAGACATGGACGGTATGCACTAATAATATTCCTGCATGTATTTCGATCCAAATACGTTTCCCCAACTCTTATATCTAATTAACTATATAAGGATAGGCTAATCCGCCTATCCTTCCCTTCTTTTCTTCTCTTCTCTTTAACCAATTCAAGTATTCTAAACCATTTCGTCTACCCTTGTATTATCGTATACTCAGTAGATCTCGACAGGTTATAAGCCCGGAATATACAATACGCAATTAAAACCATTATTATTATTAATATCAATTTTGTTTACCTCCGATTCTATTACCTTTTCGTCGTTATTTAATAATAACTTTAATTACGTACCAAAATTAGGACTTTACCGTTATTAGAAACCGCTGCTACTACAGCAACCGAAACTCCGATTCGGACCCGAATTTACAATTTCTTTACCTACCCTATATAACTTTATAGGAATATATATACGATATATCGCCACCCCTACTAAACAATTTAAATATTATGTCTATAAATACCCCTACTATAATTTACGGCTATATATCTATCTTCTTACTACTATTCGCTATTTAAATTAAATTAGTTTCTTATATTTAACCTACGATATTATATCTACTCTATTTAATAATAGTTTCTCTAAAAAGGTAGAAGACGTCCCCTACTCACTACCTTCCCGTTTATTAATATATTATATTTCGGGCTTTTTAATACCCTCGCCTCTACTAATTCCCCTAAATCCCTTAGATATTTAGGGATTTATTATTGTATTACTATACTCGTATTTTAGTGCCTAAGATTTTCACTTAGTATATCTAAATTATAAATCCCTACAGCCTACTATATTTGAAAATAGGCTTAATATTAGCGGTTATTCTAACTTGCCTAAATTTATTGATATAAATAATTAGGCTAAATAGGACCGGGCTATCCGACGATATATATTTATTTTAAGTATAAGTTACGCCCTAATTAGCGACGAATCCCCTACTAAAGGCCTATTCTAAAATTAATATAATTATAGCGTTATAGTTACTAATTGGCTTATATTTTAAAATTAGCTCTTGAATATAGTTTTAAATCGTATTAATAGATAAATTCTTAGCCTATTAAAAACCCCCGCACCCCTACTAAAATCTATTACTATAATATAAGAAGTCCTTAAGCGCTTCTTTAATATAGTCCGAATTAGCGGTTAAATAGGACTATTTTATTAAAAATTAGTCTAAAAATAGAAAGGATTAATACTTATTAACTTTAATAGTATTTCTAAATATATTTAAAAATATATTAAGACCTACGAAACTATAATTCACTTAGACGAATCCTTAAGAATCCTTAAGCCGTTCTTAATTTGCCGTTTTGTATAAGGCTTAAGTAATTGATACTACTAATTTCGGGAAAACCTTTTTTAAAATAGTTATATTTTACCCGTCCGGAAAGAAAATAATAAAATCTATAAGTCCGGAATTACTCTAGGAGAAATTATCTCGAACGCTAAAATATTCGAAACGGAGCGCAATAATTAAAAAGAATTAAAGGAAAAGGAATAAAAAGTATTCTACACTATTAAAGCGGCCGTTATAAAGGGTAAGAGAAAATTTATTTAGTTTCCTTATAACGTATATAATAACCCTAGGTATAACGACGAGCGCTATTTTAAATAATACTCCGAATTGCGTTTATAATCTAAGGAATTATATTTAAGGAAGTATTTTATAAAGTAACCCTAAAATTAAAGCGGCTATTAAAAAAATAAGGATTCTACCGATAAGTAATAATAGAATTACTTATCGGCCGGTAATGTTAATTCTAACGCCTCTAATATTAAAAATTTATTTTTTATAAGTAAAGCCGACGAACCCTTATTTAAACGCCAACGGGTTTAGGAATCCCCTTATTTAATTATTCCGAAGAACTAATTTGCCGAGTTAATTAATATTAAGTACTCCCCGGAGTAGTTAAATGTAATAGTAGTACTACTATTTACTATTGTTTTACCCTTTAAGCGGTCTATCACGGGGCGAGGGCACCGTTAGGTATGAGGTATAATCTTTGTTGTTGTACGAAGGAAGTAAGAAAGGTGTGCGACAGCCAGGGTAGATATAGGGTACGGGTGAGATCCACCTAGGTGGATCTACCCTGTGACTACTACTATGGCTGAGCCCAGTGCTATAGCTATATATACGGCTGAGGTATATACGACTATAGTATAGTATTGGCTATAGTACGATTAGTATAGGGTACGTAAGTTAGCCCTATGATACTACCCCTTCGTAAAAAAAGTCCCCGTCTACGAAATCGCTAAATATATAGTTTTGCCTATTGATTCCTTTAAAGTGGGCCCTCCCGGGCATCCCGCAGATGCGCCTAATTAAAATCCGATAAAAAACTTTAGCGCGTATACTAAAACGGGTAGCCGCTTAGCGCCTAAACTCCTATTTAAGAGTTAAATACTAGTTAAAATATTATTAAATATAATTCTTCTACCGAAACGTTTATTATTACGTTTAATAATCTTCCTATACTTTATAAATTATTTTAATCGTACTATATAATTACCTTTCGTTACTTCTATTATTACTAACCCTACGAAGGGTACTATAAAGACGTTCGTAATATAGCGGTTTATATAAATATATAATTAGCTACTACTAGTATAAATAGCGTAGAGACCCTCTATTCGATTCCTATTTATAATTGCCATTTTTATACTAATTCTAGCCTTTTCAATCTTGACCGTTGGCTCTATAAGTTATTAGCTCTATCCGTTATTAGGGGAATAGGAGATGTAAACCTACCGTAAGATGTACTATCTCTCGTACTTACGATAATTACTTTAAAAAAGAGTATATTAGAAGTATCAATTAGGGTACACGGATAAGTCGGGCTGAACTCCTTTTTTATTAAATCTATCTACTTTATTAACTTTATCCTTTTTATTATACGACTCTAGTACTTTATCGAAAGGGTTATTATTATTATTAATCTAAACTAGGGGTAAGGATTAATTTAAAATTTTAAAATAATTTCTTCTTTAACCTCCTTCTACCTCGCCTTCTCTTAACCCAGATAAGTAGTAATAGTATATTAGGGTTGGCATCGTAGAATTTCCAAATTATATTGTCGTATCCTTCTAAATTTTTAATTAATTGCTAATTAGGTTCATTAATATTTTTCTATTTAATATAATATATCCAACGGCCATTATTTACTTTACTATAACCTATAATATTTTCGAACTCTTATTCCTATTATTCGTTATTATTATAATCGTCGGTCCTAATTATAGTACGACCTATATTAGCCCGAATATTTTACTCGATATTTTACTATCCCGGGAGTTTAAATATTTCCTATAATTTAATTATAAATATATAGAATACTGGGTTGACCTTTATATTCTTAGGGAATTTGAATTTTATACGATGAGAATTATATTCGACGATGTAGAAAGGGCCTTCCTATTTGGGTACTAATTTAGCTTATAGCCTTCCCGTAGCGAGGTTCTTAGTATTTAATAAAATTCTATTACCGATATAGTACTTAGGGGCGTTATTACAATTCTTATTTATATTCGCCTTATACCGGTCTTACATTTATTTAAATAAAGCTACTACGCTATTAAAAATAGCCTAGAAATAATTAACTATTTTTAAAGCCCTAAAGAACTCCTTCTTCTATATTTTAAAAAGGTTGGGGGGATAGGGCTTAGTTAGTTCAATGCCTATCCTTAAGTAGAAACCGTAATTGGTATAGAAAGGAGAGACGCTAATCGTTTTTAAAATAGTATTATTATAAGTAAATTTAGCTAAAAGTAGTTAATCCGCCCAATTATTTTAAGTTTAATTAATATAAAGCCGAAGGTATTATTTTATTTTTACGTTAATCCTCTTAGTTTAGCCGTTAATTTGGGAATAAAACGTTAAAAAAAGTTTAATAGTAATGCCTAACCTTTTATATAAGGCCTTCTAAAATATTAAAATAAATTAGGACCTTCGGTCCGAAATAATATTATTTAATAACTTGTAAATATTATAAATCCTTTCGATAAAGCGTTTAATTAATTCTTCGGTTTTTAAAGTTTCTATAAATATATAGTATTTTATTTTCGTTAATTTATTTACGACTATAATTATATAGCGATATATCCTACCCTTCTATTTATATAAGGTTATTAGGGTAATATAATCGATTAAAATTTCCGACTATAATTTGAAAGGTATTAGAAAAGGTTTTAAGAACCTAATTAATAAGTATTTTAATAATTTAGTTTTAGTATAAGCTAGGTATACTTTATAGAATTCCTTAATAGATTAGTATATTTCTAGTTAATAATAGAATTTATTAAAGGTTTCGTATATTCGTTCGCGGCCGGGATGCCCGCCTAATTTTGCCGTATATATTTTATAAATAAGTTGTAATTAAATATTTTTATTGTTTAGATTAATAAGTACTCGTTCTTCTACGTCTTTCCTCTAATAGACCCGCTCTTATCTAGTTAAATATTCTATAAAGGTAATTTTAAACTTTTTCTTAACCTTTAGGGTCTATGCCCGTTGCCCTTCCTTTTGTAAATACGAGATTATTTTTTGTATTAGGTTTAATTTAGCGTAATTATCGTTAATAAGGTCGTCCGTAGATTTCGTAATTTCGAATTCGTAGAGGTTAAAGTCGTATAGGTCCTAATCGTATAGATTGGCAGCGTACCCTATATAATATATTTCCTCTATAGCTCCTAAATATAAGTAGGTTACGTTTATTAATTCGTCTTCTTTAAAGAACGTTAGGTCGAAGCGATTTAAATTAATTAATAGCTTCTTTCTAATTAATAAATGTTCGTTTTCCGCGTTTTATAACTTATCTTTTAATTTTTTACTTAAGGTATCGGGCCTAATATTCGTTGCGCTTTATTTATACGTAATTTTGAAATTAAAATAGTTAAGGAATTCCGATTATTTTATATACTGGGGGGTAAGTTATTTAATAATTATAAACGTTTTAAGGTTTTTATAATCTATAATAATTTTTATTTCTTTTTACGCTCCTTCCAATTTTAAATTTTATTCTTCTAACGCTTTTATAATAGTTAATAATTCTTTATTATAAATATTGTAATTATATTTTATTACGATATATTTAGTTGAAAAGTAGATTATTGGGTAGAGAACGCTGTTATTTCCCTATTAGGAAAGGGTACTTCTAGAAGCCTAATTCGAAATATCGGTCTCGATTACTATTTTTTTATTCTAATCGAAGATTTTTAGTACTAATATTATTATAAATGCGGTCTTAAAGTCGTTAAACGCTTTTTAATATTTAATACCCTATTATTAGTTTACGGTTTTCTTAGTAAATTCGTAGAGTGGTTTAACTATATTCGAGAAGTTTTTAATAAAGCGGCGGTAGAAATTAGCGAATCCTAAGAACGATTATAACGCCTTCTTAGATTTTAATAATTCCTATATAATTACCGCCTTAATTTTATTTATATCTATTTTAATGCCGCCCGGCGTAATAATTAGGCTTAAATATTTCGTTTTAATAGTATAAAATTCGTATTTATCGATATCGATCTATAAGTTTGAACGTTTAAGGCGATTTAATATATTAAAAACGTATTTAATGTATTCCTTTTTATTATCCGAGTAAATTAAGATATTATTAAGGTAAGCGGTAGCGAATTTATCTAATATATTATAAAGAATATTATTAATAAAGTTCTAGAAGGTCGCTAGCGCGCTTTATAAATTAAAGGGGTATATTAATAATTCGTAGAGTCTAAATTGTATTATAAATGCTATAAATTATTTGTAGCCCTTATATATACGAATCCGGTTAAAAGTAGCGATAATATTGAATTTAATAAAGATTTTAATTTTATAGATAATATTTAGCGTTTTCTTAATTAATAGTAAAGGGTATTTTATTTTTAAGGTAGCGTTATTAATACTACGGTAGTCTACGTAAATGCGTATACTGCCGCCCGGTTTCTTTATTAATAATATTAGGGAGGCTATTAATAATTAGGACGGCCGGATAAACCTTTATTGGATATTTTTATCTAATTATTTTTTAATAACGTTTAATTCTAATGGTAAAAAAGGTTATAAGCGGGTATTAAATAATTTAATTCCTAAGATTAATTTAATTTTATAATTATAAGATTAGTATTAAGGGAGAATTTTAATTTCCTAGGGGTTCGCTACGTTCTAATATTTATAGTAATAGGTTGGTATTTTTATTTTAATCTATTATTCCGTAGCTATAGGCTTATCCGCCTTTTCGTAGAATTTTTTAACGTCCTCTTCTATAATCCTAATTATAACTTCATTTATATTACCCTTTAAAATCCTTAGGAAGTAGTCTATAAAATGATTTTTATATTTCGTTTTATTATTAATATAAATATCCTTATATATACGATTTATAATTTGAAATTTATTTCCTCTAGTTAATTCGCCGCTTATTTTAGTCTCTTTTTCTATTTACCGGATCGCTTCTTCGATTTCGCTTCTAATTGTAATGATTATTTTTAAGTATTTTATTTTAATTGCGAAGTTGAAATTAGCTACGTTAAGTTCTACGATATTATTTATATTAATAGGAATATTACTAATATTAATAGGCTTTACAAATAGTAGTATTAAAAGTATTTTACCGGAGTTTACGATAGGAATACGTTTATTATTAATTGTTTTACAAAAGATTAGCTTCTTTTTAGGCTTAGGGGGCTCGGGAATTATTAGGTCGTAAAGTAGTATTATTACTTAATTTCTTTTAGGCGAATTAATAGCTTAGAGCTATTTAGGGTTTATATTACCTATTATTTTAGCGATTTTTTCTTTTAGTTTTACCTTCCTATATTAAATAGTTCGGCGGGTTTAAGATAAGGTTAGGGGTCCTAGTAGTAGAGGACGTATTTTAAGTATTAATAATAATTTAGCTTCGGGCTCCGGCGTTGCTAGTATATATTTAAAACCTAGTCCGTTATTTAGAGAAGGTAGTACTATAATCGACGCTTATTTAATTTCTTCCTTTACTTCCGCCTTTATAATTTATTCTTCTATACCCGCTTCTATAGTTTATTCCTCTATACCCGCTTTTACGGCTTATTAATCCTTTAAACCTGCCTTTACGGTTTATTCTTTTATAATTTTAATAATATTATTTTTTAAGATTTTAGGTATTTGTATTTGGAAGTTGGGTATATCCTTAAGAAGATATTTATTATAGTACTTTCTATTAAATTTGAGCTCCTTTAATTCTTAATTTATTAATAGGTTATATTATTATAGTTAGGGGAGCCCTAAGATAATCGGGTTGTCCGGTAATAATATAAAGATTAATATATTGATTTCTTCGCTATAAACGCTAATTTTTATAATTAATTTTATATATTTTATAATATAGGTATTTACGTTGCTATTTACTAGCTTTAAAGGCTTTAATCGTTCTAATTTTTAAATTAGTAATTCGTATTATTTAATAAAGTTCGTATTAATAAAAGTTTTACCCGTATAACCGCTGTTTATTAGCGTTGAATAATATATTTTATATTTGCTATAATAAAGGTAATTTAAAAGGAGGATTGATTTTTCTAATCTAATTGCAATTAAATTAATGAATAATAATTTTAAAGATTTTTCTTATATTTAATTCTAATTTAATTACCTATTTATATTATTTAATAATTATCTTTCTATTCCTAAACTTTCCTTCCTTCTTTTTAGTAATAGTTTCTGTTGGCGATTTATAATAGAGGCGCTATATTTCCCGTACTAGTATTATTATTATTAATAGTTTCGGGGGTAATTTTATTACCCGTATTGGTTGCGTTGACGTTGTTATTGCTACTATTGCTGTAGCCGCTTTGGCCCGGCTTTTTAGAGTTGTTACCGCTGCTTTTTTTAGGGCGGGTGATTTTGGTATTGGGAATAGGACCCTTATTATTATTTAAATTTACGAATTATTAATAGGTTTTCTATTTATAATTTTTTTTATTATATTTTTTGTATTCGCCTACGTTTTAGCGACGTTTTTAAATATTAGACGGTACGATACGACGTATAATAATTTTAAATTAATTTAAATTTATAGCGTTGCCGCTTTGAAAAATTATTTTAGAGGACGAAGAAGAATTATTACCGCTAGAATTATTATTATTAAAATTATTGCCGGTAGAATTATTATTAAATTTACTACGATTATTATTAAAGGATTAAGGGTTAAGTATTTTCTTATTAAAGGCGGTTTTTTCGTAATTGCGAGCTAATTTATATAGGAATTCGATTTAATCGTTAATATTATTATTAGTAGGGTAGTCGGTTTAATAAATAATTAAATTTTTAAATTAATTACTAATCTTTTATTTAATTAGGAATATATGTATAGAGTTACTTATGTTATAGCGGTCGGTATAGAGGGTAAATTTGTTTTCGAAATTTTAGAAGGTAGAATTTATTTGTAGCTATTGGAGGTAACGCTCCGCTTCTAGCTTTATATCTATTATATTATAACGAATATTGAAGTAGGTAATAAGATCTTCGGCTTCTTTCTAAATTTAAGTATTGGGGTTAGCCTTCTTTAAGATAGATTGTATATTAACTTCGATATTAGCTATAGGAGCTTTACTAAGGCGGGAATAGATATAAAAAAGTTTAGAGCGCTTAGTAGGAAAAGTTTATTTATTATATCCTTAATATAAATGAATTTTTAAGCGTTAAATAGTATAAGCGTTATTATAGTCTTTAGCCGTCTTACCCGATGCATTAAAAATATCGGGATTAGGGATTATACGACGACGGTTATTATAGGCCGGAGCCGGAGGTTGGGAGGAAAGGTTATAGCTTTAATTATTAGGATTAAAATTATTTCTTCCTCTATTATTTCTAGTACTATTACCGCCGTTAGAATTATTAGAGCCGTTAGAGCTACTATTAGGATTACTATTAAGGCCGAAAACGTTAGGGGGAATAATACTATTATTATTAAATAGGGCTATAAGGTTATCGTTATTAGTCTATAGTTTTATAACGCGGTTCTATAGCGATAGGATTTATATTTTTATAATACCGTTATTATTTATTATAGTCAATATTTCTTTATTATAATTAATATAAATTACCTCTTTATTTTTTAATAAGTTGTATTATTTCTTAGCTTCCGACTTCTATTTAATAATTTTGTTCTATAGGGCTTTCTATAATTAGATATTAATATGTACTTCGGCCTCCTTTTTTAAAAGTTGGTAATTATAATGTTATTTGGAAATACGAAAGGCCTTTATAATAATATTGATTATAGTAATAAAAGTAGGTAATTAAATAATTGAAGCGCTTATTCCTTTAATTATATTAAAGATTCCGTAAGGAAGGAATAAGTGGTTCTGTCTACACTAGGCCAAATGCATTTAATTGCGGAGCCTACCTTCCCAATTAGGAAATTTCTGACTTCAGCCAAACTCGAACCCCGTGCTTTTCGATTGCAATTGCGATTTCTCCATGGTTATTGCGTGCATTGAAATGAAAATAGGTGCAAAATGACCGTCTCTCTTTTCCGATCAATTTGGTACTATTTGCACGTTGTTGCGATAAGTAGTTGCTGAGGAAAATAGAAAAAGGGTATTTAGGAGCTGTGACAGTTGGCACCAGCTATTATAGGAGCGAAGAGTAGTTGGGAACGAATAGGAACGAAGGGTTTTAATTATATAAGTAGAAAAAACGAACCGTTTTACCAAGTTCGGTTATTGGCTCAATCGGTCTAATAGTTACTTCTATAATTAAAAGGTCGTGAGTTCGATTCTAATTAGAATCAAAATTTTATTTTGAAAAAAATATAAATAAATCWATATAATARATAAATATAAATTAAAATTAAAGTTTGTAAGAAAAAAAAAAAAAAAAAAAAAAAAAAAAAAAAAAAAAAAAAAAAAAAAAAAAAAAAAAAAAAAAAAAAAAAAAAAAAAAAAAAAAAAAAAAAAAAAAAAAAAAAAAAAAAAAAAAAAAATAAAAAAAA